>JBBMOC010000001.1:621067-1019937 GCA_037975185.1 Centropyge bicolor
ATGTAGTTTTTGTGTGAACTTCGTCAAATCTTAATTTTAGCATTATGACAGAAAACACATCAGTTGTCATTATTCTTGGAGCCGTCATTTGTTTGTGTCAGGCTTGATGATGACGTCCTGCTGAACGGGGGGGGGGGGGGGGGCGACAGATCAGAAAATGATTCTAACGGTCATTTTTCACGGCAGAGACAAATGACCCACTTTGCGGTTTAGTTTGGACGACTTGTTGCAGCATGTAGGGAGACAGACAGGAATGAAGAGGAGAGTAAGAGACATGGAGCACAATGAAACAAGCTGGTGAGAAACGCACCATACCTTTATGAACATGTCCCAAAAACCAAAAAAGAACGGCATCTTTTTAGGATTCTTAGAGGTTGCAGCAAATGACATGAGGTTGAAAAAACTGGTCCCTTTTTAGATGATGTGGCTCGAAACTGTATGAAACATGTATAGCATGGAAAAGATAATTAACAGAGTCAATCAGAACAAAAAGGCTGTTGGAATAAAGATGGACTCCCTTTAAAATTAAATTACATAAATATAATGAATTTGGCCTATTTATTTATTTCCTCTCTTCCTTTTAATCATGTCTATATTTGTGGATATATACTTACTTATTATTGGGGGGTTTTCACTCTGGGTTCTGTCTTGATGAAGGATAACAAATAGTAAAAAGGTCAAAAAATAAGTCTAGATGTTTAAATAACAGGAAATGAACATTATTTATGAACAACCCAAACATTTGGTTGGATAAAACTGACTTTCAGAACAATATGGAGTTTTGTCCCTCTGTCCTTCCTCTGCCTCATTCTTCTTCCTCCCCGGTAAACAGAAGACACAGAAGTCTGCCCGACACCAAATTCAATCCCCGCAGTGGTGGAAAGAAGAAAAGCTGGACTTTCTATTACATACCTTATTTTCTCCTTCTGGCGTGGCTTCCTCGATAATAATGTCTCTTGAACATTCATGACATGTTTCCGATAGAGGGGTCGCAGAGTCGGTTGTTATTGTGGGCTATAAAGCCTGAAACCACATGAAACAACAAGGCAAAGGCTGGAGCCACCTCACTGCTGTTTCCCTGTGCAGCAGTGGTGGGGAAACAGAGTGAGAGGAGGAAGCCTGCTCATCTGTTTGACTGTGGCCGGCGTTCACACAACATTCTGGCACTAATAGTTTTCGATAGAGGACAAGCTTGTTGACTGTCCGCGTCGTGAGTTTCCTCGGGCTCTGGCTCTATAATAGGAGTTAAGTGTACTTCCTGTCAGTTATAGTAATGTGCAGCCAAGAGTATTTCAAGGAAAAGATTACAGTGAAGTTCTTATTGACTGTAATGTACTTCTACTTAAGCACTTGGGCCTGAATGGCTGTAACCTATTATTTTTATTTCCTTTGTTGCTCTCCTTCCTTTTTCCTTTTTGTCCTGCTACTACTTTCCCAGGATGAAAACGCTATAGCCGCTTTTTGTTCAGCTGGCCAGTCGAGTCCCAGACATACACATTATAAGAGTTGATTTAGCCAAGTCAAAGTAAAACATATCCTCACTTATCTCTAGCGTTTAGCTTTGCAGATAGCTATGATTTCATGTGCACAAGCTTTATGACTAGTCTTCCTACACCCCAACAGGATGCATGTAAATGGAATTTAGCTAAGCAGTTTACCAGTAAATAACCTGCACATGCTTTACAACTAGGGATGAGCCGGATAATCGTTTCTGACGAGTATCCGTTGTGGATAAAGCATTTTTGACGAATACGATAATGATAATACGAGTAAAACTCGTCAATATCTGTGCTCGTGCTGAAGGGAAATCCTCATTGTGGAACTGACTGTCTTCGCGCTCTGTGATTGGCCAGTCACACACAGCGCCCGCCCCTCCCTACACATACACGTCTCTGCATGTCTCTCGTTACGTACGTGGTCCATTTAATAAGACAGAGCTGAAAACAGCTCGCGTCGCGTCTGTCAGTGCTTCCGCTCCGGTCGGATTTAAAAAAAATTTTTTTACCGTCTGCTTGCTGTTAGTTTGGCTGGTGATATGAAGTCAGTTGAAAAACTTAGCTCGTACTGAACGCGGTGCTTTTGAGAAGAACACAGTGAACAAGGCTGACATATTATTTCCAGTTTCCTGTTTGCCATCACTGGATGTTTACATGAATCATGAAGTTCACACAGATCATTAAAAAATAATCAGTCTTACAGACCATGTATACACACACATATAGCTGAACACACAAAGTAGCCTATATTAATATTTTTATTGTATGTGGCTGCATGCAGTATCTACACTTTCTCTCTGCATCTCATGAAAATAATATTATAAATATTATTGAGATATACTGTATATAGGCTTTGAATACAGTAGATTAGCAACTTCTGATCAATCCATATCAATTTCAGACTTAAAATAATGTACTGGTTTAAGCCCCACCTATTTCTGCACCCACTTCGGTTTAGGCACCGCCCACTCCGAATAAGGATACAGATACAGATAATGTCGATGGTTGAACAGATACAGATACAGATAGTGGTGTACTCGCTCATCCTTATTTACAACCTTCACACGCATGCTGAAACAGGACCAAACCGTATACTCTCCTCCTCTGTGCAGCTCTTTGTCTCTTTAGGACGACGCTTAAATCGATGTGCTGTGATTATTTTGCATCGACACGAAATTTGAGAGACCTCCCCAACGAACATTAAAGGTGGGCAGCTATAGCTCAGGAGGCCGAGTGGCTGTCCACCACTCAGATGGTTGGTGGTTTGATCCCAATGAAGTGTCATTGGGCAAAATACTGAACCCCCCAAAATTTGTGAATATACGTTGCTTTGGATAAAAGCGTCTGATAAATGAATTTGTAGAAAGGGTGGCTATAGCTCAGGAGGTAGAGCAGTTGTCAACCAGTCAGAAGGTTGGTGGTTCAATCCCTGGCTCCTGCAGCCTATGTGTCGAAGTGTCCTTGGGCAAGATACTGAACCCCTAATTGCCCCCAATGGCTGTTCCATTGGTATGTTAATATACGTTGCTTTGGATAAAAGCATCTACTAAATTAAAAATAAATAAAATAAATAAAAATAGAAAGATGTAGTTTGACTTTTTGGGCAATCTGCTTGTTGTGGCCAACACAAACGACAAAGTGATTTTCACAGATACACTCGGCACCCACACGGTTAGTGCATAAGTCGCTATCTAGTTACAGGTGACTGCAAAGTGAGTATGTTGCCTGTTTGGCAAAAATAGTAAAGTGGCCAAATTTGTGCAAATGACTTGAAGTGGAAATTTGCTTTATGCCTTTTAAAATATTATTTTTCTGGTAAGTTGGATTAGAGCTTTGGCTTCAAATTGCTCATTTGCATTTGGACGAACATATTGTTTATGAAATCACATTGGACTGGCTTTTGATGAGCAAACACTATAACCATATGTGTCTCTTTTCCAGAAAATATAAAGACGACCAACACTTTGAAAAAGGGCTGCACATCCACATACAGTAAAACACTGTCCATTTTAAATCTGTGCTTGTGTAAAATACATGTATAGAAAAGCTACAACAAAGCTTCCTGTGATGTTCAGAGACGGACACCGCCGTTACCTTTAGCCCGGGTCGTCCTTTAAACAACGAAGCCACATCTGTTTATGAAACCCTGCGCGTGACATTTACAAAGAAGTGTGAAATGTGTAGGTAGTGCGAGGTGGAGTCGGCATTTTGTGCTGCGAGCAGAGCGGCGACTCTAAGCCATCCATCACTGTAAGGGATTGTTGTGCGCATTGACATTTTATATGCTGTGAAGGGAGCAAAGTGGGCCGCTGTTGGCTGTGATTCATTTGTTGTTGTTTTTCATCGGGATCCTGCAGAGGAGTCGAGGAGCCGGCGCTTTGTTTGAATGTCAGCAACTGAGATAGAAAGAGACTGCTGTGCCCACTGAGCTATGTACAGTATGCCCCCGTGATTATGATGGATTGTCCACTGTGAGTGCACATTTATGAATGTTAAGAGCACCTTTTATTCTGAGTGCGTGCTCTGGAAGTCGGGCTGTCACGGAGAATACTGAAACGTTGAAGTGTTTCAGTCTTATCCATATGGAGGAGATGGATGAGGAGACTGGATTTTAATACTTTAAAACTGTGCCCACAGCTCAGGCGATAATCCGTCTAATTCAACTCTCACACCGAAGTTTGTTTGGAACTTTCACACAATCTCTTTCCAGTCGTGTCCTCGTTCAGCCCGGGCCCTCGTTCTGCCTGACCTCAGAGCACTTTCACAGATAATTGCCTTTAATGTAACGTCGGCAAACATCAGGTAAAGCTGCTGAGAAGTGAAATTGTGTTAACGTAATTGTTGTTAATTGTGCTGCGGCCTTTGCATCAAATCATAGAAATGTCATCAACAAATCGTCAGAGCTTCCCTGCTGTTGCTTTATTATAATGTCTTATTCAAACCTTTTTTTTCTTCTTAATAGTTAAGAATTGGTTGTGATCAACACCTTTCCAAATGAATTACTGCTGCTCCTGTGTTTGATGTGTGAGTGACAGCCTCATTATTATTTTTTTTGCTAGATAGGCTGCAGAGAATGGCGACTTGCCAGCCCTCGGCGGTGTGTTAAGTAAAGCTTGTTATTTGGCTGAATTTCTCACCTCACAAACATCCAGTGAACTTTTTCCAGATGACAGAGACTGGATTTTTATATGCATCACTGATTCTAGCTGAGACACACGAAACCAGTTGGGCTTTCTAAACAGG
The DNA here is from genome assembly GCA_037975185.1 of Centropyge bicolor. Taxonomy (NCBI): domain Eukaryota; kingdom Metazoa; phylum Chordata; class Actinopteri; family Pomacanthidae; genus Centropyge; species Centropyge bicolor. Next base: position 625,807 of record JBBMOC010000001.1, read on the forward strand.
AGTATGTGACCTGGCAGATCCACTTCAGAACTAGAGTTTCTCTCAAAGTGTGAGCTGGCAGCGCTGGTATATTTTGCTGTATGTTGAATTGCATATCCATAGCTTTGTATACTAAGTGTCAGCAGTGATCCTGGAACCTGGCTATCCTGTCGTCGTTGGTCCTTTTGATACCGCTCCTGTTTACATTTACATCAGATCGTACCTTCTCCTCAGCGTCTCCCTCCGAGCGGCGCATCCTATCAGGTGTGCGATGATGAGAAAGAAATCTCTACCTCTCGGCTTGGAAACGCTTCCTAATCTTGAGAGAGGCCTTGGAGAAAGCTGCAGCTTCAAAGGCTTCTGACCGGGGTTACTGCCAGAACCGCTGACTCAGCATCAGCAACAGCCTGGACACACGAAGCTCGGAGGAAAAGTCTGCAGTCCTGCTCGTGTGAAGTTCCTGCACGCATTGATTAGAGTCGGCCAACATTTTCCCTAAAGCTCCCTTAAACTTTTTTGTCTCTTCTTGCATAGCAGCTTGTTACAAATCTCCCAGAAGCTGCAGTGGGAGATGGACTAAGGACTGTTAATTAACAATATATGAATATATATAGGCTATAGTAGCTGGAGAGCCTTGTTTCACTGTGCTTCTTAATTTACTGGCTAAACTTCATCATCTGGTCTTATAGCCATTTGTTTTGTAATGTTGGCTGTTGTGACTACGTAAACTGTATTTAGCTTTAGTGTCTAACAGTTCAGTAACTTTACTTTCGGTGGAATCACATTGTGGACACAGAGGGATGTGTTCAGTCCAAACCCATCAGATGGAGTGTCGGATTTTTCTTCACCACCATAAAACCTTTTCTTGAAAAATCGAGAGCTCATCTCGCCGAGAGAAAGATCACAAGGTTGAACTCAGCTGCTGATTCACAGAGTCAAATTGGCGAGGGAGACCTGAGTCTAATTCAGCCGAAATAAACCAAATATATCTGAAACGTGTTAGAACATCACTCGAAATTCTCTCTGCTGTGTTTTCAGAAAAAGTTGTTTTGTTTATATCTTGAAAACATCTTATACAGTATTAATGCTCCAAAATCATGATCATACTCTGTTTTATACTTGAGGGTTTAAGGGCAAAAATTAAAACCTGTGGTCCTCTGATACTAATGTATTAAAATATGGACCTCTTCAGAGGACTTTGTGGATTGTAAAGACTTTTTCTCCGACTCTCCATTTATACTTTCATCATCCTTATTAGAATATTTTGTGGCTCTCATGTAACTCCTTGCATCGCTCCATCCGTCTGAACAGAGGTCTAATCAGCCAGAAGAAGTGAAAACCAGTGCAGCTTCGTATTATTTCAGTTTCCCTCAGAGCCTGGGGAGCGCTGTTATTTCACTGTACTTTCCTCCAATGGGCTTAAAACTATCGGGCTCCTGTCTCTCAGTGAAATAGCTTCTGTCTATCTCTGTGCTCTTTGTTTAAATTAACTCAGGCTCATGGTTATTGATAAGCCGTCAAAGCGGTTGCACTCAGAGTGTATCTCAATTTGAACGCTGATAATGTAATGGAGGCCATCAACGTGGATCTGAAGTTATTAATGTATAACTCAATTAAACCTCATACTCGTGTTTAATACTCTGGAAAATGTTTCTAATTTGGCCTTATCACACAAATAAGAATCCATAAACCGCTGTGATATTTATCAAGAAAATATATTTTTATATCTAAATTGTCAGACTGTGTGGGCATATCCAAGCTCACCTGCTGTTTTAGGTCATGTGCATACACTCACAGTCGGCCGCATTGTTCTGAAGCTGCAGTGACAATCACAGTGATGCATGAGGACAACAGCTCAGCAAATGAAGAGGTTGCTCTCCGGGAAATCACCTTGTTGTCTGGATGATGCACAACGTCTGCATCCAGAGGCAAACAAGTGATAGTTGCACTTTATGTGCAAGAGAGCGCGTAAGACTGACACCTGCCATGAACATGAAGACGTCTCTGTGACTGTTTATGAATGATGTCATTAAGTGTCAGTTGGTCAGTAATGTCATTTTTAGAGCAAAGTTGACATTGTGTGAGACGTCTTTGTTTTGACAGCTTGACATTAACCAAGACAACTTAACATTAAAACACAGCATTAAAATTTTTATAATGGAACGAAAGACACTTACTGACAGGCCTTAAAATAAAGCGTTACCCAGTAAATTAGTGAAATGATAATACAAATAAACAGTAGTTTAGTGAAGCAAGTTTATATGTTCACAACAATCTGATGCTGATTTGATTCTGTATTTCACATTATAAATGGTTACATCATATCTCAAACTGTGACATAACAGTATTTACCTAATAATGCATTTCAATAATAAACAGGATTTTTTTTTTTTTTTAAAGTTGCATAAGAGGTTATGACACACAGGACTAATGAGCTCCGGTCTCCAGCATAAACGGACAGAGTATCAAGTCACGACGGAGCCGTCTGATGTGCGTGGAGCTGCAGAGCGGCCCGGTGTCATTTGCATGTAATTTAATCAAGGTAAACACAGTGGACGTCCGTGCTTATTAGCACCGCGCTCTGGTGCAGCACATGTCCAATCAGAGGCTGCGGATCCATTAACACGTGTGTCCTCAGATGGCTGCAGAGGTTTAATGAACCAGAGGAGAAACTTGTCATACAGTGTGAAGCAGGAATCACTCATTCATCCAAAGATAAATGCAGATGGATTTGTAGACCTTTGTAGTTCCTGCTTTAATTATATTACATGCTATTTTTTTATTATTACGATTTGAACACCTCTCCTGGCTGGAAAGTGTTTAATTCATAGTTCAGTTAACATTTTTTTTGATGGGTGTTGCTCCAGAAAATGAGAGGTTGTGAATCCTCTGTTCTCGGTGCAACATGTGAGACACGTTTTCCACTAAACTATCTAAACTGTCTTTGCCCTGCTGAATGACCTCTCAGTTGATTGTGCCTCACCCTTCACCTGTGTGCTTTGCTCTCTGTACCAAAGTATCACACAGATGAGTAAAGCAAATTCGAAGGTCAGGAAGATACCAGCTGAAGCGCTCGTCATTGTGCCTCCCATCAGGCCCTTCATCTGAATTATCGACTCAGTTTAGTGGATAAGTTTCACTCACATATTCCTGCCTGCACGAATGAGCACACATTTTCATCTGCACTGTGCAAAAGCTGAGTTGTAACAGCCACGTCTGTGTCCTCACAAATAATGATGTAACCTGGCTGTCGTCTTTAGGTGGCTCATAATCAAGATAAACGATTAATACCGCGGCGCATTCTGTTGATTTTTTTTTTTTCTCTCTCGATCCTCCAGGGATGAATTGGTGCCATTTCGCCGGCCGGCTCTGCCCGCCGCCTCTATTGTTAGTGTGGCCATTTTGCTTTGCCTCGTGGAGCCAAAGTACATAAACACCATTATCAGAGGAGCAGTTGGAGGGAGCATGCTGCTGTCAAACAAACAATGGCCCTGTGGAATTACCTGCCATGACTCATACATGTCAGAGAGCCGCTATCGTCCTCGTTCGCCTGCAGACTGGGAGCCCTCAAGTTTTTGTTGTGTTCACTCGGCTCCTAAGTGATTGAGGAGAACCTGACTATTAATTAAGGATGTTGATGACTGTAATTTGTAATCATTCTTCCTATAATTTCTGCAGCGTGCAGCAGTGCACAGAGGGAGGTCCATGAACAGTAACAATGCGCTGTTGTTTTTTTTAATCATGTGTGTGTATGTGTGCGTTTTCCTGGCCCGACCTTGAATACTTTGATTTAATAATACAGATTATTAATTAGTGGTATACTGTTGGGGTTTCACACAACCCATTAAAGTGAAATTGAGATAATTGCAGCAAATGTGTGGCTGAAAACATCCACACAGTTTGCATCCCGGTGCTCTCTCTCATCTTCCTTGCATTCAGCCTTTAGGTAGTTTCTCCTGCAGCTTTTTATGTGCAGCCTTTAACTGGAAAAAAAAAAGTTCAGAAAGGCATACTTTCACTCACATCGCTATCGTAAACCGTGGCAGATCATCTGTGGATGTTGCTTTTAATCAGAAGCCCCAGCTGCCAGGTTGTATGAGGCTATTACCTATTCAGGCGGCCCTGCTCAATGGCTTGTTTTATGCTGCTATCACTCAAGGTTATGCTGAACCTGATTTGTACTGTCATTACATGGGTTCTGTTGACATTTCAAGTACTCTCGAGCTGAATCATGGCCTTTAGCATGCTTTATGAAATTGCCCTCCAGTGGACGGAATCTGAACAATAACTTGAGTGAAGATTACTCTGAGATATCCATCTTTATCTGGGAGTGTGAAAGTGGTGGGATGTATTCTTTAAAAGACACACGTTCTGTGGAGTTTTAATCTGATCTCGGAGTCGAACAAAAACGTCCTGGCTGCTTCATCCGAAATGATGTATTATTTTAACAGCTGTTTCACTTTCTTGGCGAGACTTTTCTCGGTCAGACAAGATCTCCTCTTGCAGTATTCGGGTTCGAATCGCCCCGAAGATAATCGATTCGCCCGTCTCCGGTATTTACGAGCTTTCTTCCCTGCAGTGACCCTCCAGACAGAAACGGTGGAAGTGTTCCTGCTGCCCTCAGTTAGCAGGTCAATAATGTCATCAACGATCTGTTCTTGGCGTTGTGAGAAAAGCGTGGCAACAGTTTTGCAGAGTTAGGCAAAAAAAAAAAAAAAAAGTCATAGTGAAAAGTGAATCTATGGCTGATCCAGAAAAATGACTCACACGTACATAGGAAGAAATGGATTGACACCTGAAGCTTTGTGTCATTTTCTGGAGCATGATGGGATTAAACAATCACCCCTGAGAGCCTCTGTGCATTCAGGGTAAATAAAGGCGACTTGATGGCACTCTCCTGCACCAACATCTGTCACTGCATCCGGATTTCTGACAAAGGTTCAACTTTGTGCACACGTTCATTAATGTGCAGGTACGACAGCCAGCCCTCGTTTTGACTCCCTCATGAATCAACCTTTCAACAAATGAGAGTAAAAGTTGATTGCTTCTGTTAATGGCTTCTCACCATTTAACTTCACACAGCTACCAGCGCTTGGATAAGAAAACCAATACGACTGAAACACATCACTTGGGAAATTTACCATTACTGATAATTGCTCCATCATAGATGAGCATGTAAATTAGTCAATCCTAACATGCCTGCAAGCTTTGGACTCACAGAGGCAAGAGAGGAGGCTGCCACCTTGAATCCATGTGTGAACAAGGTGCAACTCCATCTGTTATTTACACTGAATAATTTCAGGGCAAATGAAGCTCACCTGTAAGAATCTGTTGACGCTTCGGAACACATCCTCAGTGATGTTCCTAGATCAGGTGCTTCGGGTCTTTCACCATCACACAACCCAACTTTGTTTTCCAAGTTTCTCTTCTTTTGAGCCAGAGCCATCTTCAGGCTCTCTCTGCCACTTCGGTCGTCTTCCCCACTCCTTCAATGCCCAACGACCTGAGGGCTCTGAACAGGGATTGGTCTGCAAAACCTCTGCATCCGACCTGTACTGGGAGACACCCTCCTCTCCATCCAGCTTATTGGCACCAGCTGACCAGTCCCTCGTACTTGGCGAGCTTCGTCTCAAATGCCAAACTTCTAAACAATCTTCCCAGTTTTATAGACAAGAAAATTTTAAGTGCTTCAATATTAAAGTGCCCATGTTTATGATGTGAAAATTTCAGACTTACTATACTTCTGATTTGCTACAAACACAAACGTATGCCACCAGAATATTATCTGCATTATCTATTATCTACAATTTCATCCACAAATAATAACTAGAAGAAGACGAAATGTCACGAAATCATCTACAACAATGAAGAGTTTCAAACAGCTTTCATACAGCTTTTAAACACATCGTAGAAATAAAGTTAAGGACCAACTAACTGCACAGGAATGTGTCGTGTCGGAGCTGAAAAACCTCTCGCTGTAGCCAAAGGGTGCAGGAATGTTAACTTAGCGCTGGGCTTGACTAGCTCGAAGGGAAATGTGTTTCTTTGAGTGTCTCTCGCAGCGGAGGTGGAGTGGAGGTGAATCCGTGTGTTTGTGTGCGATAGACGAGCGGAGCGGATGCTGTTCTTCCTTTTGCTTTGAGATTCGAGCTCCCGCCCGGGCCGGCGTGCGCTCCCCGGTGCCGTGGCCCTGAATGGGAAGCACCGGCAGCCTCTCGCTGCGAGGTGCAGACCTGACAAGCCGGCGTCCACAGATAAGGCAGAGCAGCTTTGGTCAACAACAGAGCCGCACAATACAAATGCTAATATCCAACTGTAGGGTTGTAGCGAGATGTTTACCACTGAGATTTGATTGAATTCCGCCTCGAGATACGACCTGGCCAAATCAGATCCCCACTGCTTATCTGTAAGAGCCTTGCTGATGGCTAAAATAGGAAATGCTAATCGCTGTGGCCTCTTTCAGCACGAGGTTTTCAAGTGCGAGGACGTCCTCCTGGGTCCGTTCGGGAGGGCTGGCTGCTCCTGTGGGCCGTTTACTGGCCGTCCTCTCCGCGTTCTTGATGCAGCTTTTTGTGTCTGCTAATGAGAAATGTCATTCTTGAAATTGTGCTCCTGCCTCCTCGCTCTGACTTTTCAAACATCCTGAAGGTCACTGTAAAGGTTATCTTCATCAGCGAGTTGCACGGTTCTGTGGTCGTCCAAAGAGCTGGTGCTAAATACACAGAGTTCATCCCGCTGGAGATGGACTGTCTGTCCAGCTAACATCTGCAGTTAGCACATAAAGCCATAATGCTACCGTTTTTCTTTTCTGCTTGAACAGGGACGACATGCCCCGTGCACAACACTAGAAACTGTCAGCCGCACGGCGTGGGATTGGGAGTGCTATCAAGAAGACATTGGTTCTTTTGCTTCTTGCAATTGTATAGTTTCCTCTTGCAGCTCGGTGTATGAAATGTCCCTCGGTTACTATTGGAGAGAGAGGTAATCGCTCTGAATCCTCCTGATGGGTGTGCAATACGTGCTGCTGTCATGTTAACTCCTCAACACATTGCAGGTTGCACTTGAAATCTCTAATACAATTTTATATTTGCATTTAATCAAAAAAAATATATTTTTCCTTCCAACAAAGGATTAGAATGAAAATTGCAGCAGCCACAACACTTTATTACACATCATATCATGATGTATAACATTGTTTAGTTTTTTTTAATACTACTACAGATGAGATGGCTCATGCATTATCGCAATTTGAGGGTATTAAAATATGAACTGGCTGCATCATTTCAAGCACTCAATAGATTAATGGTAATGACTTGTATTGATTTTCACACAGCAGCACTGTTTCTGTGCGCTGCCCCGGGCTGTAAAATGTCAGTAAGAGCCTGCCCGGCTTGACTTTTTGCATCTATAATAAACTCATGCTCTCATTACTTGCAGCACTTGCAAAAAGCCTGAAGTTTGTATTGGCACAGTGTGATATGAGCATAAATATGCGTTGTCTGTTTGGACCGATTTTGATGAAATCACACTAGTCATTTTGTCGATACTAATTTGGTTGCATACTTAGAGCTGTAATGCAAGAGGTTCTTGTTTTATTTAATACGTCTCCATCTTTGGCGTGAAGCTCTGCCTGCGTGGTGCGTCTGCAGAAAACTTGGCTCGCCTGTCAATCAAACAAGGTGGGCACAGACTGCGGCATCTGCTTCCTCTGATTTTCTGTTGATGAAATTTGAGTTTCCGTCTGTGGTGCTAGGTCACGATGAGGGAATAAAATATGGAAACAGAGAACATTAAAGCTCTTCTGATCAATAATTTCACATTAACAATGGATAAAATTATCAGCGATGTGAAGAGAGTTGCGTGTAGTGATGAGAATTATCACCTGACCTGCAGTTCCCCTTTGCTGCGTGGAGCTTTTAATGTCTTTTAACTCATCATTTTGGTTTTATGGCCCAAGACTTTACTGGTCTGATTCACCCTCATGACTCTCATCAGCATCATTTTTAGTTCAGCAAATGGATGAAAACTGTGTCCTACCCTCTCAGTAGCAAATAAAGAGCTAAGCCTTTACTGGCTCAAGATATTAAAAACACCTTGAAGATTAAAAGGAGCCAGAATTAGTCAACATTAGACTTATATATGTTCATTTGTATAGCGCCAAATCACAATGGTTGTCATGCAAAGGCACTTTCCATACAGAGCAGGTCTAGACTGTACACTTTATGATGAGTTTTTACAGTTCCCATCATGAGCAAGCACTTGGCGACAGCGGCCAGAAAAAGCTTCCTTTTAACAGGCAGAAACCTCGGACAGAACCAGGCTCAACATGGGCGGTCATCTGTCTCGACCAGTTGGGTTGAGAGAGATATGACAGTATTGTAGTGGCCAAAAAACTACCAAAATAAAAGAAAAAAGCCAATGAATGTGAGTCAAAATGAGCCAACCTTTAATAATAACTTATTCTCATTTGGAAATATTTAATATGCTTCTCATGTACAAGCTAACAAAGACTAAAAGACAAACATCAGAGTGGCTGTAAGGTTCTGGACAGATGTTGGGTCAACTATCGACCACTTATCGAACTTGTTGGAACTGTTTTGGCCTGATTGACAGTCCGTCAACAGGTTGTGCATGTTAAATCAGTCGGTTAGTTACTGAAGTTAGCTTTCACCCATTTAGTAAAGTTTCATCTTGGGAGACAAGAGAAGCAAAAACTCACACAAAGAAAAGACCACAGAATGATGAGCAAAAACAAAACGGTTCAGTGCCGACGGCATCTTCTTATCAGATGTTCCCAGTTTTTATATTCAAAGCATATAACAAGACATTTAAACATAGTGACTGAATGGTTGAATGGTCGGCCAGTTTGTTTTGTTTGCTCCTCTGTGATGTTCATTTAGATTATGAAGGCAGACTGCTGACTGGAGATTTCTCCACACACAAATGCAGAACATGCAGAGGTCTCGGCGGTCGGCTGGCTCGCCGCCTCTGCGGCCTCTGCGGTCAGCTCACGTAGAGCAGAAGACGTGCTGCGACAGAAAGTGTCAGCCTGCCTCGGAGCGAGTTTTCTGCGGTCAGCTCGGTGTGTCAGGACCTCGTGTTGCTGCAGCCTGTTTAAGAGAAGCTGATCTCTAACAGGACGACGTTTTCTCTTCGCCAGCTTCGCAACATCTTATTTTCTGATCAAATTGATTCTGGAGGTTGCTGCTGTAGAAAGGTTATTCTGACCTGGACACAACTTCCAGCTTCTGACTCATATTCCTACAGTCAATTACGTGACATCATTTCAGACTTTGATGTATTTTACTGTCATTTTTTCATATTTTTATTGAATTGAATTGATTGATTTAGTGTGATTCTGTTGGCCATGTAATGTAATCTGATTACAACTCCAACACTCCTGTAAAGTATCAAAACAACCATTTCTTTTTACAGACTGTCACTGTCTTATATTACAGTGTAACACACATCTGCCTCTGAGGTCGTTGCGCCGTGTTGCAGCTCCATGTTGTTTTGCTCATCATTACCGCACACTGGCTGCATTTTGGCTTTGCTCGCTGGGCACCCTTGGGGGTGGTGGGTTTGAAACCCGACTTCTCCCAGTATGGATAATTATCCCCTCTGCTTGTTGTGCTCGGAGCCTCAATCACACGGCCAGCTGAAACGGAACGGAGAGCAAACATTTAGCCTCGCAACGTAAACACGGGGCCTCTCGTGTGCGGCGAGTGTCACGGTTCATCTCGAACAGAGGTTTCACTGAGCTGGAACAATAGACACGCAGAATAAACACTGTCACACGCCGCCCTCAAACATCATCGTCCAACTCTTTATGCTTTTCCCAACATTAAAACACAGCCTGTTAAAGGTCTGACTTTAGTTACAGAATTGTTTTAAGTCCTAATAAATGTTTATAGTGACTGTGCACATCGAGGACATGGGGCAACATTAGACCTTGATTGAAAACGTTCATTGAATAAAACACGAAAAATGGCCTGTGAATGTAATCCAGTAACCAAGGAAGCAAAGTTAAAGCATCAACTAGAAGTGTATGAACTGTATGCTTCCAGCCGTCTTGACTTCAAATGATTGTCAGCAGCCAATTATTTGACCTTAAGTACGCTGAGCTCTTTCAGAGTAAAGGTGCTGCAACATTGAAATACACTTCAGCTTATCAAGTATTACACAACATCTTTTCAGTTTCCATCCGCTGCCTCTGCACATGTCTGCCCTCCTGCAGCCTCAGTGAATCAGGGCTGCCCAAAATCACTAATCCCAATGTAACCCTGGGCACTAAGGAAGTTTTTTATTGCCCCATACCACGAAATGACCACAATGCATCAACAGGAGTTGAAAGGATTTTTGATCAATCCCAGTGAATCAAAGCTGGCTTCCTCTAAGGCTAACCTGTCTTGTTTGTTTTCCTTTCTCAACAAACTTCTTTGAGTCAGCGATTAGAAGACGGGGCGATGAGTTATTGACCAGCTAGACAGACTTGTATAACCAGAGATGCAGGACAGACGTTAGAACGAGATGCAAAGTGCAAAATGGGTTTGAGTCCATCTTTTATCTCCTGCAGAAACACATCAATCTCACACTCTCCGCCTGAAGTACAACTCATAACTGATAGCATTTGAGTTGATGTCTGTATTTTTCCTAGAATTCTGTGAAAGGTGACAAACCGAAGAAGAAGGTGATTCAGCTCAAGCGGAATCAAAGCCAGTATAAATATTACATAATGAAGCTCTAAACCACACTGTGAAGCCTTGAACGCAAGCCTGCCTGTGCTGTGGCAGACCTCTGTGTACAGAGGACATTTCAGGGAATTATTCACCTGAGATGATTATGAGAGAAAATCTTATGAAAGCGATAGGTTGTGTTTTGTGCTGCTTGATGTGGGAATATTCTCGGTATGCTACTGTGAAAAACTGACATTATGATGATATACCTCAATGTAATGAAGGGTACTGGGGAGAAATGCATCCTTCATCAGTGCAGGATTATGAAGTACTGCATTAACTAAATTATATTGGGAATCATTTTTTAAGCTGTGGTAACATTTTTTTGGCCACTGTGTTGTACATAAACCCTCAACACAACCCCATCAGCACCATTCAAAGCTCATATGGTTCAGGTCTTGTCAAACACACTTTATCCCATGAAGCAACTCTGAGATGAATTTGTGTTTGTGTCCATCTGATGAATGTGTAAAAGTTCAATTTTGGCCTGTTTTAGCTGCTAGATGCTCAAATTCGCTCACCAGCTTATTTCTAAATTTGTCCGTCTGCCTTCTGATGTTGTGCAGCCACCGTTCAGTGGATAAACCAAAAAATTGTTTGCAGAAAACAGCTGCTTGATGATGGAAACAAGGTTAATGAGAGTGAGACTGAAAGTTTTCTCATTTTCAAAACAGTATTAAAATCTCGTTAAAATGAAAACTATCTCTGTCCAGATGAGTGTTTTAGCACCGTATCAGAAATAATCTTGGTCCAGACTAATAAATCTGAAAATGCATATCACAGGATGATTCACATGTGCTGGTGTTTGGTGTTTACCTCCTGCACATGTAGGCAGCAGAGTTTAACTACACAGCAGCTGTAATTCATCATCTATTGTTATATCATTCTATTGAATTAACCTCTGGAAGTCAAGGATCATGGATCTATAGAAGATAAGATAAGCCTTTATTTGTCCCACAGTGCGGAAATTCACAAAACAGGAAGCTGTCGACGAGGATGGGATTCGAACCCACGCGTGCAGAGCACAATGGATTAGCAGTCCATCGCCTTAACCACTCGGCCACCTCGTCCACAAGCTGGGTCACAATGTAGGGGCAGGGTGAATCAGGGGTGCATCATGGCTTCCACCTGTCCAAACTACAACCCAGAGATTTTAACTGAAATAGGGTCAGCAGTGTTTCCAAAAGTCTCCGCTTTGAAGGGATTAAAATTTAGTTTGGATGCTAAGAAAAGTTTTTAACTTTTAAAACAAAAAGTTATTAGTGTTGCCTAAATGAAATGTCAATATTGTTTAGTGAAGCTTTATGTAATGCAAAGATCCAACACTCTGATAGCTCCTAAGACTAAAAGGGTAATTGAGATCACTGGTGCTTTGAGCTAAGCGCTGATATACTCACAAAAACATATATTCTGATATTTAGCAGGTTTAATGTGAACCATATCAGTGTCTTCGTGTAGTATGTTAAATATTTGCTAATTAGCACTAAACACAAACTACAACTAAGCCTGATAGAGGTATTACATTTGCAGGTCTGTCTACATATGAGGACATACGGCGTTAGATGAAAAGTTAAAGTGATCACCAAAGTAGTTGCGGTTCATCCTCAGGGGGACATGAATGTTTTGATACAATTTCATAGCAATCTGTCCGACAGATGTTGAGGCATTTCAGTCTGGAGCAGGTCGGTCAGACCGACATTGACATTCAGTTATTCCAAACATCTATCCCACCGTTGAGCTATAATAAGCTCCGACTGCACTGCTTTTGATTCTCGACCCCAGCGCTGAAACGCAATTACTGACTTTTATCAGGCTGAGAGGACAAACTTTGATTTTCACCCCACACGCTTGTTTTATCACGACGAACATTAGGTGATAATCAGTGTCCTCTGCGTTCCAGCAAACAGCATGAAACTCATACAGCTACCTCCCACAAAACGCTGACAAAACAAGAGAGGACCGCGCCATCAATAATAGCAGTGATTGTATCTGCCTCCCTTTTTCCTCTTTATCTTTTCTTTTTATTGTCCTCAGTAGGAGCAATCTGATAAGATAAAGTCCATCTACTCAAAATGTTGACACCAATGTTATTTCCTTAAGGTCACGCCGGGCCCATGGAGACAAATTGGCTTTGTTGTTATTATTTCCCGTGCTTTGCTGACGCCGATGTTTTAACTGTGAGAATTATGTTGCGGAAAGTCTGTGCTCGTGACAGAAGCAGTTTGCTTTAACTTCAGTCCGCGGGAGACTGTTTTGTGTTTCATCTGGAACAATGAGGAACAATGAGGCAGGTCTAAATGAGGCTGCGAGCGAGGCAGGCGGCTCCTGTGATCAATAATATGTCTGGTCGGTCTGGGGAGAGATTTAAAGAGAAAGGAGCGCCCCGCCTCTGCCGGGAGGTGTCTAATCCTCCGACACGTGCGATCAAAGACAAAAGATTATTAAATGATGCTGGAGGACCTTTGAGTGTTCGCTGCAGTGGACGCGGCGCTGTCGCTGTCACCAGGCTGAAAGGTGGAAACTCACAAATATCATCTCATTAAATGAATAATTTAGCACAGTGTGGTTTTAAATTTTAACTCGACTTGAATTAGACATGAAAGACTTGATTAAAAACAAGCTGGCAGTGCTAAATATCTCTCTATCCACACTTTGTTTGCTATGCACTGTGCACTATATGGCCAAAAGTATATGGACACTCCTGGTAGTTTGGGGCTGTTTTTCATTAACTACCATATGCTGATTTTTCCAATAAGAGTGTGCTTCCAACTCTGTAACAGTTTGCTCTTTCATGCCCATAAAAGAACAGGTTTTTCCAGTTTGGTGTGAAAAAAAAAATTGGCTCACTTGCACAGACGCCTGACCTCAACCACATTCAACACCTCCGGGATGAACGACGACTGCGAGGAAGGTCTTATCACCCGACATCAGTGTCTGACCTCGCCGATGCACTTGCGGCTGAATGGGAACAAATCCCTGCAGCAAGGTAACAAAATCTTGCAGACAGTCCCACCAGTAGCACACACACATTTGTGTTGTGTGTCCACATACTTTTGGCTTACAGCCAGAATCGTTCAATGCTGCACTTTTGTGAACATTCACCACGTCTACCTGTCAGTCACATGAAAGCCGACAACCACTGAGTGATGCTGCTTGATTGACACTTTTGCAGTTCTGGATGTTGAGTAATAGATACAATAAAGAGTTTCATTAGACTGAGATACAGGCACACGAAGGACGAGCAGCAACTCTCTCTGAAACAGCCTGCAATATTTATCCCAATTTCGTTCCCCAGTCTTGGTTCATTTGGGTCAGTATAAAGTTTTGAAGGGAGGCAATGAAACTCCTAATATGCTGTATTTAAGAGCTGTAGGACTTATAAAGGTGGAGTGGGTGCTGCGTGTTGGATTTCTGGACAGAACCAAACAATGCATTTGAAAGTAATGACACAGAAATGCGGAGGAATAAATTGGAAGAAATTTTAGTGCCTTTGTATCATCCATTTTTCACAGTAGCAGAGTTTGGTAACATCCAGCCCCTCGAGCATCACTGGCAGCTCGTCCCCCCACCCCCACCCCCCCGTCCTCACAGGACAACATCAGGCCAAACTGGCTCTGAGGCTCAGGCCGGGACACAGAGGAGATGCCAAACTGGGCCACTGCCATTACAAGCCTTATCTATCTCTAGCTTCTCTCCTCACCTTTTTCTGGTGATCATCATACCGAACTGGAAAAGCTGCATGGCAGCACAGTTTGATAGAATTTCTCCCCGAGTCATTTGCAGCATTAAATACATTTGCTGCTACAGAGAATATGGAACAAATAGCAGCAGGAAAGAATCTCTTCAATAATTGATGCAGGTTTGTTATGATCAGCCCAAAGACACATTTTCTTTGCATGACAGCATAAAAATGACTTTGACGATGTTCTGACACGTTTGTACAATATCTGTCCACCGCCGGAAACTTCAAACCTGCTGTTGTTTTAGTGTGTGTGGCAATCACACTGTGCCCAGCTGGTCCGACAGGAACTGACAGCTGAAGTCAGTAAAAGCTTTGAGTCTCTCCTCTTGTTTTGTTGGATGCCATTTTGGCTTTTATAACAAACCAACAACACTTTGTGACAAGAGATCACCCTGAAGGAAAAGATTTCAAATTTGAAAGTAACAAAGTCAAAGGTGCAAAAAGTAATTAATATCAATATTTATCAGTATTGTGTAGTATCATAAGATAAGATAAACCTTTATTCGTCCTACAGTGGGGGAAATTGCAATGCACAGCAGCAAAGACACTCAGACAGTTAGTAGTGAAATAAAGGAAAAATATAAACAAGCTAAAAAGTATTTACAAATTTAACAAATAAGTATACATATGAAAAATATTGCACTTGAATTAAGTATAAATATGAAAAATATTGCACTTGACTATAATAAAATGAAATATTGCACAGCAAAAGGAATCCTGAATAAATATAAATATACAGGCAAAAATGAAAAATATACAGGCATTAAAAAGAGAGCATTGCACAGATGGTGGTGTATAGTCTATTCTATTGTGAGCAATGCTGGTTACACAGTCTGCAGGAAGAAAAGACCTGTGATATCGCTCCTTCACACACTAGGACTAAAACTAGACAGGAAAAGCTCAAAGGTGAGCGCGAGCTGCTGTAGCAAGCAGCCTCTAGAGCGGCGCCTTCTGTTTTGTATGTAGTGTCCTGATAATGACTCATTAGATCATGATAAACAATAAATGTATCAAGCATCTAAATGCAAGCATTTCACTTTTTGCAAATATGCTTTATCCCCCTTAGCAAACAAAACATGTTAGCTTGACTTGTACTTTATTATAATGATGTTGTGGTTGTTAGGATGAAAAAGATTTGTTGTGTGTTCTTGTCTTGGTTGGCATATTTTGCAGACTGTCTATTGATATATCTGAACCACTTCCATGGAATTGTGTTTTTTTGTCAACAACTACCTCAGCTTTGGAGAATAATGAGTTCACTTTTTGTATGTAGAATTTTAACATTTCAGGCATTAGTGAGTACAGACGCCACACCAGTGTGTATGAGGTTTCTGTTTGGCCAGACAATGATATTCAGCACCGCCGACTTCAAAATGATAATCCTCAGAATATAAAAGCTGCAATGGCTCTAATACATCAAATGCAAACACAAGCACAGAGGCATGAGGTTCTGCACAATAGGCATCTGTATACATACTTGTGCAGTTGGTACTCAGTATGTGCCACTAAGCTGTGAATGATTTCGAGAACGTCAGCTTAAATATCTGTGTGAAAGCTGGGGATGACGTTTACCTCACAGCAACACGGATGCAGATGCTTAAATTTTGACCTCAGAAGCTTCAGGAGAAGGAATGTTTAAAGGAACCAAATCTCCTGCAGCTGAAATGCAGCATCCCTAAAAAAGTAGATGATATTAAAAGTTGCATTATTTGTGAGCGTAACGATAAACAGACCAGTGGTGGTACACACAGCTTTTGTATTACTTTGCAGAGTCTTCTGTATATAATGAGTTTCGGTGTTGGCAGAAAGTTGCCGAGTGCGATGTGCCGGTGTTCTGTTGGCACCATCCTCTGGACAGCTTCCACACTTCATCGGAGGAGGGTGATAATGAGGTTGAATTTAAATTCTACCACAGGTTCTTTAAAGAAAGCCTCACACCAGCATTCTGAAATGTTCAGCAGCTGGAAATGAATCTAACAGATAATAAGTTGTTAATCACAGCAGCTCTGGGTGTTTAATCTGTTCACAGTAAAGAGACTCTTCACCTGGAGTTCCCCCGAGAACAGAGAGACTCAAAGTAAGGCCTGACTGTAATTCCACTAGTTTTATTAACTAGAAATGGAATTACTTTGTCAAATTAAATAACATAATTACAATTCCTGAAATTTAGATTGGCTAGTTATTTTTGCCTTATAACAATAGCAAACAAACGCCTATTTCCAGGAGTTTCTGGTTCCTCAGGTCACCTGACCTAGAGGTGGCAGAAGACAGTTCAGGCAACGTGAACTGAGCGAAAGAAATTTGGCTTCATTAACGACAATTTTTTAGTAACTACTATAGCAAAGCTTGGTTGACATGTTCATCCAGCATTGTGTTCTTTTGCCAAATCCTGCAGTCTAACGCAAGCTATGCAGGTGTAATTTGTAGGTAGGACCAACACTAAAAAATATAGATACATGAGCATTAATGAGAGAATTGAAGCAGACATTTAAAAGTAATGCAGCTTTAAATGCAGCAATTGTCAAAGTTATTTAAGTACTTTTGAGAGTAACTAGTATCTGTAACTAATTACTAATTTTCTGTAACTTGCGCACCAGTGTTTGCCAGAAAGGTTTTCCTTTTTTAAATCTGTGCAAATGTCTTATTTGTCCTTTGAAGGCGAGTGTTCCCATCATACAGGACTTGACATATATCACAACATAAATGTGGCCTTTTCTTTCTTTTCTCTGGTCTATTTTTCTCTATAATCCTTAGAAGAAAGGAGCTGTGTTGCATCAGTATTCTGCTTCCCAAAAAAACCTCAATCAATCTTATTAAAGGAGTCCCAGCTATTTCCGACAACAAGGCAGGAAAAGCCTGCCACGAGCGACAGTTGATTTTGTGGTGTGATCTGTGAGATGGCAGCGTCTTATCAGGAAGCTGCCATTCCCAATGAGGAAGCGTCGCTCCTTTTAATTAAGCTTAATCCAGGGAAAAATGTAGCCAGTCATATCACACATGTCACATTGGGCAACTAAATATGGTTGAACAGGAAGAGGCTTTCAGACAGTTGTCAGACATTTCTTGTGTTGGAATCCAAAAGCGTCTTTCTTTTCAAAGCGCTCAGCTGTCACCCTGTTTACCACAGGCTGATTCGGTGTCGATGGAAAGGGACAAAAAAACATTTTCAAAGACCCGGGCAGCAAGATGGGAAGAGGGGACACGGGAGGACATGGGAGAGGGAAGGCAAATTTATCTTTTAATGGGGTGTTGATACATTGGCAGGAGCGGGAAAGATGCACCATTGAGTGGTTAATGGGAGAGAGGTGACACATCTCGCTGCTTATGGCACTTTATAAGGAAAATGATTTTTGAAGTCGGACAGATAGACAACGTACCTTTTAGTGTTTGTATGAGACACCATGAGAGAAAGCCTTTCTAACTTGTGCTTAACATTGTTTAATGGTTGCAGTTTGATAACTTTTAGGCACCAAAACTAATTTTGCAAAAGATCATAAACTGGACCTTTAACTCATGTGCAATATAACCCCATCGTGGGCAATATAACGAGACTGTGTGCAATACCACCACATCGTGCAATATATTGTGTGTACTATGTACTATATACATGGCAGAATGTATATCACTGCTGTTGTTGTATACTATACTATTATTACACCACATATTATTATTATATATTATTATATATGGTAGTGTGTAGCATTACATTTCTATATTATTATATTATATTACTATATTACACATGTATATGTATGTTATACACACTGTACATGCTATATCACTATTATATATATTATATTATTATTATTTTACTATTATCATTACCATCCATCTTTCCTGACCACCACCTCCTCCTCCACCAAACATTTTCTATACATACACTTTCACATTATCCATCCTCTTGACTTCAGTCGAGAGTGGAGCAGACCGGCTCCTGTTAGCATCACTCGACCTCTGGTGTCATGACTTCCCTGATGCTCACTCTGAGAAACACAGCGTCTGTGTTTATCATGCCGTCTCTTCACTCAGAGTCCATAGGCTGAAATAACATTTTGCGAGCACTTTTAATAGTCAGTGCTAGTGATGTAGCCGCCTTTGCAAAATGCATATAGGAGATATACTGGCATAGCCAACTTTAAATCAGCGAGGAAGCAAACAAACAAATCAATCAAGTGTGAGATGAATTCGCTCCAGTGCCGTCCTGGAGTGCAGGCTGTATTTCACGCTGTCAGAGGTTTCCCAAGTCACAGTGTGCTCTCCATGTGAAGCAGATGTGTTTTTATCCAGGAGTACCCGCTCAGTTACTTTGCTCAACACTGGGCTTGACCTGTATTTGCTAAGCCTTTGCCTCGTGGCAAAAAGATTGTGCCGTATGAATTATGCACCGCGCTTTGGAAGGCTCTACGTCTCACTCTTTATTTCCTGGGCTAAAGGCTGTAAAGTCTGATTTAAGCCTTGACACTTGACACACAATTTCAGTCGTTGCACCGTGTAGCAAAAATAGTCACATTTCATGCAGATTCTTTTGTGTGAGTTTATTTAAAAATATATATATCTTTCATCCTGAAACAACAACAACGTCTGCTGATGTCTGCATTTGGGCGGCGGTAAATCAGAGCCTTGACAGATGTCACTGTAGTGATGAATGCCTTCATCGCAGAGCGAGACATGACGGGCTTTGCTCCTCTGTCTGTGGATGCCATGGCAACTCAGACAGAGCTGTGTGTGTGTGTGTGTGTGACCTGCCCACCCTCCAAACACTCACCAGTCTAACTTCCGTATTCTGTCGCCTGCCAGTCTGGGCTCGGCTGATACGCCAAATCTGCTCGTCTGCTCCGGCGGGGGAAAGACTTTGATCCGCTAACAGTCAGTGACCAGATTCATGTATGCAGTTTGATGCAGTTCAAGGAGGACTTTGAAATCACTAGACACGTGTGTGTGTGTGCGAGTGTGTATGTGTGTGTATTCTACATTTGAGTTTTCGGCCTCCAGTTTGAACACAAGTCTTGTAAATAATTGCCAGTCCTCACTTGTTCAAGAGTCTGCTTCAAAGATTATTCACAAACATTAGCACATTAATGAAGGAGATCCCAAAGTAAAGGGTATCTTTAAAAATTCCCTTAAAGTGGTTTTTAAACAGTCTAATCTCTGCAGTCTTCTGGTAAAATCTCCATGCCTCGTCTGTCCTAGGATTTCCCTACTCCCTAAACTGCAAACACACACGGGATCACCTGTTGTGTTTCTTATGTAATTTACCTTATTTGCTGCTCACGTGGGCCGGCTTATAGAGTAAGAGATCTACTTTGACAGAGCTGGACTGACGAAGAGAAAGTCATGTAATGAGTAATGTAACTAATTACCCCGTCCTGTTGAGCAGTGTATATTCCATTAAACAGTGCAGGGCATTGTTAAAATGAGCTCTGCAAACGATCAGAACAACGTTGGTGTGGTCCAAAGGAACAACAGACAAACACCATAACATCTCATTCACTTAATGGAGACTGATTACTGTTTTACCTCCTCACGGTCTGGCAGGACTGGGTACCATCCACGCAGCCAAAAGCAGTCGTCCAGCAGACTGTGATGATAGTTGTTGGAGGTAATTTGCACTTTGTAATGAGTGGGAGGTTCCAGAGGCTGGAGGAACGTGGCTGCTTCGGCGAAGTCCACACCAGGCAAAATCCAACCTGAGACAATGTGACATGACATCACAGAAATACTGAGGGATGATGGGATTTAAAAAAAAAAAAGCCTAATGTTTGCATGTGACGTGAGACTGAGAGAGAGAAGTTCAAGAATTTCATCTATTTTGGTGTGTATTTCAGCACAATGTGTAATGTAGCAAAAAGCTTTGTAAACACATATGAGATGTGTAAAAATAGGGCTGCCACTCATCCTGTATTGAGGAATAAAATATACTCTCCTTTCCTGAATCAATATGTGACGATTTCCCCTGCGTGTTTGTGCACACAACACTCGAATGCATGTGCTACGTGCTCGGAATGACTTGACAAAAATAAAGAGTTTCAGCAGACGGAGCTGAGAAGTATGAAATCAGAGCGACACCTGGACTGACAGGTGAGTCTGTCACTCAGCTCAGCTCTGGTTGTAGAGACACAGACGCGTGTTTTCTTAAAAATGTGAGCGAATACCTGCAGCTGAATTTAAAAGAAAGAGCCTCAGAACTGAATGACAGAGTGGATCAGTCCTGTCAGGAGCAGTGAGGACGAAGCAAATTGTACAGTTTGTCGTAGAGGATTTTCTCATCCGCGGTGGACTGTTCGATCTGAAGCAACATCCAGCGACGGACTAACACGTCCAAGCAGAGGACAGGCAGAGGACGTAGAGTGGAACCGCTCAAGTCATGGTAAGGTCACATGTTGTTGCCTAATGTACTGTTATTATTAGATCACACAGTGTTTAGAGTCATCACATGATAGATATGCTGTGTGTGTGTGTGTGTGTGTGTGTGTGTGTGTGTGTGTGAGAGAGAGAGAGAGAGAGAGAAAGAGAGAGAGAGAAATTTAACCAATGGATCGAACTTAATCATCCAAAGGTTTCCCCATCCTTCCTGAATGGTTTTGGCCTGAAGGTTGAAATGAAATTTATTCCACAATGCCTACAAATACTCAATGTATAAAAAGCACAAATTGATGCAAAAAAAGAAAAAAAACAGAAATGTAGGAAATAAAGTATCTGACACTCATAATCTCACGGGGGAGGATCAACAGACCTCCTGCTTGATTTGTGTCATTAAGGTGCAGAAGCATGGAGGAGGGGGCAGAGGGGAGGGATCAGGGTGTGAGTGTTGAGGTGACAGAACATGGAGGGGAGATATATATATCTCTGTGTGTGTGTGTGTGTGTGTGTGTGCAGGATTCAGAGAGGCTCAGTTTGAAAGGTCTGTGTAAGGACTGTGTCACTGTTTTGATTCCTCCATAACACCCCAAAGGCCTGAGGAGCCTTAGGTGGGAACCAAGGGATGATCTCACAACTGTGTCAAGACCCCCCCTCGAAGTCTGTCCCCTCTGTCCGAGTAAACACAACACACAGACATATATCAAATGGACAGTTTCACTGTTTCTGGATTTCCCATAACCACCTGTTTCCTTCGGGTCACCTCAGGAAAGACCATCAAATTTTAGGCTATAAGAATTTAATTTAGAATGTTTTAACTGGTCTCAAATGTAAAAAAAAAAGCATTAAAAAATAACCCAAAAGAAGCTGGACATGTTTAATATGTGCATCTAATACTGTTCTAATATTGTTTCTTTAGTTTTCCTGGAACGAAATTGTTGAAGTCTGCACCTCTGGGTGAAGACACAGTCAAATACAATGTCCCGGCTGTGGTCCATCAGGGAGGACGGGCTGGTTCAGGCAGGACAGAGGAGCTGGGGGGAAACATCCTGCAGTGTGATAAATACAGGGGGAAATCCTTCTGCTGGCTTTCTGAAAACGACGACGGCTCCTAATCCACCACATCGAGCTCACAGAGGAAGAGGCTGCAGGACCGTGTTTGACTGAGGGGTTACAGCCAGACCAGCCTCTTCTGCGTGGTGAGTCAGAGAAGCCCACAGCTCCAGCAGCCTCGGAGGATGACCAGCTGCTCGGCTTTGGCTCCGGTGCTGAGAGCACCTGGCGGAGGTGTGGGACAGCAGGGCGGATGGCTCTGCAGCCTCAATCATGACGACTAAGTGTTTTCAGGGACTCAGATGTTCAGACTGCAGCAGCAGTGGAGAGAGAGTCTCTGATGTGACCTGATGAAGCTATGAGTCGGTTTATTTTTTCACAAAATGTGTTAATTTTTTTTCTACTTAGAACTCATTTACTTTTGAACAAAATAAAGTCATTAAGTGACTGAATGTTGAAAATTGGTTTGGCCTCTTTTTTCATGCATGTTATTTAATGATAGCAGTTTACTTGTAAAGGCTAAAGAAGATTATTAAAATTCAAACAAACAGGTCTAAATGTACGCATTAATAAAGTGTATGACTGTTACATTACCATCACATTTTCATATCAAAATGTAACATCCCCTTTGAATTTCGAAGCCTCAGCAGGTGAAGACAGATTTTGGTTTGTTTCATTTCTATCTGACATAATAATGTCTGTTTTAGCACCATCTGCTTCACTGTCCAGGCCACCTGCTGACACCCAAAGGAAACTGCACGTGCCACTACTAGATGGTAATTGCCGTGTAATTTGTTTCTCCATCTGCCCTACATTTGTGTTAATCCATTAAATTAATTGTCCGGTGCTCTGTGGTAACATCGGTTAGACTTCAGTCATTTCCTGATGAATGCTTTTTGCCATCAGGGTGTCTTTCCATTCTTTCAGCCTGGACCTGTCCTTAGCTACAGCACATACTGAGATACAGCTGATAAAAACCGATGGCAAAGGTTCAACCAGGAAAATTGAGGAGAAATGAGAAGCCTGGTTTTATCTGCCCCCGTCTTGATGTCGAGCGACATATGCCACGTTATCGTTCTTATGAGCCCTGCTGGACTTGAAAGGCTGACAGGTGAAGGAACTCTGGGTGCAGGACTTTGCAGATGGTCAATTGACTTGTCCAACAATGACTGTGACACAGACAGATTTGTATCTGTTTTGTCCATCCTGCTGGCCTGTGTGGTGGATGGAGGCGAGAGAGAGTGAGGATGGAGGGAATGACAAAAAGACTGATATTTTTTGATCTGCATTGTTCCATGAAACAACCCATTTAGATGTTGCAGCCCTTCGTTTCCATCGCCGTGCCTCACCCACAGCGGGCCGTCGCACCGGCGGCGAAAGCGGACATAAGACATCTCGAACATCTCTGTGGTAATATAACAAAGACAGAGACAGATAGGGAGAAAGAGAGAGGGGAGGTGGACGGAGGGAGGACGCACTGATCCAGAGAAATGAATTAGCCTGCTGCGAATTGACAGTTCCAGCGCTGTCACCGGTCGACCACAGTGACTGTCTCTCTCTCTCTCTCTCTCTCTCTCTCTCTCGCTATATGAATAGGAGGCAGAGGAAAACAACAGGGAAATTGTTGGTTTTTATAAAAAAGGAAATTGAACTGTTGTGTTCATTTCTCAGAGTTATTTTCGAGACACTACATGTATGTCAACATCCGCAGTGATTCCGCATGTGCTCCATCCTCCAGCTGCTGCAGCACAGTTTATTGATAGCGTGTCATTTCGTCATGGTAAAAACTCTCACATACACATTTACATACATAGACACGGGCTATACGATTGCATCCATATATTCATAACCAGGTAAAATGTGACAGGAAATCTTATCTCCCTCCAAGGACGGGCATCTGCATTTTGTACGCTCCAGCAGGCCGGGGGAAGGGTGAGCGTCTCTCGGGTAGTAGTGGATAATGAAATGTGAATGATGTGAATAAAAGGTCTCAGATAGGTGTCTGATCACACAGGCTCTTATTGACTTTTAGCTGTTCTGCCTGTTTTCCTTCTGTCTGCTTCTAATCCAGTGAATCCCTTTATTTGGTTTGTGACGACGCCTTCGTGCACAGTCATGCTGGAGTCGCACTGCTGTGATCTATCAGAACTCTTCTCTTCCTTTCAGTCTAAACACCTTCAGAGATGTTGCTGTGATGCGTTTTCACATGTTCACATCATAGACTGTATAAAATATGGACATAGTGTCCGTGACGTCACCCATTGGTTTCTGAAGAGCAAAAATGAAGCAAATCGTAGTGCGTAGCCATCTTGGTAGCCTACCTCCAGTTACTCCAAATATGGACAAAGAGGTGGAGCGAGGGCGGAGCTGAGGCGGGTCAAATGAACGCTATTGGCTGAAAAAAGCCGCTGAAAAAAGCTGCTTTATTCGAAATAATCAAACTAGCTATGGCTAGCCAGCTAGGTTAAATGCTAAATAGCGTTGCTAGCCGGCTAACCCCACGACGATCTCTTTCCCAAACTCAGTGACTAGAATTAGCCGAGGTGACGCCCTTTAGACCGTCAGTGGCTAATTGTCAATCAAAGTGGCGCCACTTAGATTGACAGCTATGAATTGTGCATAATAATGTATGCTGTATATTTTAAATGAACGCCTTATAAAATAATTCGCCCCCCCCCCAGAGTTGTCATGGAGTAGAAAAACAGCTTATGAGACTAGAGCCATGTTTTGAACCAGGCTGTAAATATGTTTTTTTTTTCTGTCGTAAAATCGGACATTTTAACATGGGGCTCAAATGTAATTGACTCCCTTCTGCAGCCTGCAGCTTTTTTGCACTTCTGCATTGGCTTCATTTTTCAGCGGCGGAGGTTGCCGCTTGGTTCACATATACACATATTTTCATTACTCCGACCCCTGGATGTGAGGAACGGATAACATGGCCCGAGATAGAACCTGATGCAAACACTTCTTTCTATATGTCATGTCATGTTAATATATGTCATGGGAGGAATATTGAAATTACCTTTCATCAAAGGAATTGTAATCTTATTAGTGACTGAAAAAACAATGTCAGATGAATTAAAGTAACAAAAAAGATGATTTACTGATGATAAACAATTTAGGACATTTTTCTTTCTCACTGACTGCCTCCATTGATGCTTATCAGGAGTGAGGTCAGTGCTGCCACTGGTGGCTGGAGCCTGTATTGCAGAAATACTTCACCTTCAACCCCAAACACTGGTACAAAATCAATGAGTACTGCAGTAAAGCGTTACTTATTTTAAGCAGCTCAGTTCTTGATTGACATGTTTTTCTCTTCACTGCTCACCTTACTGGCAAAATTGGATGAAATTTGTTGCATTTGCTGCTGAGGTCATTCAGTACTGCTGCAAAGTCTTATGCTTGACTCAACCTACATGCTTGTGATTTTTCTGCATACTTGATGTCTTCTGAATTTCCTGTGCAGAAACCAAAGATACTGCTTGGGTGTCAGATAGTACATTCTGTAGTAAGTGCTGTTCTCGGCTGCCTGCAGAGATTGGCAAGCTGCAGTCAGTTCTACTTCTTATTGTGCATGTGAGTCTCATTGTTGTTTTTTGTTGATCTACTGGAAAATACAGAAAACACAAATAACAGTTTTCAAGGTGAGCAACGTAAACATGAATTAATTAATTGATTAACATGATAAGATAATGAAGAATACCACTGAACAGCAGCACAACCTTTTCAGTCTTTTGGCCTAAAAGGGTCACAATACCTAAGATTTGAAAAGTAGAAAAACCAAAAAGTTTGACACATTAAGATGTCTGTACTTGGTATGCACAGAAGAAACGAACGCTATGTAGTAAATAGTTCTGAATTAGAGCTATTTCAATCTGAAATATTGTCAACAGTCCCGCTACTGCAGCTCTCAGTGTGATGACGATTTCAACACGTTGAAATTGGTGTCTGTTGTCGTTCATTTCCTTTTCCTTTCACAGTGTTGTTATTTTCATTCTTATACATTTCATATGGCTCGAAAGCTTTCATGTTTTTCAGCTTCTTCCCTCTTGGTTAGTTTCTTCTTCTTGATCAGTGGCTTCCTTGAAACAAAGTCTATTTCGTAATTAAATGAAAACGCAGGGTGGCTTAAAGGCCACAAAGCTGCTTTTACATTGGAATGAGTTGTTAACCTAAACAACATGTGTCACCATTAACGCCATGATTGGAATACATTTCGAGTGCGGCTTTAAACAAACAGTCAGCATGGAGCGATAAAAGTACTCCAAATGTACACACACGTTTTTATTTCTTTCCCTTGTTTATCCCTTTCATAATAAAAAAGGATCTCAGATAAGTTGTGATGTCTTTGCCTTGATGCTGGAGATTTTACCCTGATGGTCTATTAGTGAAGAATGTCAGTGTAACTGTGTACATCAGTGGTATATTTCCATGAAAAGGAGCAAAGTCTCAGCTTGAGATCAAGTTGAAATGCAGATCTTCTCATTTCTATTCCGGAGCGGTGCACGTTTTGTGGCTATAAAGCCGAGCCTGTTTTATCTAATGAGCATGGAGTAGTTAATTCTCCTCTGCTCCACGGCTCCTGGCAGGAGACGGTCTTGGAGGACAATTTGTTTACAAGGCAGGAGGTAATTGCGAGGCTCGACCTCTCAGCTCAGCCAAGGAAATATCAAGGCTGGGTTTTTGGAATCACTGAGGGGACGCAGACAATTAGTCACCACTGAAAACACCTCTGGTGAACGCACCACGGTTTCTGTCTTCGGAGCCGCGCGGCACATCCTGAGACACTCGGCGAGCAGGCAGGACGTGTCTGCTCTTTGTTACTCTGGAGGAGAATTATTTGATTAGCTCGGAGTTGGCAGTAGAGCAGAGTTGCCTGTGGACAATTGATCCATTTTATTCCTTGTAAAGTGTCCCGGCTGCTCTGTTGAAGCTCAAGCCACCGAGCGTGGACTTCAGCTGGGACAGATTCGAGCAGTTCTGCCCCGTCATGCTATTCTCTGTATGCGTCACACCACAAACACATGAGGCCTGTGTTCTCTCAGAGCTGGATTCTTATTCTATCATCTGCGCTTTTTTTTCTTTGGATTTAATCGTCTTTCTGCTAAGCTAATTCATTAACATTGTGTAAAGAAACTACTCCCTTGGTGACCACTTTGTCTTCACTTTATTTTCCTTTGTGCAGGAACACAGACGTCTCAGCTCTTTAATCAACACAGCAAGTTGTGAATCAGCTTGTTTTCAGTTTGTAGTAGCTTTTTGAATGTGCATATTTTCTAAAGCAGCATGTAGCATGATCAACCCATGGTTAAACATGAAGGCACTGATGAATGAAGTTCGGAGGCGTAATGGACATGAACAACCCAACTGGTTACCATGGAGGCTGAGAGGACAGGCATGAATGTAAATCACAGAATTTGCATTGCTTTTTGTCCATTTTACATGGTGTTTATTTTCATTGTAAAAAAAAAAAGTGATGTTGTGTTACAGGACATTAGTTGATCTAGGATGGAAAAGTCATTGTGTTCTGGAGATTACAGTCGACATATTTTAGGAAACTTTTTAAAACTTGAAATTACTTTCTCACAGAAGCTTGTCTTTCGCATCTCCTCTATTGCGAATGCCTGCTGCTAATCTCCACATTTCCAATCTCGATGATGTGCAGTATGGTGAAGCAAGGACTCACAATACAACGGAGAGAAATAAGGGAGCGGGCTGACATAAGTATTTCAGTAGTATTTCATGACGCCATGGCAAAATAAATGATTTTCTCTCCTATTTAAGGACCTTTTTTAATAAGAATTTAACAATCATTTGAAGCATGTATGTAATTTAATTGATGGTGGTGCTAGGTCTGGATAGCAGCTGTTGAGCTCAGCAGTCACCGTACTGTTGGAGCTCTGTTATGCATTGTCGTCCCTGCCACAAGTGTCTGGAATCAGTCTGTTGTAATTGTGTTTCCAGTTTCTTCCCGTAGCTTTGCTCGGCTTCCTCCGCTGCTCAGTGGATGTTGTAGATTGCGGCTTTGTGTTCATCCCAGTTGCGAGGCTTAGTGGTGTATGTGGCTGCTCGGGCTTTTAGAGCATCATGGATGTTGTGATACATCCACGGCTTCTGATTGGGAAATGATGTCATCGTCACCTTAGGAACAATACTGTCCACTAACCTCCCATTAAATCCCACAACAGAGCCCATAAACTCACTGATGTTGTTATTAGAGTCTGCATCATAAGACAAGAATGAGCAGGTGAGTCCATATGCAACAATATTTCTCCTTATTTATACAATTAGCACAAACAGTCATAAAACAGCTCTTTTATCAGTAAACAAACAAATAAATAATTGGAGATTTTCTGGTCAGCTGCTGTTCTTCAAATGATCTCACTGAATAAATTTAGAATATTTGGGAACAGCTCAACAGCGTGTAGAAGCTCACTGTTTAATCCTGGTGTCGTGTTGGAATATTCAAATAATTAATGAGGATATTCAAGCTGATTTTCACTGGTTGTTTTTCAACCTCTGAGCCTGTATGTGACTGTGGGTCAAGCCGGGTCCTGCCTTGATTTCGATGGTGACTGTGGGCAACAAATTGGTGCTGGACTTTGCCACAATGAGACAGGACCATCTGATAGTCATTAGATATTTCAACCACTGAGTCAAAAACATATTACATGTGCACTGAAAAATCAAAATCTCACCCGCTTTTCATTTCCTGCGTGCAGATCATTTAGTGCTTGTCTCTTATTATGATGATTGCTTTGCAATTTCACAACATTTAACCACAGTCGAATAAATTTTAAAATGTAATTACACTCGGATAAGAGCCAGTGTGTCAAATCAGTTGTGCCCTTTTTTTTACTCAGCAACCAATGTTTTGATATGAAAAAATAACTCGAGCCTAATTATCTCAAGAGGAGATTTATAACCTGACACTGCATCTTGTGAAAGTACAAATCTGACTTTGACAATCTGTTCTTTTAAAAACATGATGAAATTACCTCACAGTCGTAGAACTCAACTGCATTTCCTGAATGTGTGATCACATGATTAATTATGTCCATGCATAAACACATTCAGTGTCTCATCTTATGCACAACCTCACCCTGACCTTTGACCCCCCCCTCTGCATGGAAACATGCAAACACACTCACATTGTGAGGAATCAATGCACCTGTGCACTATTAGGAACCTGCTTCTTGAACTTGAGCAGCTTATTTTGCAGCGATAAGAAATATTCTCCCTCTGACCTGATGGAAATCTATATTCTCTGAGCTAAGTGCAACGAGAGTCAGTCGATAGCAGTCAGCAGCAGTTTTTCCATATGACACAAGTGGATCTCTGCAGAGCTGTGATTGATCAGCGGAGCTGGATCTGCATCAGAGTTCAACATAATGAGGCTGACGGAGGGAAGGCTGCGGCAGCGAGCGAGCAGCACACACTCTCACCAAACCTTGTTTAGCCTATATTTGCCTCTGAAAGGAGCCTTTGAGTAAATGCCAAACTTTATTTTACTTAACTGCTCTGTCAATGCTCAGATATAAGCAGCAGAGTCGAGTCTCCTTTTTCTGAAGCTAATTAATTTCTCCTCCATTTGCTGCTCTTGTCTCCATTAACGCACACTCTCCCCCTGCAGAAAAAATGATTCTGTGTTTAAAATAAGAATGAAAACTTTTAATTTATCTCATGAAACCTCGAACCTTATGCTCATTGAGCTTGACTGAGTTAATTATGGCTGCGAATACGCCCTTGAAAAATCACTCTCGAGTCCAGTGATTATTCAAATGTTCACAAGCGTCTTCTTTGATTCGATGGTGTCTTTGCACATTGACTATGCATGTCTTTTCTTCCATAATTGATTTGCTTGTAAACAGCTTATTAGTGCAAAGATTGCTTTAGGAGTCAATAAACTCATCTCATTAGGAGGGAAATGCATTAGTGCTGATTAATATGAAGCTTGAATACTGATGGTGCGTCATGCAGGAGCGCGGCGGCGGAGGAGTGTGAGCTTTTCTTCTTCTTCTGACTGAAAAATCTGCATAATCATCCTTTTATTGGAAACAAACAAACAATGCATTTTCAGCCCGCAAGGAGCAGAAGCATGCTCGCATCCGTCTCAGCTCTTCAGTCCATCTGCGCGCTCTCTTTGTTTCGAGCCACACACACACATGTACACACACATACACACACACACACACACACACACACACACTCTGCAGTATGCCAGTGGGCAGTGCTGGTGTGAGAATGCCATCTGTACTCACACCATCAGATCCACCCTGGCGGCTGTCCACACCGTGCCCTGCTTATTTATCACCGCCTGGCACATGGCGATGATGGTAATTGATTTTATTGAGGCCTCCCCTTCCTCTCAACACCTCATCACCCCTCCCTTTTCTCCCAAACTCCTCTGCCTCTCCACACAGTATCCTGACCACAGAAGCTTTGTCAGTTGATCTTTCTTTTGTTTTTTCCTCAGAGATGAGATGCTGTTGTTGTAAATGATGGGTTGAGGAGAGAGCGCACTGATAGTAGCCTTGTCGCATGTGCAGGCTTTGGTGCATATAGTGCTGATTGTGCATTCAGGCTAGAGGGTCTGTATATGTGAGGGAAAGGGAAAGGAGGCTGATGGAGAGGAGCGACAGCGCTGAGTGCTGCTGCAGTGGGACAGCCATCGCCGGTTCAAGCCAAAGGAACCGGGACGGTCAATAACACTCGAGGCTCCGTGTCGAGACTCACAGAGACTGTTCTCTACATCCTGCTGGATGTCTGACCACGACTGGCCCCAGCAAGGTTTACAGGAGATTTGCATTGGGTCCAGCAGAATCCGTGAGATCCAACCAACAACGCAGTTCTAATCCATAACTTTGATTTGGCTTTGTAGACAGTAAATGATTGTCCTGTTTGGCCATCATGAGCTTAGGAACAATTCTGTCCACTAACCTCCCATTAAATCCCACAACAGAGTCCATAAAAGAGTCTGCATCATAAGACAAGAATGAGCAGATGAGTCCATACGCAACAATATTACTCCTTATTTATACAATTAGCACAAACAGTCATAAAACAGCTCTTTTATCAGTAAACAAACAAATAAATAATTGGAGATTTTCTGGTCAGCGGCTGTTCTTCAAATGATTTCACTGAATAAATTAGAATATTTGGGAACAGCTCAACAGCGTGTACAAGATCACTGTTAAATCCTGGTGTCGTGTTGGAATATTCAAATAATTAATGAGGATATTCAAGCTGATTTCCACTGGTTGCTTTTCAACCTCTGAGCCTGTATCAGGTCTGTATGTGACTGTGGGTCAAGCCGGGTCCCGCCTTGATTTCGATGGTGATTGCGGGCAACAAATTGGTGCTGGACTTTGCCACAATGAGACAGGACCATCTGATAGTCATTAGATATTTCACCCATAGAGTCAAAAACATATTACATGTGCATTGAAAAATCAAAATCTCACCCACTTTTCATTTCCTGCGTGCAGATCATTTAGTGCTTGTCTCTTATTATGATGATTGCTTTGCAATTTCACAACATTTAACCAACATTTAACCGGGTCCAGCAGAATCTGTGAGATCCAACCAACAACAGTTCTCTAATCCATAACTTTGATTTGGCTTTGTAGACAGTAAACGATTGTCCTTCTTGGCCATCATGAGCTGTTTGTGTACACATGTCAGCGCCAATGCTCCGGTTCAGTCTAGTTCAGTCATGTGAGATGACTTGCTTGATGTCAGTCTGTTCGCTTGGTTCATCAGCTGTGATTTCAAGACAGCGTGAACATGAACTCATTGATAGTTTTCATCCCACGAAAAAGTTTTTTGACCGTCAGCCATGTCTATGTGGAAAATAAAAATGAACAAGACAAAATGCTATTTCAGATTTCAACGGCTTTAATTTGAAAAATTTAAATAGCTGCACGTGTGCTGAAGCATTAAAACAACTGCAATCTAAACTGCTGTCTAAATGTTACTGCGATGACCTCAGAGATTCAATGTTCATCTGAATAATAGAAGAATATTTCTAATCACCGTCTTCCTCTGATAAAACCATGAGAAATTCTGATAAATACAATCAGCAAAACATCAGGAAATCTCTAATAATGTTGATGAAAAATGATGTTCCTTTAATTTTCATGTAAAATCTCTCAGTCTTCACTAATTAGTTTGATTACAGGTAATTTACCACATCAGAATTGTACAAGTTTTTTATGAAATGATCAGTTTTAGCCACGAACAGAGGGAACGAGAAAATGTGCAGTGGGTTGTTATTTTGAGAAATACCTTGTGGAACAGTGCAGAAAAAACACCTTCAGCAGTCACAAGATTTGCTTCATGAATGTTGTGCAGAAATATAAAGAGTGTGTTATTCGTTGGACTAAAACATGCAGAATGGTCAGTGATGTTCAGTGGACTATGATCATGATAAATAAATGACATTGAAGAAACACATTATTCATATTCAGATGCAGGATCGTCCCTAAACATCCCTGTTGTTTTGTATGCATGTGCGTGTCCGACCAGGAGTTTTTTGCATCTGAGCAGCACCGTCGCAGGCTTTCATTACCTATCTCTGCACTCCCCTGCCAGAGTACGAGCCGGGCATTAGGATGGGCGGCAGGTGGGAGGCAGGTCAGGCAGGGGAAGATCAATGCAATTTGCAAAGTGCCTTCCACACAATTTCAGTGTTGGATTGTCTCCAGCAGCGAAGGATAAAAGTCATGACTCAACTTAACTTCGGCAAAAACTCTGCGCCTTTTTCCGCCGGACTGTCGACAATGACACAGCTGACAGGTGGAAAGCCACGGTGCGATTGGCATCTCCCGCCTGCTGTGAAGGAGGAAAATACATCTGTACTTGTTGTAGGCAACTATCAGGACACTGTGTGCAGCAGGACTGATTCTATCACACATGCTCAACTTTACACTTCAAACTGTAAATTGTTGCTCTGCTCCTGCTTTGCCCCAAAGAGAGAATCTTTTCCAAACCTGACTTCGTCCTCTCTTCAGCTGTCAGAGGCCTCATTTCTGCTGCAGCATCCACGTCTACCACGTGGCAGAGAAAAGCAAACTCATCCTCATTGTTTCCTTTGAAAATATTTTCACCTGAGTCTTTAGCTTGAATTCACACCTGCGAAGAGACTCATTTCAAATAACTTTGTGGTGATAAGGGATGAGCCGGATACTCGTTTCAGACGATGCATTTTGGACGAATACGATTATGATACAAGTAAAATCCGTCAATATCTGTGTTCATGCTGAAGGGAAATCCTCATTGTGTAACTGACTGTCTTCGCGCTCTATGATTGGCCAGTCACACACAGCGCCCGCCCCTCCCTACACAGACACGGCTGTGCACGTCTCTCCCAACATACGCGCAGTGCATTTGACAAGACAGAGCTGAAAACGGCTCGCGTCGCGTCGGTCAATGCCTTTTTTTTTTTTTTTTTTTTACCGTCTGCTTGCTCTTAGTTTGGCTGGTGATATGAAGTCAGTTGGAAAACTTTGCTCGTACTGAACGCGGTGTTTTGAGAAGAATACAGTGAACAAGGCTATTTCCCTGTTTGCCATCACTGGATGTTTGCATGAATCACCAAGTTCACACAGATCATTAAAAAATAACCAGTCTTACAGACCACTTACACACATACACACATATAGCTGAACATACAAATTAGCCCATATTAGTATTTTTATTGCATGTGGCTGCATGCAGTATCTGACACTTTCTCTGTGTAGTTCATGAAAATAATATTATATATATTATGGAGATATACTGTATATAGGCTTTGAATACAGTTTATTAGCAACTTCTGATCAATCCATATCAATTTCAGACTTAAAATAATGTACAGTTTTAAGCCCCACCCATTCTGCACTCACTTCCGGTTTAGGCACCGCCCACTCCGAGTACAGATACAGATACAGATAATGTAGATGGTTAAACAGATACAGATACAGATAGTGGTGTACTCGCTCATCCCTAGTGGTGATGTTCTCAAAGCACAAGCATCTATTGATTCTGCAGCTTGTTTGGCTTTGAATGAATCTCGTTATCACTCTCTTAGGTGTGTTTCCCTCACTCCAACTTTGGAAAAAATCTGGAATCAGACGCCATCAAGTCAAGCTCATTTATATGAAAAGAAAAATCTGCTGCAAATGCACAATTTTTACAGCTTGCAACACCATCTGTCAAATATTTCCTTCACTGCAAAACTGCATGAAATATGTGAAGGATATGTTCCAGCAAAGATGGATAATGGCTAAATGGAATCCACCTTTTTTCTTTGATGTTTGTGTTTCAAGTATCTTGGGGTGATTTATATAAAACAATGCAAAAATAAAATCTCAAAAGTCACATTTTTGGCACCAAAGTTCTCGAGCTGATAGCAACACCAGGCCCTCAGATATTTTTAGGTCAAGGACAGAAAGCAGCCGGGCCTCCCCTCTCTCCAGTCTGCGCCTGGATCTTTGCCCCGCACATCTTCAGGGACACAAGCTACAGTAGGACTCTAAAATAAGTCTGATGTCCCCGGCACAATCGATCGCTCCTCTGCAGCTGTCCTACTTTAGCTGCCTCACACACTGAACCGTGATCAGCAAACGGCATCTAAACACACACAGAGGCCTCCCGCCGGTGACTGCCTTCACCACATCTCATTTATTTTTCATCTTCTCTCATCTTTCTTTCACCATCACAGTTCTCACACGCACGCTTCGGGAATAGTTCACTTCATGCAATTAAAGTTGTCCTTTTTTTTGCAGTTGCAATTATATTATTTGCTTTCTTACTTGTGAGATACTTGCAATTATTTTTGGCGCTTGGAAAAGGGCAGAATTGTGTTTTATCATGATTATTTAAACCTTTCAAGTTACATATTTTAATGTTCATCTTTGTTTTTCCTTCATGGAGATCATCAGAAAAATATGAGCTG
Source organism: Centropyge bicolor (assembly GCA_037975185.1). NCBI lineage: Eukaryota > Metazoa > Chordata > Actinopteri > Pomacanthidae > Centropyge > Centropyge bicolor. The sequence continues at coordinate 660,611 of JBBMOC010000001.1, forward strand.
AAGTGTCACTCGAAGTGAAAGTGCTGAAAGCTGTTGAGTTGTCAGTTGAGCTGCAGACTCTGAAGGCAGGTGACTAATTGAAGCGTGTGCAGTGTAAGGAGTTGAAAAGCGTGAGGGCTGAAAGCACTCGACATGTCATTTGATGAGCGAGAGATGATAGCAGTTGAAGTGTCTGTTGAAGTCCAGCTCCCGAAGTTGTTGAATTGTCAGTTGAAGAGTGAGCACTGAAAGCAGTTGGAGTGCCACCCCGTAAGGACTTGAAGTCTTATTTGAAGAGATGAAACACTGCAAGGAGTTGAAGTGTCAGTTTGTGTGTAAGTACACAGCACGGCAGAACTGTGAAGTGTAAACAATGAAAGCAGTTGAAGTGAGCTGAAGTGTGTTTCTCTCAGCCTCACTTTGTTGCACAAAACAAAATCTGACACAAGACAGACAGACACAAACTCACTGCAGGAAACGTTTTATAGAGAATGCATGTTTTATCATGACTCGCAGTACTAGTACACTGTTCCTCAAACTGCTGGATGGAAGCTGAAATTCTTTACTTATTGAACATGCAAACTGCAGCCAATGAATTAAAGGTAATGTTATATGATTGCATTTGTGCATGTTGCATTCAGTCGTTGTCGGTTGAACTGTCAGTGTAGAGGGTGACAAGGGTCTGGGCGCTTTTGAAAACAATGAATATTTCAAAAATCAGGAAAGATATAAAAATGTGAATGGAGCCATGCATCACTTCAAGAGGCTGGGTATTTTGGAAATACTGCAGGTGAAGAGCGAACAAAGCAGCGAGAGTGTGAGTGCGCTTTTACTAAAATGATTAACAACAGATTTGATTTATAAAAACATTCGGAGGTATTACTAAATGTCACAAAGTCGCTGTGGCTTCAAAACGAAATGATTAAAACCATCAGTCAAACTGGACGCACACTAAGATGAGGACGTCCACCTGAGCTGTGTGACCAGACAGAGAATGGAGACCGTTAATGGCCTCGATGAATCAGAAACAGTCTGCAGTGAAAGCTCTTTGCCTGGATGCTCTTTCTTTCCAGAGGAACCCTGTTGGAGGCAGAGAGAGCTGCACGAACACAGGTCAGGCTGAAACACCCAGTTCACTTCAATTACAGCAGGAAACAACGGCGGCACCATCAAATGTATTCAAATGCGTTATGGAAATGTGACTCTGAGCCGTATTTTGAGCTCGAATCTGCGAGCCGAATGTGATGAAACTTTGAGAGATTGAGATCGTCTGGGTGAGACTCTGCAGGGCTGTTTGCCTGAGAGAGAGGTGTCTTTTCACCTGGTAAAGAAACTGAGAGAAGAAAAACTGGCAGAACTGTTGATGGGAAAACTTTCTTTTGTCTTATGTTACATGTGAATAATATCTTACTGCTCTGACATCTAATGAAGTTCGAATCAGAGTTAATGCCACAGTGTGTGATTAACACAATTATGAAGCTCAAGGGACAGAAATATGTTAATACAGTCATGAGGGTGGAAATAACTAAAGTATTTGCTGCTCTCAGAACCAAAGATGTTTGAGGTGCACATGTATTTACAGATGCATGAGAGCAGATCTATTTTTTAACTAAATCTCTTTAATCCATCCCAGGCTGCTTTTTATTTTCTACCAGGTACCAGCTCAGGAGTGGAGCTGCATACTGTATGCATGTACTTATACTTAATGTGATATTTGTTGGATGTGAACAGGTGCTTGGGTCAGTTTGGATTCACAGGGAATAGATTATATAGTGACAGGATATCACAATGGAGCCAAAGTATCACAACACTCATATAAATCTTTTAAACTACAGGTCCTTACAAACTGGGAGCGTTTTTTTCATGCGATTAATTTGGACGTCAATTTTTTTTTTTTTTTCAAACTTGCATCCTGTTAATACAAGCGTTCACATCAGCGACGTTTTCTTTTCCGGCGATATTGCAGCATTTATTTTTTCACATCAAGGTCGAATTTTCCGAAGTTCCGCATCCTGTGTGTCCACTTCTGACCAATCAAATTGCGTGTTGTTGAGCCGTCACATTCACTGGTGTATCCAACATTGCCGACTGGCTGATTGTTTACGTGTACGTAGAGTGCTTTTTGATTAAAAAACAAAACATAAAAATTACAAGGATAACGACCTGAAGGACAACTTGTGGAGAGTCGTGTGTTGGCTTAAACAGTTTGTTAAACATCTTTGTTTTAACTTTCATTTATGCTAAGTAACTTTAGCTCGTAAGCTAACCTGTTCAGATAAAACATACTATTTGTATTTTCACTGTCTCAAACTCAACCGTGTTGCTGTCATATAACAATTAGGTCTCGGTTGCCTCCAGTTTCGTCCTCTCGCTTCCTCCCGGGACACGTCTTTTTTCGTCGCAAAATCGCATTGTGCTTATAGTCAGGCACATCAAAATTCGCCTCCAAATATTTCGCAATTTCACATTGTATATTCGCGTCGTTCCCGGTGTGTAAGGACCTTACTTCTGCAACATGATGTTCTTCCGTGTTCTCAGTGTGTTTCCAACACTTAGATTATCACAAAAATATGTTGGCAGTGTCAGTTCTCATGAGTGATATTGTTGAGCAAGCTGTTACATTTGCTCTCTCTTGCTTGACAGTGTCTATCTCCTGTGCTTTCATTGGTCTGCAGAACTGATAATTCACTAATTAGCTGGACAAACTCCTGTTAACAAAATGATGCACGGCTGAGCAGGAGTTTGATTTGACTCAGTTGATAGAGGAAGTAACTGTAACTTTCCAGCTTAAAACTGCAATAGGAGTTCGAAGCAAATGAACCAGCCACAAGTGTGTGTGTCAGCCAGGAAGGAGAAGAGTGGGGCATGATGATGTAAGCTTGTGTCTGACAGCTGAGATGGGAAATCTTCTGACCACGAATGAGTGTGGAAAATCCAGACATCCATCAAGTAGTTGCTGAGATATTTAACCTGCAGTAGGTAGATGTTAGTTTGTCACTTTATCTTCACTAAGCCACTTTAGGTTCCACTTGTACTTTGTTGTTACTTATATACCAAGTTGTATATACCTTGTATACACTTTCTTTTTTTATCTAGTTTTTTATACTTTATACTTTGAACTGATTGTATGCTTGTGCTGCTGCAACACCTGAATTTCCCCTATGGGGGATCAATAAAGAATTATCTTATCTTATCTTAGTTTAAGACAGAATTATTTTTCGACCATCAACCGAACAACAACAACAAAAAAACCCTTTTAAAGACGCCTTTATTTTTCTCAAATCACAGACTTTCAAGATTCCTCAAGGCTAGATGAGATTGCACCACAGGAATCTTGTGCTTAGTAACTGAGCAAAATTGTGTTCCTACTGATGTGTTACTCTCACTATATGGGCTGAGAGAGAGAGAGAGAGAGAGAGAGAGAGAGAGAGAGGTGCATGACTGGCAGCCATGAGAATGTCATTAGGATTAGCTGTAAAATGTAGGCCATCCTCCATTTTCCTGGAGTGGCCCACAGAGCGGAGAGAGCAGCACAGAACACCTTATGTGTGCAGTAAAGCAAATATACAGCAGAGAGAGAGAGAGAGAGAGAGGAGGAAATATCAGGCAGTTCACCATTTTAAGAGCGTTTGGTTTGGTTTATTGCTTTCACAGTGTTTTTATTGATTTTAATCATCATACATCTTTGGGAGGAAGACAGCTAAAAAAATAAATAATAATAATAATAATGTGGTTGTGTTGCTGTGATCTTTAGGAGGTTCATTCTGTTCAATTACAGAAGCCGGACAACAAAATAAAACATTTGCTTTGCATTTGGGCAAGCAAACATTCCATTTGTCAAACCATCAGTGCTTTCTTCTGTTGAAGGACGGCTGCTGATATACTGTAAATATACATCACCTGTATACAGTCGGTCTTCAAACGTTCATGCATATATTCTGATTCAGTTGCAAGTTGAGCAAAGTGAAAAGCAAAAACTGACCTGCTATTCTTATTTCCCTAAAATAACTGTGAGATAATTTGTCCTCATTAGTCAGTGTAAGTTCAGATGCTAACATTTAATAAGTAGCTCATTTGCAGTGAGGGGAATAACGGCGTTAAAATAAACTGTGTTATTAACGGCGTATAAGTAATTACTTTTTAAAAGTAACGTGCCCAACACTGTTCATTTGATTGTTAGCGTAAGTGTAATGTTACACCTAATTGACATGCTGATATTAGCATTCTTACAGTTTGCATGCTAATGTTAGCTTGTTAGCTTAATGTGTTATTTTCAAACAAGACTTCAAGCTTGAATAGGCCTAATATCAATTTTGTACATATTCTACCTTCCTATAGTTCCACATTAGTGAGCTAAATTAACATGAATTTGAGGACTTGTTTCACCTGTTGGAGACACTAGATTAAGTCATATGATCGCCAAAAGTCATCCTGGCTACCACGAGTGTCTGTATCAAATTTCCAATGGTGTCAGGCACACAGCATTAATAAAAGTCAGGCATTTCTCGGATCAGGTATGATGTTTATGACTTTGTGTTGCATCACAAATATGACACATGTTGGTTGATGCAGGACTCTTTCATGGTGCAGATGAATGTTAGCACAGCTGCAGGCGTCGACCTTCTCACAGCAGGGAGCTGATGAGGCCATGTCAAAAACCCACGACTCAAAGGCGCCTGCCGTTCGCGTCGTCCTCACATGTTCTCACATCTTCGCAGCGGCGGAAACCTGCCGGATGTTAATTTCTGACTTTGAACGTGAGCTGCCGCAGACGACATATCAGAGTTCACGGAATCACGTCTTCACGTCCTAATCAGCTGCGGAGCAACGGAGGCACACGTCTTGTCTGACTAATGAAAACCCGGCGTCAAAGGAGCGAGCGCCACAAGTGCTGCGTTCGTTCTGCGTGGGCCGGGAAAGCAGGCTGATCTCAGTCAGACCTTCGAAAGCCTCAGACACATGTAAATTAAAACGGCAGAGTCACACCGAGCTCCAGTGTTTTGTGTTTCTGAGTAACTACTGAGGGCAACATTACGACAAGTGGAAACAGTTTTAAGTTCTTACAGTTTGTTGTTCACAGAATCAGAAGGTACAAATAGAAAAGTTGGCTGAGTCATCTGCTTAGTGAAAAGGTGTTGTTTTCTGCAAAAGATTTTTTTTTTTTTCCCACCAACACTGTGTGTTTTTACAGAGCTCGATGCATAAAAATGGCTGAAGACATTCTGAGACCTATTCATGTCGACGGCTTTGTGGAAAACAAATGAATACAAAACATGCTGAATTTTTAATCCCTCCGTTCCCCCGGGTGACGTGAGGACTCCGCCGCCCCGTGCGTGACTTCTGTGCTTATTCAAGCTGCTCTTCAGATTTCGGGTTAGAATGAACCGACATCACAAAACTGATATAGTGGGATTTACTTAAAACCTCTCCCATGTAGTTAGATTAAAATCCTAAATCCCAAACCTGGCATCGAGCAGCAACCTGAGACTTTATCAGTCTTTCTCTGAAAAACTGCAGTGTTCAAAAATGAAGATCACACAGAGCAGTAAACAGTGATAGATAAAGATAAGATGAGGTAAAAGTCGAATTATTAACACAGTATATGTAACATTCATTGTACCATAACAACTAAGACTCCTTGATTCTAATTGGCTGGCAAGTTAATTTCCAGTAACTAAACATAATTAGACACACACACACCTGGACATAAGGATTTTTTTTTTTTTTGTTATCCATTATAATCATAAATGTAATTTGCATGTTATCCTTTACTTAACATTCATGCAACTTCATAAGCTTCATATGTTTTATATGTAAAATCTTGAGCTGCAAAGTAACTAGTTACTATAGCTGTCAAATAAATCTACATTATGTTTGAAATGTCAGAGGTGGTTAAACAACTTTAGTGGAGTAGGAGTATGAGGTATCAAGAAATGAGGTTAGTCAAGTAGAGAATAAGTACCTGCTTCAGTAAATGTACTTCCATGGTTGGCAATTAACTGTTTAAAGACGAACAATGCTTTGCTTGAATGTTCATATTTTAGCATGTGGTCACCAGAAAATCAACTATTTGTTCAAACTCTTAACCTTTAAGTCTTTCAACAAGCACCTTTGTAAAGTGTCTTTCCACCTCAGACGTCTGTTCACATTGCAGCTCCCAACCTTAACGAAGTAGTTTGAGATGCCTGAACTTGTCAGATCAGACAAATAGTTAGTTGTTAGGCAGTTATGTATTTTGTCATTAAGGTATGAGGAGGATGAGGCAGTCTATGAGAAACATGTTTCAGTCAATGACATAATAAACTTAAAAACTGCAAATTCAATCTCACTATTAGTAAAATCAACTCGTTACCTTTTGTTTTCAATATAAACCTCTTCTTTATTTCTGGCCCTCGGTGGCATTTGCACTCAGTGAAACAACATCCTTATTGCAATTATCTCTCCCCAATTAACTGAGATGATTATGGCCCTGTGGCTGTGTGCATTAATCAGCAAAGAGTAAACTCCCTGAGGTGGACCTGGGAAGATTAGCCAGCCTGGGGTCAGTTCATGTTAAATCCATTCAGCGTAATGACAACGATGACAATGACTGGGAGGTAATCATGTTTTACATAAAGCACACAGTCATATAAAGGTATAGAGAAGGTCAGCTAAGCTAATTGAGTGTTTAGACATAGATGACTTGTGCATAAAGACGGTGACATGGAAGCTTAAAATATATTGTAACAGTGGTTTTGAAAAAGTTAGGCTGAGTCGCTGTGACCCATTTTTTCACAGCACTCCTCTGTGTGAATGCAGATCCGAACAGGTAATGACTGCAGGTAGCTTTCTCATACTGTATCTAATGTGACAGCGACGTTTCAGCTGCGGGGAAATAATCTCTTAATACGCCTAAAGTGGCTAATTGGATGCGGCCGAGCCCACAGAGTTCAGCTTTGTGTTGAGGATTTATTCCATTTTTTTCAGTCATTAGTAGGTGACTTATCGTGAACTCTGACCTCTTTGATTCGACTGTCGCCTGCGTGACAGACGACGACAAAGAAGCGTTTTAGAATAAGTTATAAAAAGTATAAATTCAAGGTGACTTAATAAGAGATCCAGTCAGCTCTCATTAAAATACCTGCATGAAACAGTGTGTTTAACATGCACAGACTCTGTGATGCTGTGTAGCTTATAGCTCATACAAGTACTGTGATAATGTTTAGTGGGCTGTGACTGTTAATTGAAACTGCTACTGCTGCCTTCCTCTGTCGGGGTGTAATGTCTAACAGTTAGAGGTGAACCGCTACAAAAATAACACAGGATGAAAGTGACACAGGCCCAAATGAGTGTGACACAGCACACCTCTTTCACCAGAACCAATCAGGTTAGTTCATCATCATCATATTTTCAATTCACGTTGTACCCCAAAATCTGTTGTTCTTGTTACTTTTACTTGGTACTTGTAGTACTTATTATTATTATTATCATTATTATAATCATTATTTATTGCTGTCATACATCCTGAAGTTTGCCCCATCAGAGATTTTCAGTCTAGGAGCCGCTCAGGTTTAACCTCAGGAATCATTGTCGGGAGATAAGATAACAGATATTTTTTGTCCCTCTACATCAGAGGTGCCCACACTTTGTCGGCTTGCAAGCTACTTTTAAAACAACCAAGTCAAAATGATCCACCCACATTTCAAATATAAACAACTTATTTATTTATTTGTATATACACTGAGCATACTTTATATATACTGCATGAGTCATTCCCTAACTCTGATTACTTGCATTTGCTTCTGAAACAAATTGGAAGGCTAACTAGGTAACTAGGATCGCGGGTTTTTTGCAGTAGATCACAGGTTTGAATGCTTGGTGGCCCATGTGTTCGAAAAGATGAGATCTCAGATTGGCTGCCCTGTACGTCAATCAAGGGGCAAAAATGATAGGCCGGATATATCAGTCCCTGCCAGTTGATGTATTGAGCACCCCTGCTCTACATTAACAATATGTTGCTTTTGCCACTAACACTGTCACACTATATGTGTCACTGCATTTATTAAAACGTGTGTATATCAAGCGGATATACCAGTCGAGGTGAGAACATCAGTGTGTATTTTGTGTGGTCCCATGAGTCGAGGACTGAAGGTGAGACAATGAATAAAAAAAAAAAGAATTCATGTTAGTAAAACAGCCAAATGTGTTATTTTTACACTGTTAACATTTTCTGTTTGCATTGTTGTTGCAAAACATTTTATAAAACTGAAAATTGAAAATGAAATGAAATTTTTTAAAAGATAAATGACAATTACGTATTAACAAGGACTCTGTCAGAAACATTTAATTCAAGCACTTTCTTACTTTCATCCCGACTAACTGACGGGTTGGAAGCAACAATGCATAACTTCCATTCAAAATCAGATTACACTGAAATCATTTGTACAAAATTGCACCTGGTATTGATTGAACACACATGAGCTGTTGATCACAATGAAAATTAGTTTCTGCCTGTGATGATATTTTTCAGATGACGTTAATCTGAAAAGCCTGATTTTTCGTCAGGTTGGTGAACGAGATGCTGCAGCTCACACTAGTAAACCTGGATTATTCTCCTTCTACTCTTTGTGTTTTCTGAACTTCACTTGCAGCTCTGGCATTTTGCTCGACACAGTCAAAGTGACATATCAAACACTGTACTTGCTAATACTCCCTCTCTGTGTTAGAAGTATTTCGTTGAAGTACTCCGAGTCCCCACTGTTTCTCAGAAAAAGCACTGATTGCCTGATGGATCAACATTCGCGTCGCCACAATGGTGAGGTGACATTACTTAAAAAGGCCTCATTATTTCCAGCTTTATGAAACGAGGAAAACAAAACGAACAACAGAATTATTTGAAACAGGTTTTTTGAAAGTGAAACAAAGGAGCCCGTCTCCATTTAGTCAGAAATGGAATCAAGGCAATTAGTGGAATAATAGCGAGTGCAGTCAGACCAGCGGTAGGCACTTTCCTTTATAATTAGCATTGCCACCAAACAATAATTGACTTTAAAAATAATCAAGCCTCCCTCAGTAGAAGCATTATAAACTGATGGATGGGCGGCGTCATTTTTCCCACTGATATTAAATCAGTTTTCCAAGCATTCTTCTCTAGCTTGAGGACACGTGGAATGAGTCACTGCCACTCTGGGCTCACGTTATGAGAATCCCCCCCGTCAGCGTTGACTTACAGTGAAGCCAGGCCGCTTTGAATCACAGAGCGTGTGAGTGAGTGAGTGTGAGGATAGAGAGCTTAATGTCTGTTTTCAACACCCCGTGACACGCCGTCATTACGGTCGCTGTGATGTGTCATTCCAATCCCATTTCTTTGATTTCCCCGTGAATGAAAAAAGTCACGACTGGAAGTGTTTTTCCAAACGGTTTAACAAAATGCCGACGTCGCTATTAGTTCGGCGATGACTGGCGTTCTCCAAAGTGCGGGATGGAGGATGATGAGGTCGGTCGAGTACATGTGAACTAACTGCCGTGTCGTTTGTGATTCTCGTCCATTGCCACGGTGCCGCCGCTGAACTGTGACTTCGGCAAAAAAAACGCAGGTCAGCAAAGAAAAACCCATTTAAGGAAAACAGATTAGTGAAAGTCTCTCCTGCCAATTTCAAAGATAGAGGTTGCATCAAATCTACTGAAGTAATATTAGCTTCCTGCAAACTAATCACACTTTCCTTTCCTATTTTTCTTTTCCTTTGCTTTTCTTTTCTTTTTTTTTTTTAAACCAAAGAACTTGCACTAATTCCAAAGGAACTTATAATAAGATGAAGAAGGGAAAAGGCAATTTATCTCCGTATGGCTCGCTCATAAGAAAGAACGGTCTGGCTTCATTGTGCCATCTGAGGTCATTTAGTTTCAGAGCGGCTCTCTGGCCCCTGGGACTATCTACCTGAATCATCCATTAATCTTCCGCTCTAACAACGGTCTCGACCACTGGCTGGTTATGCAAAGGTCCTATTGTCAGAATAATATAAAAGCATGTCATTCTACCAGAAAGAAGCTCTCACAGCTCGGCCTGTAATTGCTGTATTATCAGTGTGTTCGCCGTCACTCTCCATGAGGCTGTAATTTGTTTTTGTTGGCGAAAGGCGTGTTTTTTTTTTTGTTATCTTAAATAAGAAAGAGTCGTAAAGTCGACAGATGATTCATATCAAGCAGTACAGGCCGTTGCTTCGCAGCCGAAGTTGATCTGAGACTCAAGGATTCCTGAAATCCTGTCAGTGTCGTTTATGTGCACATTAGTAGTCAGGACCACTCACGTTGCCAGAAGCTAGGCTAGGAGAAAAAAGGATGTGTCAACAAGGAATGTGCGGCTCCTCAGAACATCTGAAAACTGCTCTTCTGAAAGGATGTCAACCTGGCTACGTACAGTAGGTGATGCACTTTTATATAATTCAGTGGGAAAAGCACAAGATGAGGGAGTTGGGAGCCTGAAGGCGAAGCTCTCTATTTATCAGTCAGTTTGAATTTCAAGTCTCGTGTGTGGTCTCGAGCTGCGGGTGGTGACTGATAGAATAACAGTGTGAATATAAGGATGGGAAATTTGGTTATCTGGGTTTTAGCCTTAGGAAGAGGGTTTGAAGCTCGGACGCCCCAAAGGAGCTTGTAGAAGAATTGCCGCTCCTTCATTCTGAAAGGGGTCAGTGGAGGTGGTCGCCTCCTTATCCCGGATGGATCCAACTGGTGGGAGACCGTGGGCTAGAGCCGAAACATGGTGGAAGCATTTTGTATCCCATCTGGCCTCAGACTGCCTCAGGATCCCCCAGAACGAGTTGGAGGATGTGGATGGGGAGATGGACTTATGGGCTTCCTGTCTTGGATGGATGGATCATGCGGCTGTGAAGAAGTGGTAGAAAACAGATGGATGATTATAGCCATGGGCAGGAGTCAATGCAGTCTTTCTTTCACAGGAAGGAACAGGCTTTTACTTTCAGTGTTGGAGAGACATGGACCAAAGAACAGATTTATTGTGTACAGGTGTGTGTGTGAAAGTGCTAGTTCCTAACTCCTGAGGCTGCTGAGTTTCACTGTCCTACCACTGTCTGTACTTTCTACAGTCTGATCCTTTTCAGAGGCAGAGAAACAAACATCTTTGGCCTCAAGCACTGGATCATTCAAAGCTACATTTAAGAAGATAAATGAAAGTAGTTGGTCACAAACATATAGATATATATCACATATTGACACACACAAATAGACTGATGATGCAAATAGATATTTATCTTCAACTCTGTCTATTGTCAATATCAGTTAAATGTGCAGCATGGTTTTGTTTATAATTTTTTTGACGCCCCCTCTCAGTGGGCTTGTAAAATGTGACTTGACTCATGTTGAATGTTTCTATCGTGACTGGCTTCGAGGCTTTTAAAAAGTCATTCTGAACCACGCAGAGGTCGTCGCACTGACCTGTCAACTTTATTTTCTTATCAGCAGAATCAGAATCAGCTCATTGTAAAGCAGGTTTTCACAGACAAGGAATTTGCCTTGGCATTTGGTGCATAATCACAAACATAGCGAGTAGAAAAATGATGAAGATTAAAGGAAGAAGTGCAAGTCGAGAAGGATAAATAGAACATTTTCTATAATATATGAAAGTTTAAATGAAAGAGTTGCACAGGTTTGTGCAGGAATATGAAAGTATTCACAAGGGAATGTGCAAAAGTTTGCAGGAAAAGAATAATGAAATGTGAAAGATAGTAATCGAAAAAGATGGAAACAAAAAAAAAGACATGCATTAATGAAACACATTGAGTCAGGTGGTGAAACACATGTAGCTGAACTGTTCAATAATTCCACAGATGATACAAGAAAAGTGGGAGCCACAGGTAACACAACAGGAAGGAAACAATGGACAGCAACATAGTGAGGCAGCCATCCGAGAAGCCATATGATGCACGAAAAGAAATTAGTCGATGTACACAAAATATTAAACTCTGAAGCTCAGAAACAGCTCAGTGTTTTGCCCTCAGGCAGCTGAGCATGTTGTTAGTCCTGCCCCCCTCCCTGAGGAGGTCAAATCCACCTTCAACACCTGCAACACATCCTGACGAGCTTTTTCTTTTTTGTTACCATAAAATAGCATTTAACCTAAAGTAACTTTGAGGAAGTGGATGCTCAGCTGTGATTTTCAGTGTTTGCTTTTTACAGGTCTTGTCTCACCTGTGTTTAGCTTTGTAGTTTCATTCTTGTCTCACCTGTTTCCTCACGTTGTTACTGTGTCCAGGCCTGGATCTAATGACTGACGGAGACAGGCAAAGATATCAGGCTGTTGTATTTTTGTGGCCTTATTTACTGTAATCAGTGGGGGTGGGGTGCAAAACAACACTTGTATTTTTCTCTGAACTTGGCGATAATAATTGTAATTGTTGAAAGTCTGAGCTGCTGATCTCATGATGTCCAAGGACCCAGAAAGACATTTCTGCAGTGCATAACCATCAAACAACTGTGAAGCTACACAGAAAATTTATTTTTGAATTTCCATTAGACTCAAAGTTCGGTGATTTAAAGCCAACAAGAGTCCGATCAAGGTATTGCGATTTCACTCTTGTATGAAAGCAGCCACACTGAGAAGGAAGGGACAGACATTTTAATGACTGGGCTGCTGAGTGTTTAATATAAACATGGACTCATCTCTGCAGCTAAAAGCCCAACTTACAGCCACAAAGAAACAAATGATATAAACTGTATTTAGACAAAAACATCTTTAGATTGACAAGAGCTGAATTGAACAAACAACAAAAAAGATATTCTTTTGACTCATAGTTGGAAGTAATTCAAGTAAAAGATGAGTCAAAGGCAACTGGACTTGGTTTGTAGGTTCCTGATGACGAGAAGCTGAACGATCACTTGACCTCATGTGACAATGTGGCATCACGTGCCTCCCAACAACTGTCATTAAACACCCAGAAATACCAACATACTAATGACTTGGTTAACGACCCCACAGAGGATCAGTAGCTGCTTTTCTGTGTCAGTCAATCAGAACTGAAGAAGCTTCTCAGTTGACAAGTGAAACGTCTTCAAGAACCTACAAATCAAGTCCAGCTGCCTTTGATTCAACTCCTCCTTGAATACCATGACCTGGATGACTGAGAACCTTCACATTGTAAGAAACACATCTCCACAGTCTGAGGGATTTTCTCATTTATAAATATGTCTGTAAAGGTTTTCAGTCACCTTGAAGACGTTTCACTTCTCACATCCAGTAAACACAAAATGCCGCCGACTCATTTATAAAACATCTGTATCCTCACTCCTACGTCTGTATCAAATGTATCGCTGAATACAGACACTCTGTATCCTGAACGCGTGTTGAATTCCTAATGCCTCTGATAACCCGACCTTGTCAATTAAACAATGAAAAAAGTGGAAGATGAATCATGCGATCACATATTAAACCCATACACATTCTAATCAGATTAATGCCTCCCTCTGTTTATTGGCAATATTTGAATAATTAGATTAAAACGCCAGATCTTTCCTCGCCACTGCTGCATTTAATGAGCAACACACACACACAAAGCTTTTATCAAGTGGATGTGTTGTACTTCCTCTCCCACGTCAGCTGCCTCTGCAGGGTGTGAGCTCTCTAATTCGGGGGGTTGGGGGCGTCCATATGGTCCTCGGGGTCCGCTCGCACGATCTGATGAGCGTTATTTCAGCATACAGCGCCCCGTCGCCTCTAAGTAGCTAATTTGGGTCTGTGGAAATGAAACGTCTGCGCTCTGTGTTTACTGTAAAGCTCTCCTCCATTTGTACTCTAATAATTCCGGCCAGAGGACGCCATCAAGGCTCAATCAACTTTAATAGCGCGGCTCTCGATGGCTAATAATCAGAACTCCATTTCTGCAAAATTGCACGTATTAGCAAGTATATTTTAAAAATTTGAGCCATACATCGAGTCTGTGTTTAATGTTTCTTTTAAAAGCATCAATTTAGAGAGAGTGGAAAAGAAAAAAAAAGGCTTTGCATAATGTATATGAGACGACTGTAATGAGGTGACTCAATGGGCCATGATGCCAGAGATGACACATATCACCAAGTCTTCAACGCTGGCTTTAGATGCAACGTGTGAAGATGAGTCTTCGCAATCCAGATTTCGTTATTAGCAACTGATTAAGAGAGCGAATTTAGGAATGTAATGGATCAAAGCAGCGTTATGCAGTTAATGCTTTATTAATGCATTGTGCTTGGGTTTTATGAGTGTTTAACATTTCAAAGGTTTTTTTAGTCATCTTACAAACTGCAACTTTAATGCTTTGTTTTATGTATTATAAAAATCTCTGCTCATAAACTACCTTACTTCTGTTTCCAGATGAGGTGTCAGACAACATCAGAAGGCACTTTATGAATGTGGAAGATCTCCAGGAAGCAGCTTTAAGACGTATTGGATGTTAGTATTTGTAATTATGCATCTAAAACCTCTGGCTTTTTTTCAAAGCAGACCAAAGTTAATGCACATTCAAAAGTAAATGTCTGACTCCACAAAAAGCCTGTTTACTGAGAAGTACACGAGGTAAAAACTATGCCTTCTTGTATTGGCTATGAGCGACAGGCATCCAGCTATTTATTTGAATGCATTGTATGTTTAAATCCTTTATATCAGCAAACTTTGTGCAAATCATAATTCTGCCTGATTACTCCCCAGTTTTCTCGGCCATTCGTGCAGATTGTGCCGCCACGTTCCATGAGAGCATTTCCTGTATCCAGAAGACTGGGAACACTAAATGACAGTTGGTCGTCATGTTGTTCGAAGAGAAAATCAAAAGCTTTCAACTCATTCTCCGCCTGAAAACAGACAAAAACCTTCAGCAGAGTCTGCTCGTACAATAGTGCTGTGTTTTAATGAGAGCGTCGAGTAAAGCAGGTAAATTTGTACCAACCAGAAACCAAACAATCAAAACACAAGTTCAAGGATGAAGCAGTACAATCAGAGTTTTTCTATGTGAATTTGGACAGAACAAAAAACATGAAAATCAGATAATAATAAATAATAATAATAATAATAAACAACAATAAAAAATCTTGAAACATTTTCAAACTAAATGTAGATTAGCGATGCACTAATTTAATTTCAGATTTGCCTTATTTTCAAGGAGACAATTGGCCAAATCCTGCAAGATGCACCGTTAGTGTCGAACCTTTTCAGCAGAGCTACAAAACAGAAAATGTGTAATCAATCTTACGCATCACTGGCACACACCTACAACATCAGGCTTCGGTGCCAGTCTCACACAATTGAGGAGAAACTTCTTTTTTAAGAACCACTGTTTTACACCAGGTTCAACACCCGGGGAGAAATCTATCACAGGAAAGACGGAGAACAATCTCTGCCTACAGGAGCTACAGGAAATAAACCAGAATGCAATGTACTTGTAAAGTTCAGAGTCAGGGCAGCTCTCGCTCTGGAAACCTGGAGTTTCTATCACAGTTTGGAAACAAATCCAGCTGCTGAATACAACAGATTCGCACGTCATTTGGATGCTGATGTGTTTTTGGGGAACACAATAAAAATCTTGTCGACTTTACAGCCTAGCTGACGTGTTAGCAAACCTTACTGTTGTGATTATGTCTCTACTGTTACAGATGGTTTTCCATTAATTTCTGTACAATATGAAAATCAATTAGCTGACTTGGAAACTTGCTTAATTGTGTAATCCATCACAGTCCATCAGGGCTGTCAGTCACATGATCCTGACATGGTGAGGGACTTTATTTGAAGGGTCTGCAGTAATTTACAAAAATCAATGAAGTTAATGAAGGCAAACGTTAAATATATTGTCTTCGTGCTTTTTTCAGTTGAGTGGATGGATGTTTATCTTGATCTGTCATATTCTGTTTTAGATGGTTTACACAGTTTTTTTGGAATGCTGCGTGTTTTAACAGCATGGCTCGATGTTGTTCGGTCCACCAATGCGGTCCAGACAGAAATATCTCAACCAGACAGACCGCTGTGACGTTCAGGGTCTCCAGGGGAATCCTAACGAGATTGGCGGTCCCCTGACTTTTTTCCTGGCGCCACCATGAGGTTGACTTTTCTGGTTTTAGGTGACATGAAATCAAAATGGAAACTGAAATCTGGTGCATGTGTCTGTCGTGCCCAGAGGATGAATCCTAATGACTTTTTCTCCATCATGAGGGTTTGTTTGAAATGTTTTTACAACTAACAAATTTAGATAAAAATTGGGTCAACATTCATATTGTATTGTTATAATAGTGGTTGTTCCCTCACTTTGCATTTATAGCACCATTATCTAACATAATAAGTCATGTCATTATTTGGCAACATGGGCAAAGGATCAATTCATTGGTGGTTTTGGTTTTTTCATGGGATTTCTTGACAGAAAGACAAAATTGAATGTATCAAGAACAAATTGAGGAGCTAAAAAACTTGATCCTTTTACAACTTCCACACTTGAGGAAAGCACCATTCTGCAGGTTTACCAGGAGGGTAACATGAGCCTCACTAGTCAGTAATATCATATCAGCATTATTATTCTCTTAGCTGTTGCAGATCTTATTCATATTAGAAAGCTTTTGTCTGCAGTTTGAGAGATCTGATCTCAGTGATACCTCAGTAAGTTGTCATTCCAATCACACCGCCGCCTTCTGCGAGCGAGTGAGAGAAAAAGAGAGAGAGAGAGAGACGCCGCTTTTTTTTTTTCTCATTCTAGCAATCGTGTTTACCTCCGCCTGAAGAAAGTTGAGAGCAAAAGTGGGTCATGCTTGGGATAAGTGCTGCTATATTTGTCAAAGGAATCAAACCACCAAACTTGCAGGGACAATTCATGCCCATCATGTCCAGAGCTGAGAGTTTTCTCTGCGACCTGATAATTGCCTCCCGGCCACAGTTTTTGTGAACAATGCGCCGCTCTACGCTGGTGGTGCCCATTCAATCCATAACTTATTCTGCTCTCACAGCAGGTCGAAGTGAGGGAAGGAAAAAAAAACTCCATCTCACCATTTCATCCCCTGTTACTGAATGAAGAGAACCTTTTTTTTTAAAATCATGGTGCACAAAATACACACGGGTCCAAAAATGATCTTTTGTGCAACAGTTTCAGCTCAATCGCTCTCATTTTGAAAAGCATCCACCGCTTTCTAGTTTGAGGCGTCACATTTTCACATTGGTGAAGCTCTTTTTTTTTTTTTTTTTTCCCCCCTCCGAGTACCTCCGAGGAACACATTAATCATGTTCCTGGAGAAGTGACAGTCAACGAGACTCCGACTGTGGCTGACAAAATAAAGTTAGAGCATTGATTCCCCTGAGTGCCATTAAGGTGTCCCTCCGGAGTTGCCCCCGGCTTTATAAGTCTCTGATAGTGCAGACTCATAACCCTCTCGCAGCTGTGTCGACCTATTAAAGCCGCACTGGACCTAAAACAGCCCAGCACGACTGAACGGAACAACACACACTGTTTACTGAAGCTTCACCTCCGCCCTGTAGTTTTAACCACTTCAGAGGGAAAGCGCACAAAGCCAGGTTGTGAACTGTCAACCCCATTTCTTGCTCCTTCTAAGGATAAAACCTCCCAGTTTTGGAGAGAATCGTACCAAAACCATGATCCAGCTTAAGCTAAGTCCACACTTGTGCAGATAACAGATTTTTTTTCTCTGCAATTTGGCCTTTCGATCTCGACTAAAACCAACATTTTCCATCATCAAAAAACTGAGCTTGGACGTCGATGATGTCGCAGAGAGAGGCCCCCGGTTTGAGTGTCTGAGACCTTTGTTTGTTTCTTATGGTTTCCACAATGCCACTTTGTCCTGGTCTGCAATTATCGGATGTTCAATAGAGAATAACATCTCCTCCTGTATCGTGTCTCTCGTGCCAAAGGTGAAGATTAACAGCTGATTCATTGAACCCCACTTCTTGCCAGAAAAAGCCAGTGATGAACAACTTAGACTCCAAAAATGTTGAGATGCTGTTTAAAACATAAATAAAACAAAATTTGATAATCTTTCTTAAAATATGTTCAATCGAAAACAGTACAAAGACAATATATTTAATGTTTGACCTGATTAATTTGATGGCAGCAACATGTTTCAAACAAGTCGGGACAGGATCAACAAAAGACTGGGAAAGTTGTGGACTGATCCAAAAACACCTGTTTGGATCCTTCCACAGGTAAACTGGTTCATTGGTAACAGGTGATAGGATCATGATTGGGTATGAACGGTTCATCCTGGAAAGACTCAGTCGTTCACAAGCGAGGATGTAGAGAGGTTCAACCCTTTGTGAACACATGACTGGATAAAGGAGATTAATACATGGACTCAGGAACAGTTTCTTAAACTGCTGCCGGGAAACACAGTTTGTTTGTAAATGACGTGGAGCAGCTGTCCACCAATCAGAAAGCTGGAGGTTTCTCGGCCCCTGCAGTCTGTGTGTGGAAGTGTCCTTGGGCAAGATACTGAACCTCAAATTGCTCCAAAAGGCTCTTCCATAAATGTGTGTGAAGGTGGTTGGTGTCCAATCATTCACCGTTTATGAATGTGTGTGAATGGGTGAATGCTGGCTTGCTTTGTGAAAGTGCTTTGAGTGGTCCAATAAGATTAGAGAAGCTCTATATGAATGCAATCTATTTACCATTTAATTAGTTTCACCTGTGTTGCTCCGTCCTTCTGTGTTTAGTCTGTGTGTTTCTGTCTCTCTCTGCCAGTTTGTCCTCGCGATCAGTGTCAAGTGTGACCTCCTTGTGTTTGGATTATTTGTGCTTTCCCTGGACGTTTCCCTGTTTTTTGGACTTGGAATTATTGCCTCCTCCTATTTGGACTTGTGTCTTCTGACCATTGAGCTGCTCCAGTCCTGCCTCTGGTCTTTGCATTTGGGTCCATCTCTTGTATTTCTGTTACCTTGCTTGCACAAACTACGACTGCATTCTGTGTGTATGTACGTTTCCCACAGCATCCTGACTTGTTTGGAATCAGGCTTGTACAGTGCAGAGATGCAGAGAGAGCTCCAGGCCCGGCACACATGATGCCACATCTAACACGCTGCTGGAGAGCTACAAATTTGGACATTATGGTGGTGAGTGCTTTAACACTGTGATTAGTGGGTAATGACGGGCTTTCAGCGGACTCAGCGGGACTCTGCTCCGTGTGTCTATTCCCTGGGCTGTAATATTCAGACCCTCATTCAACAGCCGCCGTTCATCACAAGCTCAGCTCTTCATTACACAGAGTACACTGCACATCTCTTTCATGTCCGCCTGAATTATCGCACGCGAGACCATTTCATCTGCTGGAAACGGGCGCGGTCAGGACGTGAGCTGCAGCTTGTTTCAGCAGCTGGAGCTGAGCTTTCTGAGCACAGAGCCTCCTCATGTGATTTTGACTCCACAACACAACAAGGTGTCAGGATCGACCAACCTGGCGGGGCGGAGCTGTGTGGCGCCCGGAGCGTGCCACGAAATAATTAAAGAGTTTACAGTGTTTAGGTTTAATCAATGCATAATCTGATCGTTTTAAATACCTTATTATAAATTCATTAATTAACCTTGCTTTTAAATAACGCACTGATAAACATGAAGTAAAACTTATCATTAAAGGTGAATAAATTTACCACTTAATAGTTAGATTTTACTTTATTCCATTTTATGTTCTGTATTTGTTTAATATTACATTTATTATTACTCATTAACTCCCAGACTGTATGGAGCATATATAGCATGTTTTATTAGGATGAATAAAAAGAAGAAGACTGAGATTAAAGTTAAGCCAAAAGAAATTAGTTTTTGAATAAGATACAAAATTAGACACGTTTCTTCAGGCAAATTATTGCTAAACGTTGTTCATCTGTCGTAGCTATATGACTTCTTCTGACTATACAGCAGACTAAAATGCAGCATTTCACTGCCGTCTCTGGTCGAGAGTTGAGAGTCTGCTTCACCTCTGATCACACACAGCAGGGTGCGGCTGGCTGGAGTAAAGTTCCCAAAGATACCAGATATATCAGGGTAAATTCATGTCTCTGTATTTGATGGAAATTCTTTGAAGAAAAAATTAGCCAACAATTTAACAATTGGAGAACATGCATGTGCTGTCATACAGGTTTTTAACTTTAAAGATACTACACATTAAATCAAAGTTATGGAAAAAAAGAAGATAACACTTCTTTATTATAACTTGTAGCTTTGTAGCTGATGTGTAAAAAAGTATGTAAAAAGTATTTACGGATGCTACAGGATCATCAACCTGTTTCCAGAGAACACTGTGAGAACATTATGAGTCATTTTATACACTTATATGAGGAAGAACTGCATTATTACATTTGATGATTTCTGGGTGTCCAACAAGCTCTCATTTGCGTCACATTACACCTGCAGGTGGCTTGAACTGACAGAGCTTCCTGAACTAAATTGGAAATAAGCCATTCTTGCTCATAATGATGATTTTGCTTCCTAACAAGTTGCTATCAGGAGGTAAACGGTGAAGTCAGGTCATCAGGTCTGAAGGTGAATGCTTACCCGTCACTCTGATTCCTAGAACTATCACAGCGTACATGGGCTTATTATCTGGGCTATTACTATAATGACAAACATGATATTATCAGGCTCACAGGTCAGGTGACTCCAAAGCAAGGTGGGAATGAATATGACGGAACATAAAGAGATCCATCATGTAAAATAGAGGCACTGCTGAATGTGGTTTATCTCATCAGCGGCTGAGCACCATCTCGCCTCCCGTGGGTTTAATGCGACTCCGGTTCTGCTCAGAGAGACGCTCAACTTTGCCCTCCATCTCCACCAGGCAGCTAAGACCCGTGGCCAATGAGATTTCCCACTGCTGTTTTTGAGGTCGCCTCTGTTTGTGTGCAATTGGGTGTCTCGTTCGCCCATTTCCTGTTGAGAAAAGGTCGCACCTTTCCCGGCGACCTCGTGGCGTGCGACTGCAGGACGACGCCCGGCATGGTAATATGTTGACAAGAATGGATTGAAAACAGCTGGGCAACACTGCAATCTAGCCAATGGGACTAAATTATAGAGCTAATCCTGTTGACATTTATACGGCTGCCAGTCGTGTTTCCTCTGTCGCTGTCTCCCTCGGTGTTTGTTGATGGTTGGTGGAGAGGGCTGTCTGGGATGGTGCACCAGAAATCTCCTGTAGGCGTTCAGCTTGGTTGAGATCTGGTGACTGTGAAGACAACAAACGTATGATTCACAGATACTCATCAAACCATTTAGTGGCACCTCTTGCAGCTATTTGTTGGTTTTTTTTTCTGGTGTCTTTGCTGAATGGAGCCCATGATCTTGTGTGTATGTTTCATTATGTTGTCAAGAAGCACATAGGAATGTATCTTGATGGCGTCTTGACATTAGCGGTAGATCGTATGGATGAAAGTAAAATACTATAAGATAGACAAGGCTCTCATTCAGAAAAAAAATTGTCCATATGAGAGTTTTCTCATCAGCAGGACTGTAGTAAAGACCTTTAATTTCTCATGTCTCCTCATGTTTTTCACTCACCTCATTTCCCTCACCTTGCTTCCTTTTACCTCACTTCCAGTCCTTTCCTCATCACTCATCGATTGCCTCTCATTTCATTCACCTGTGCACTCCCTATTTAAGTCCTGCACACCCATTCAGTCAGTCTTTTCTCCTTCTCATGGGGCGGCAGCACTGGTAAGGGCTGGGTTTGCACATTTATTATTTACATTGATATAAACATAGATCTTTATTTATCCTTATCTTTATTTAAGAGAACATTGAATGGACTTTGATCATTGCTAATCCTTGATTTGCTTTCATACAGAGCTATCAGTCCATGTGTTTTTTGTTGTGTGATTAATCGAAGAATTGAAAATAAATCAGTAAATACTTGCTCAATCACATCTCCTGGCTCATGCATCCTCACCGATGTCCATGACGATGATAATTTTATCCTGAACCCTCCTCTTTAAAAAGGACGACAAAGTCAGACACTCAATGCATCTGCTACTTCCTCCTTTGCTTCTGAACAAGTGAAGTCATCATTTGCCTGACTACAACACATCCTGGTCAGAAAAAACAAGTCATTAAACCATTTGAACAAACGACTAATGTTGGAGTTCTTCAGGTGAACAACTGAGGCCATGGGTTCAGATGAGGAGGGTAAACAGCTGAATGAATGTGAAGCAGGAGAGAAAAAAAAGCATAAATAGAGAAAATAAGAGAATGAAAAGCAGTCCTGACTGAACCTTTGCTGAAATTCGCTAGTATTCAAGGTCTAGGTTACAATTTATTTTTTCGTACAAAGCAAATGTTTTTTTTAGTTGTGAAGGTTTCAAAAAACGTTATTTAAAAGCAAAGCAAGTCGCTGCTACATTTCAAAATATATAGTCAGAGAAAAGCTGTTGAATGAACTGTTCTGTGCAAACAAGGCGTCTGAAAACTGTCGACCACTTTAACATAGACGTCAACATGTTTTTGACCCACAAATATCTGCACATTATAAGTTAAGAGAGAAAGGAACTGTCGTTAAATTAGGATTCATTAAAGTCTGTATCCATTTCACTTAACTGTGCTGTCTTTGTTTTCCTTCACTGGTCGTGGGCGGCAACAAGAGACAGATGCTGTAAATGAACCGGACAAGAAAATTTCGAAAAAAGAAAGGGACACTGAATTTTTTTTTTTTTTTTTTACTTATTAAAAGCCTGAAAGGCAGAAATTACGCTGCCTGTAAACCTCCCTGTCTGTCCAAAACCAATTTAAATTCTCCTTCCCTCCCTTTCTCTCCTCGCTGCTCTGCAACCTGTAATTTCAAATAATGTGTTTTTTTTCTTCCTCCCCTTCAAGATTTTTCGGTTCTGGATCAGTGGGTAGGCTTTGGCGAACGCTGCTATTGTTTACAGTCTAATTTGAGAGGGTTGGAACGGTGACCTGCATCCCAAAGCAGACATCACAGCCTCCCTGGTGTCGAACACCGGTGCACAGGAGGAGCGGGCGGTGCATGCTGTGTAACTGCCATAATCACTAAGCAGATGTTCTCTCCCTCACCAGCGTTGATGCAGGTATCCCAGACAACCTGACAATGTACACAAATTAGAGGCAGGCAGGAGAAGGGTATGATTAATGGTTCTCAATAAGGACGGGCCCCAGAGGGAAGAGGGCTGGAGCAGGCGGTGTTTATGAAACCCAGGGATTCTGAGGAGAGGAGGAGGAGGGAGGAAGAGGAGGAAGTGATGATGCTGAGGAGCACAGAGGAGAGCCCCTCTTGGTGCTGTGGTATAAATTCCTCCAACAGAACAAACAGAGATTGAGCAGGTTCGAGCATCTTCAGACACTCTTTTGTTAATTTGCCCCACGAGGCTGGAAATTCCTTGAATAAACTCTCTGACAATGAGAGCAGCACACCTATCTATTACAGAGAATTCCCACATCCTCCACTCACAGACTTCCCTTTGAAAAGCCTTTTTCTCACCTCCAAAATTGGAACTTTCTCTGCTCTGAACCGGGGGGAACTTTGCACATTGACGGATGAGAATATTGTCAAATTTGCCTTCAGGACTCCAGTTTAAAAAATATCCTGAATTAATGCAGATGTTTGTCACACTTGATCACACGCACTGACTGATCTGACGCGTGCAAACCGTTGAACGAGGCGTGGTCGTGCGGGGAGGAAACCCCCGCTCCTGAGCTGTGGACCGGTCCTCCGCTCCTCCACATGCAGGCGGAGTGAGCGCGGCGCGCAGCTCCAGACGGACCCGAGCGGCTGGTGGACACGCAGTGGAGCGCACGGCTGAGGACTCTGCGCAGCGCAAACTCCAACACAAATGGATATTTACGTGGCTTTCTTTACCCTTTTCTTTTGCACCAAAGCAGGTAAGCGCAAGTCTCGTGACACACTCGCACTGAGGGATTTTTGTTGCAGGCGACACGCGCGCTTCTTCATTTTTCCGCGCATCAGTTTGCACCTTGCGCGCAAACACCTCAGGTTATTTTTTATGATGGAGACTGCACCGCGGTTTATTCTCTTTGAATCAGTTTGCAGAGTTGATGTTGATGCGGATCAGGTGGAGCAGATGCGGATCAGGTGGAGCAGGTGACACCTTCTCCCTCGGCGGGTGCGCACAGTGCGCGTGCAGCAGGGGAGCACAGGTGTTGGCTGCGGCGCGTTATCAGGCGGCTTGCGTGGAACCTGCGTGACTTTTTTTCCCCACGCACCAGCCATTTCAAGTAGAGGAATGCACATATGCAGGGTCTGTTTGTAAAATGCATTAGGATTTTTAGTTGCACCCCCCCTACCCTCCCTCCTCCCCTCTCTCAGGTTTAATCCTCTCAGCAGCATCTAACCTTCATTTCTCTCCCCTCAGCTTTGGCTTTCGGATCAGATCAAGACTACCAGATTGATATCATCAATGAACTTGACCTGGCAAACGCCACCTATGGAATTACCCAAGTGGCAGGGCTTCACAACACCAGCAAAGCCTTCCTGTTCCGAGGTAACGCAAGTTCAGTAATGCCTTTGTCTTCTGTACCATGGCTGCGCGCGCACTCACATCCACATATACACACATGCACACACACGTGCACACACACATGTACGCGCTTTGTTTCATTAGTCGGTGTGTGCAGGGCCACGCAGAGCCACGCAGGGCCACGCAGGGGCCACGCCTTCCGGTGTCACAGCATTAGCTGGGATGCTGAGGCAGAACACTCCGGGGAGCCTCCTCTCATAATTACTCCACATTTAATTTGTCCCAGGCAGCAGATGCTCGGGCGCTTCCTGGATTCACTCGAGCGAGCCTGTGTTGGATTCCTGCAACACTTTCCCACTGACATCCAGGCTTGTGCAGTGCAAACAAACTGGTGCTTAATGGAGATCAGGTGTGTTGCAATGTGAGGACCCTAAAGTGGCTGAAAAAAAAAATCATGTCCTATAACTATTAATAAATGTTCTAACAAGGAGGATGAACTGCTGATGTGATATTAAATCTGTTCAAGGGGGTTTGAGATGTGTTGCCAGTGTTGCAGCAGAACTTTGCTCACTTGCTTCACAACGTTTGGTTCAGCTTGATCCTTTAAGCAGAGGCTGGATTGTTGGAGAGTAGAAAGAGGGACAAGTGAGAGAAGAGAGAGAAAAAGAGATTTGGTTTTTTAGCCATTAGTTGCAGTGTGGGAAAACCTGCAGTGAAAATCATATGTGAAACTTTTTTTTGAATCATTTAGCTGTTTTATAGCTCGATGTTCAAATGCAAGCTGATATAAGATTCACATGAAATTCTCGGTGGAGAGCATCATTGTCTCATGACTGTTCCAACCTGCATGATAAAACAATGTTGGGGAGAAACACTGAGCCTTTTTTACTTTTCTGCCATGAATATTCAAATTCAAAGACACTGGCACAAACGCCGGCAGCTTGAATTCCAAATAAGCAGCACTGGGTGTTGAGACTCATATCGGCAGAGTGGTGCTGTGTGTGTGTGTGTGTGTGTGTGTGTGTGTGTGTGTGTGTGTGTGTGTGTGTGTGTGTGTGTGTGTGTGTGTGTGGTTTTATTTTCTAGAGTGCTTGGCGCCGTGTGCTACTGGCTCTGTATGAATGAAGGGAGGACAGCTTGGCCGACTCTGCCGAGGTAAAGCTATCCAAGATTCAAGACTGGAGGCCACGCAGGACACACAACCTCACTTTTTTTTTTAACTTGCCACACACACTCACTCACACACACCCACACACACTCCTACTCCAAGCTGCTCTCCCTACGGTTTCCAGGCTCCCAGGGTCGAGGTGCAACAGCTCGATACTGTGGGAAACGGGAGGCTGATATACAGCGGGGGGGGGGGGGCTGGACCTGTGAGTGCTGGAGAGGATGCTCCATGTTGTGACCTATTTAACACTTCGCCCACCATGGCGCTGCTTTTCATGGCCCTGTAACCCAGATGACTGCTGGAGCAACCGCAGCCAGAGTTGCAACACTGATCGAGGTGGAGAAGGTGATGCTCTTATAAGCGACGGTGCGTGATTACCTGTGCGCTGGAAGCTGAGCCGGAGCCTCCGCGGCTGATTGGGTCAGTGATTATTCAAGATGATTTATGTGTGGAGGATGCAATCATGTTGTGCACGGAGCTCAATACCATATTTCATCTGTTTGATTGCGTAAATTGAGGAGGAACATATTGTGATGCCGGTCAAATGGCTGAGAAAAAAAAATGGCAACGAGATGCTCCAATTAGTGTCGATAGCACTGAGGGAGAAAGAGGGGGCTCTGGCAGCGTCTCCGGCTGGACGCTGTGACCGGCCTCTCCAGTCTCCCTGTTAGCTGATGATTTACAAACAACAGATGGTTTACATTAGAAAATAGAATCTCAGCCTTCATCAGAATAACGCACCATTGCTCTTCATGGAAGCCAGTTTAGGAAAGAGGGACAAGTGCAGCCTCCACTCAGAGGTCCTTATATGGGCGTCATCAAGCCTCGTGATGAAAACAAAGAAGAAGGCTAATAATCCTCCAGTGTGCTCTGATAGCAGGGGAAAAAGACATTTGCATATTTGTTGTAGTTTGTACTTTCTGTGTTCTGTACATTGTGGGAACTTCTGTGATGTGTTGAAGTTAGTTTGTCCGGAAGGGTGCTGACCTAGTTTCTCATCCTACATTGAAACCCAGATTGTCAACCTCATTACTCAGAGCCTCTGTCCCACTGTTGACTTAGATTTACAATTCTTCCAATGGTGATTATCGGTTTGTATTTTGGTTACACCCCCCCCCCCCCCCCCATCTTTAGTGCAATATCTGCTGGCCTGGTCCACTTGATTCCTACAACCCTGATTCCAAAAAAGCTGCGATGCTGTATCAAACATAAAAACGGGATTTTCATGTGATAGTTTGCTGATCCTTTTTGACATCAATTTAAAATCAGCACAAAGACAATATATTTAATGTTTGATCTCATGAGCTTCATTGATTGGTGTAAATATCTGCTTATTCTGAATTTGATGGCAGCAACATGTTTTAAACAAGTCGGGACAGGAGCAACAAAAGACTGTGAAAGTTGTGGACTGATCCAAAAGCACCTGTTTGGATCCTTCCACAGGTAAACAGGTTCATTGGTAACAGGTGATAGTATCATGACTGGGTATGAAAGGTTCATCCTGGAAAGCGAGGATGGAGAGAGGTTCAACACTGTGTGAACACATGATTGTAGAAAGGAGATGTCTTTTTTTAAAGTTTTACTCAGCGTCCCAACTTTTTTGGACTCAAGGTTGTGACATCTGAGACCTGACTCAGGACCTCAGTCAGGCTGTATCCAGATTATCTTCAGTCTAACCTGGTCACACACGTGCCAGTATGTCAGAAAGTCGAGCGGATCAGCTGCGCTCAGCTCTGATGACGAAGCACATCATACTCATCACAAGAGAAAAAACGTGCTGTTGACTTCCAGACCAGGAGTGTAAAATGTGAAGTGTGGGAAAGTGACATGTATTGCTTCTCCTTTCAACTGTGATTGCTCATTAATTGGTGCCACGATGCGTCGCTGCCAGTTTTGGTGTTCGTCTCTCTATTTGGATGTGTGTGTGTGTGCGCGGTGACCTCATTTTGAATAGCATCTAATTATCCTGTGGTCTGTTTGAGCAGAGTCTGGCTGTCCTTGGATTCCTTTCCAATCTGGTCTGTTTTTTTTTTTATGTATTCATGCATTCATCATATTTGAGTAGTGAGCTTCATGGGTCTGTTTTGGCTGCTCAGCCCTTTGAGTCTGGCAATGTGGAGCTGAAGCAGGCGAGCTGGGTCTGAGATGTCCTGAAACAACCACTGTACGGTGGATCAGGCTTGTTGATGGAGGTGATATGACCTTTCCCTTAATGCTACACTCATGACAAACTTTAAATTGTCTGGCGCCACTGTACAGAGATAAAGGTAGATAAAAATCTTATCCATCCAGCTGTTTTATTTTCTGGTTCGAGGACCGAGGACGCTGAGCCGACATGTCTGTAGACCTGTCTTGAATACTACTACTTTATTCAATTGAATGATATGTTACTGATGCAGTCATGGAAACAGTTGTGTTTAAAAGCTGGCTTTTATTGTGTTTTAAGGTGTTTAATCATAAACTGCATGAAATGTAGTTAAGCTGATTGTCACATGACCGGAATCAAACATCAGACTCAAGTAATATTCCTTCATTTGTTTACTCTTTTTTGCCCTTTCTATTTTCCGACAATTTGAAACCGTCATGTTAAGGTGTTTTTTTGTCCATTATAATATTTTATTGTTTAAAGGTCATTTGAGTTATGTGTTAAGATGAACAGATTTCCTAACGTGCGCATCGTGCAGGAGACCCAGCTATCTGTGAGCCTGTCGCTCCTTATAGATCCCTCTGTTCTTCATCGACTCTCTCACTCAAAATCATTAATGTTAATCAGTTAAATGGTAACAACAAATGTAGCCTTGATGCTGATATCCATGCAATCTATAAGCACGCCTCCTATCAGCCTTTTAGGCCAATTATTGTTAACATGTAACAACTCGACCGTCTGGTTTTGGGACTGAAACGGTCCTTAATTGACGTTTAATCGACCCTCCTGTCGATTCTAATCAAAACTCTTTTTTTTACCCAACCTCATTTAAAGCAGAAATCCACTCTGAAGCACCTCATCCAGCGAAGAGCCAGAGCTGATGCACATTGCACATTTGTTTTAAATGCGTATTTGTTGTTGTCTCCAAACCACAGTGGAGTTTAATTGCAGAACCAAAATGTCCAAAATGTCTAGCCACAGATCAGCCACAGATGTTGGATTTTCGTGTCAGTCCTTCAGACTCAGAGTGAGGCTTTTTTATAGTTCTGACACTTTGCATTAATTTTTAACAACCACACAGAGAGAATCAATTGTAAAAGAGGAAACTGCAGTGGAAAATGGACCAGCATGCAATGCGGCAACAGAAACTAAATCTTGACTTAAAAGAAAGGGTGAAGCTTTTTGTTGACTGGGAACTTTGGCTAGAAATCCGTTGGAAACTTCATGTTGAAAAAAGCCATTTTAGGAAATGAGGGAAATCATTTATTACGTATAGGACGCTGAGGAAAAGTGCTCATATAAAGTGTAAATGATAACACTCAGAAATCATTGAACATTTTGAGAAACATGTTTTCTTGTGATATCAGTATTTGTCTGTTCGGTGTGGAGCTGCAGCCTGGACTCCCTAATTAACATGTTATATCATATTTGTTTAATCTGTGGAGTAAATGAAGTGAAAAAAACGGGCATGTTGCTGTTATACAGGGACTTTATGGGAAAACTTGCTGCTGTCACATTTCGTGTTTTTGCAGATTAAACGAGTTCATTAGAGCCATATTGTTTAGAGAGTTGTTTCCCTCCGAGCCACCAGAGGTCAGTGTAGTGTCATGTGGTGCAGGCTGAAGGTGGCGACAGGTGTTTTAAGTCGGAGCTAATTGCTTATATGTGGCTGAAGTGAAGGAGCCAAACAGTTTTTTGACTGTGCTTGGTTTTCATATTTGTATTGGTTAAAATAAAGGGCATTTTTGAGTTAAACCATAGCAACTTCTGTCATTGGTTTATTTTCCTTACTTTAACATGAGCACACGTCCAAACAGTGCCAAGCCCACTATCAGCCGGTAGCGGCTAGTACAGGACTACTACAGAGATATAAAGTCATAACTAGTGAGTCTTAGAGGGGCTGATCTTGACCTCCGGATAGAGCCAGCCGAGCTCCGGGATCCAGCTACATACTGAAGAGTCAGATGTGGAACTGATCGTCTAACTCTTGGCATGAAAGGGAACAAGCTTATTTTGTAAAATGACCAAGGAGTCCTTCACTCATGTAATTCCTTGAATGCATGTTTAAGACAATCAACCTGTTGACTCACATTACTGTTTCCACAGACTTACATTCTGTCTTAAATGATGTTTCCATCAAAGCCTGTGTTGCCGCACTGTTAAAAGACATCGTTTACCTTGATGACGAGATGGTTTGAGGTTCGTCAGGAGTTTGAGGTTCAAGAGTTTTTTTCGACTTTCTCTCCCACAAAGTGTAAAACCTGAACTGAGGCGTCCAAATCTAGATGAAGAGCAATTGTCGCTACCATCTTATGAATACGTCAGCAAATCCTGCTCCTTAAGAGAAGCCAACCCGTTACACAGATTTTAGTGAACTCCTGAAAGCTGACTCCAGCCTTTTTAGAAACGGTGCTTTCTCCGGCTAATTGGGACTAAAGCTCACTTTACTGTGACAGTCAAAAAGCAGCATTAGTTTGTCTAATCTGGATCTGCTTCCACTGACTGTCAAATATAACAGTGGCTAGTAATTATTCCAATTATAAACCTGTGGTATCAGTTTTCACATCTAAGACCTGGCTCCTGAAGTTTGACAGAGCAGTGAAGCTGTGACCTGGATGAACATCAGGAAGCTCACAGTTCAGAATGTCTTCACTGGAACTCTCCTCATCCGACAATGCAAACTGGCCATTTTACAGATGCTCCGAATCTGAAGGCTGTAACGTTCAGGCTTTCTGCCGCGTCACGCAGAGCAGAGTGGAGATACAGAGGTGTCCTGTCCAGCATCTTTTCTGGATCAGCTCACAAGTGGCTGCAGCTGCCTCTTCTGTCGTAGAACGCCACTTGTTGTAAGAAAAAAAAAACATATACTGTGAGAGCCGAAATAGGTCTGTGTCTTTGTTATGAACAGCGAAATTGGTGACTCTGAAATCACTCCATCCCTGCAATTGCGCACGGTTGAAAAGAAAAAAAATTGAATGTTTACCTGCAGAAAACCAATAACTAGCTGCTGTCTTAACCGCTCTGCCCTCCAAATCCCTGAGCAGCTGGACAACATAATGTGAACACTCTAAAGTTCTATTACCGACTATGGCTCCGAAGGTGAGCTGTGTCAGGGCGAACCGAGGCCAGTTCTGTTTGTCACATGGAGAAAAAAAATTAAATTAACTTTATTCAACTAATGGAGAAATAATCAGGCACCAAACTGCATCAGTTGAACAAACAGAAGAATTATATAAGTCTATGTGCTACATAAAGAAACCTGCCTAATACTGAATCAGGGACTAAGATTATATTTCATCAAAGTTTATATTGGAGATGATTTACTTTGTTTTGTTATGCTTCAAGGTTAAAGTATGCTGGTGTTAGTCTATATTTTTTTTATTAACAAATCTCATGTAAAGGCCAAAACCAACTTCCCAAACTCGTCTGTGGCTCAGGAGAAATAAAATATTACCTGCATTATCTTCTCAACTTTGCTCTCTGAAAGTTATTTTTAAAAAATCACCATTTAAAAAAACACCTCAAATTCTGTTCTAAAGCATCAACAAGAAACCTTAGGTTTTGTTGTCAGTCCTTCATTTTGCAACAGTCTTATGTTAAAGAAGTAATTCACAGAAAAATAAACAACCTCTTCAGTCACATGATCAGGAAATAAACCCAAAACCTGACTGAGAGACAACTGTAACTTTTCCTCAGTGAGCGAACCAAAATGACTTGGATCACTTTCTCCACTCACATGAAAAACCTGGAAGAGAAAGCAACCGATTCTCACCACCTCCACTGCAACTGGACAAAGGCGTTCTGGGAATAGAACAAGAGGAAATCTCAGAGACATTAATAGATGAAGCAGGTTGAGGTAAAAAAAAAAATCACATGACAGCAGAAGGGGATTAAACTTCTTTTGATACCTTTTTTGAGCAAAGGAATACAAAGATGACACACACAGATAAAAGTTCTTTGTAAAAACACATCAGTCTCGACTACAGAAGTGTTTAGTTGTAATAATGATGGTCTCTAATTGCAGAAGGGAAAAATTATTCCCTCAAGTTTTTAAGCCTGAATTGAGGCAGGGCATGGTGATTACCGCTGATTACAATGATTACCGTCCTCCAAATACACTGAATAGAAGAGCTCCTAATTATCTGTAATGGTGTATATTTTCATCTCTGTCATCTCCCGACCATCAGGGAGTGTGAAGCTACAACACTGATCTTGTACTCAGACACTGCGTGTGTGTGTGTGTGTGTGTGTTAAAGGGCTGTTTTAGCTCGGTTTTAATCCAATAATTCACTAATTGGCTTGAAAATTCCACATGCAAACACTTAATAAAAACACTTGCTACCTCCGCTGTCGAGTACAAGATCCTACAAACTCATGTAAAAAATCAATAGCTGTCTGACCCTCGGCCCGGTCATCCATTGATTATATAACGGTGGTGAACTCCAGCCTCCCACAGAGTCCACATGCTGCTAGTGGTGGTGGTGGTGGTGGTGGTGGTGGAGTGGAGCCAGCAGGTGGTTGATGGGAACTTTCGGTTCGAACTCGCCGTCACGGTGGTGATGTGATGGCGAGGCGGCGGGTTGCGTAACAGACGAGATGACAGGATGGCAGTGAAGAAGAGCATCAAGGGTCTGAGTGGTTTGAGGAACGTGGGCGGAAAGAGCTTGGTCAGATGTGAAGAGCGGTGTGGGGAGGTGGAGGCGATGGACGAAATTAGAACAGGAGGAAACGGCAGAATGAATATTGATCTGTCAAAAGTTAATGTGACTTTTTTAACTGTAACCATGAACAATAATCATACCTTAGCTATAGTTTATTGCCATGGCAACAAAATCTGAATGTTAACATATCATATTTGACACGATGCTTTGCAAAGGAGGAAATAGATTTTGTCGTTATGCTGCAAGAAAATGTGAGTTAGAGTTAGTATGTTGTGTGTGTTCCTCGTCGTCGACGCTGAAGTGAAGGAAAAAAAGCTGCTGTGTGAAAAATGATCATCAGCATCACAACAGCTTCTAACGACTCTAACTCTGTGCTGTAGTGGAAAGTCTCTGGTCTGTCATGAAGCTGCAGCTCTGTGGGTATGTTGCGTTCAGGCTCCAGCTGGACAGTCGTGTCCTGACGCCGCCGCTGTGCGCCACATGTGGAAGCAGTTCACTCCGTAGCTTCATGTTCGGTCTCTCTGGTTCACATTGTTGGGACTGATTGGTGTGTATCTGCTCTGGACGCCGTCCCAACTCCTCCTGTGTGGCGTATTAGAACACGACTCGGCTTCTGTTGCGTTAAAAAGAGTGCGACTCTCTCGCCGGGTCGTTGCTCGCGTCGCATTGGAGGGACATTTGCATAAAGTTGAGATTTGCTCAACTTTAGCTGCTGGCCACCTTTTTAAATATCTCCAGCTCGGCGGGTGGCGCCGGGCTGGGGCGGCAGCAGCGGGTCCCATTCACATTGATTAGTGGCCTATAACTGCCCTGTTTAATTTATGCGCTGCTGTTTTTGCTGGAAAATCAAACCTGGAATTCAGATGATAAACAGTGGCTTCGAGCCTCGCAGCTCTTAGTGATTTTGTTGCCTCTTCGACATATTTATATCTCCTGCTCTATGAGTCCATTTCACTACCAGTTGTCTCTTAATAGATCTGGTGGTGTTTTTAACCTCCATGAAATCCACTGACAGATTTCTGGTCCACCCAGAGCTACTGTATATAAATCAATAGGAGCACTCAGTGGCCTGTTTTGGTACCAGCTCGGATTGAATCCATCGACTCTGCAGCAGTGATGGAGATCATGATTGAACTGACGGAGAGTTTTATCAGCCTCTCCACAAACTGACAAATCCCTTGAACCGAAATGTTGCCCTAAATGTCTTCTTAGTGTTGCAGATTTCCCCTCGGGGCAACCAGGAGGGGAGGGGGTTAACAAGGCAGGCCGGTGAATCCACGTCTCTCCGCAGGTCTCCTTTCTTCTGAGCGTATCAGCACTGTGCATGTTACTCCTGTTTTTAGAAAGTCAAAATATGCCAATCTTTGATGTGCTCCAGTGAAATGTTATCATGTTTGTGTCAGGCGATTGGGCAGGCAGAAGGTTTGGCTCCACTCGAACAGATCTGTCTGTTCTCTCTCGCCGTGGAGACGAGACTAAGCTGCATGCAACCGAATGGGAAAAAAAAAAAGGGAAAATGGAAAATTAAAGAGCTGAATTTAGCTCCCCGTCGCAGATGCTGCAGCGAAATTAGACAGTAGGTGGTTTCAGAAGGAGAAATAAGTGATGACACATTTCAGAAATCTCGATGAAGGTAAATGCAGCGGCGATGCAACGTGACCTAAACAATTATTCTATTTTCGTTGCAGGCTTCTTGTTTCCTGCAGAGTGAAATGACTGGAAACTGAGAGGTTTCACAGAGGTCTCGTTCTCTTCCTGCATCCATGTTGTTGCTATTTATACTCCCACCCCTCCGACTGCAGAGCGGAGCTGGGCTGCATATGTCACAGATATTACAGAGAGAGCCCCATGCCGGCAGGCCCGAGAGGATGTGGGCAGTTCACAGGCTGCGAGCAGCCGAGCCGGGCTGCGACTCTGAAGTCTACGGCGAGCAATCCCAGTCGCTGAATCCAACGGAGGCTATCAAACCTTTCATCTTTTATGTATAAGCTTCCTGGCTGTCCTGCTGCTGGAGGAGGCGAGACACTGGTCCCACCTCACAGGAACCTCGCTGGAATTATTCCATCTGAATTATTCATCGAACATGAGGGTGATATCTTTTAAAGGGACAGACGTGTCTCTGTCGACCCCCCCGCCACTCACCCCCAGCTGTCAAATTAATGGCGGCCTGAGGAACAGCGGCGGGACACGAGTGCTTTCAGTTGGATGAGGGAAACATGATCTCATCTGGCGGACCCAGATCCATGTAATTGGTCCAGACCATCATCGTCTCCTGGGACCGGGATCAATAGAGACGATTTACTGTAAAGGATCTATTTCTGGCATTGAAGCCCCACAGTGAAGCTGCCTTCTGCAGTTTGGGACCCACACTGTGGATTTATCTCCCTCTATTACCATCTGCTGGGGGTGTTAAAACCCCTTAGTGGGGATTTTTGTTTATTGATTAATTTCAACATTCCTGGTGAAAGTTGGTGCCATGTGTTGCTCTCAGACCATCTCAGTGTCCCCAGAGGCTTTTTATGTTCGACCACAAGTCTCCACAAGACTTTCCTCTGGTGGCACCAGCAGGTTGACAGTTCTATGTCACAGTCAACTTTGGGATGATAAGCATTCGTTGGTGCAGACATTCACAGTCTTTGTGAGCTGCAGCCATTGTAAATTCCTAATTAATGAAGCCTCAGCTCGAGGCTCTAATCATCCCCTCTTTCATTATAATCCACATCGGTACAAAAAAAACTCCATGAGATCCAACTTCGTTCAGTTGTTTACTTCAAAAAAGATGCAATGTTGGTACAAACAGTTAAAGCTAATGAAATGAAAAGGTGAAATAGATGCAACAAAAAAAAGGGCTAGAGCGAGGTCAAAAAACGGTGTGGCTCCACTCCATGCTCGCTGACCTGAGAGACGCCAGGTAACCACACCCCCACCGTAACTCGCTCACCAAACGGCAATAAACATGCACGACCATGAGAAAGACACACACTTCAAATTATCCACAGACATCAATAGAGAGAATGAAATATTAACTTATTTCTGAACTGTAAACAATTTAAATCTGTAAATACTGTAAATAGTAATTTTATCAAAATAAACCTATATCACTATGAACTTAAATTATTATCTACATATTAATTAACAAAAATTGCATTTTGGCAACTGCAGTGATGCTCTGATCATCATGTCAGATTTTCAGTTTGCTGTTGGTTTATGATCAACATAACAAAGCTACTGAATTAGTGATTCACATTGAAAGGACTGTGTTTTGAGGTAGAAAATAACATGTAGTTGAGGAACTATTGAAGAGTAAAAGCACATGACCGAAGCATTTGACATCATTAACAATTTGGACTCAACTTAAAGTTTGCGAGAGTCTGGTTTTCTTTACATCGATCATTGCTGGTGTTACTTTCCTCCCCTGCTGTGTTTAAACTGTTGTTTCCAGCACGTTGAGCATCATTTCCTGTATGACAAGTACGATATAAATAGAACACATCATTTATTATTTTTTAAATGACGCCTTTTGATTCATCGCATTCATACCTTTCCAGACATTTAAGATCAGTTAATGGACGTCATTTCTTAACATTGTACTCTCTCTAAAGTTAGTTATATTCATCGGAAGACATGTGGTTGAAGAAATTGCAAGTCTGACTCATCCAGCTTATCCTGGTGTGCAGCACACACACACACACACACAAACACAGTAAATAGTTACAGCTTTAATAATAACACCACATATTGCAGCTCCCCACAGAGTTCAGTGCACAGAAGGAGGCTGGATTGCTGCCTCCTTTAACGATTCCTCTATTCTATTTTTACGAGTTAGACAACAGCGACTGTGCTGTTTTGTTTATATATTGCAGCGCCCTCAGATTTTTTCTCTCACAAACAATGCAAGTTAAAAATTGACCGTCTGGAAAACGGTTGCAGCCGTGCGTTATCATACACTCAAAGATGCCTCTAAAGTCTGTCTCATTATCACACGCGGAGAAATGTCATCCACGAGACGAGGCGCTCGTCTTCGAATACTCGGCCGCGCGACTCGAAGCTGGCGTGGTAACCTGAGCGCCGAGCAATTAAACTCTGTCTATTTATCTCAAACTGTTCGTGGAAGGTGCAAAAACGAACCTTCAGCACCTTCATATCTGCATCAGAAGCCTGATATAATTAGCCCCTTTTTCTGTCCTGCCTGGAGCCATTGTCTTTGTTTTGATCGTATCACAGTCGCACTGTAATTGCATTCACTTTCACTGTGGCGCCTTTATAACCTCTCATGGATTGGTATTGGAATTTGTTCTGTTACAACAAACTACAGACAACAACATTTTGGTTCCACATAATTGTAGGAGATGAATTCTACCAGCAGCCCAAACTTTTTTTAACCAACAAAAAAGAAACAAAGGACATTTTTCATGAAGTATTGGAGTTTGTTTTACCCATAAATCCTGTACAGAAACGTCATGACAGCGTACATGATTACCTGAGCCTAGATAAAATATATATTGATATTAAATGGATCATTAAAAGCAACGAGTGATTTTATTTTAGGTGCTTTCCAAAGAAAAAGAAACAGCAATCGCAAAGAAAAATAAGAACAGCAAATTGCAAGCAAACAATTAAAAGAGAAAGAAATTTAGACATCGATCATCTGAAGAAACTTAAAATCAGATGGCTGCACAAAACAGTGTACAGATGTGTCAGAGAGGATTTACAGTTTCAGCTGATCACACATCAGCACAGACACATTTTAACATTGTCTGCATGTTTTCTGGCTGCTCCTTCTGCTAAATAAACAATCCTACATGATAAGAACTACTGTCTTTGAGGTGACAGAACCCAGCGAGCAGCTTCACAGCCACTGTCAGACCCACACGCTGCACATCACATGATTGTTTTCTTCAGTAGCACGACTGTAAATTAACATCCTTTTAATACATGCATCTAAAAACCAAACAGTTCAGCTGCTCCCCGGTGAATGTGCCGAGGGAAAGCATGCTGGGATTTCGCAGCGCCGGTGCTCATCTCCCCCGATGTCGTCACGCTCCTTCATGGATTAACTGTCAACACCAACAGGCCGGTTACCACGGCTACGCTGACAGCATCGTGGCCGCACGCTGCTGGTAATTTGCCGTAACGTGCCGGAGCAAAACTCTCAGCATATCGCCGTTGCCATGTGAACACCTTGCCGGACCAATCTGGCGAGATTTTTCCATGTTTAAAGTGCAAATGAAACTTCACATGCCTCTGGGGGGCTGAGAAAAGTTTCACCACTGCTGGCTCTTATGAAACAGTTTCAAACAGGAGGGAGGGTCACGTCTTCCCTGTTTCCATTACACACAGCTTGACAGGTATGGATCTGTGAGACATTAGCTCACATTTACAGGTTGTCAGACTCGTGCAGCATCCTTGGCCATGATGGTGTCATTCTCAGCTGAAAGGTGTGTGTGTGTGTGTGTGTGTGTGTGTGCTGTTGTGTTTACAGTAGGTGCAGTTTAAAATGGATGGATATTAAATCAACAAGTATAAAAGTCGCAGTTGTCTTGATTTTGTCGCAGGTTGACGTCTACAGTGTCAAACCTTTTTGTCTTGATTGTGCTGATTGATTGTTGATTGTTATTTTCAAGAAGTTTCCAGAATGGATGGAGGTTCTGCTTCTGGGGAGCATGATCATGTCCCAGTTAATGTTATTAGAGCTGATACCCAATGCAGATTTTTGATTTAAATGTTTTTTACAAGTGCAAATAGTATCGCTGTTTCTCTTTGCATCAGCATGTCTTCATACTCTCTGAGATATCAGAGATGACGGAAATCTGTTGTAACATATTGACACCACGACCCATGATTCATTTCTGAGAAAGGCAGGGCTGATATTTTGGGACAACTTATAGATTCAACTGCTAGTGAACTGTACTGCAACATTTCATTAAACTTAACTGTGCAGGTAGAAACAGCAGATTTGTATCCAGACAGGTCAAAACTGGAGAGATGACAAAAGTTTTGACAAAGTACTATTAGAAGAAGTAATTTCTTTTTCAAATTGATTTTTAGTTTTAGGAATAAGTACTGTATGTTTTCTATGTTCATGTGTCCGTCAGAGGTTTGTAGACTGTGAGAGTCTGGTGACATTGAAGGTCCCATTCCAAAAAAAAAATTGTGTATTTCCTCTTGTAAAAATCATAAATGCAAACCAAGAGTAGTTATGGAGAGAATGATGGTTTAAGGTTTGTCATATGATTAGTCTGTTGGTTTTCGTTAAGCCCAGTAATGCAGCATGAGATGAACTGTTTTCCAGTAAAGGTCTTATAACCAGCAGTGTATATTTTGTGCTGATGCTGTGGTCAGCTTGAATTCATGGCAGCCACATTGGATTCCAACGGTGACCAATTTTCACAGCCGACTGCAAAATTACATCCATAGAAATTTGTCAGACCTCTCCTGCAGTATAATCAACTCTCCACTGAGCGCTGCAATGATTCGCTAAAGTACAGATAATCACACGGCTTCTATTTCAACTCTCAAGTAGCCGCCAAAGCAAATGTTGAAAAATGGGCAAAATGCTATCAGGTGAAACACTTCAACTTCCAATTTAGCTCCAGTTTTAGAGATGATTATCATTCATTAGGGATGTCAGATGAAGTTTGTTTGGCCCTGATCCTTTAATGTTGGTTATCTGTTGATCCGATTTACCAACATGTTAAAATATGTATCTGATAGCAGCTGCAGTTTCTATATCCGACACCATATTTTTCACGAGCTCCACATCTTCGAGGTCCTGTTTCAGAATTAAGTATAAGATTGAATCATGAAATTTAACTGAAAGAGTCCAATTCCTGAAATGGATGCACCATGATCAGCTAGAGATGAGACATATCTCTCTGTTGGAGTCGTTGGAGCTACGAAACATTTTTGCAGAGTTACAAAGTGAAAGTTCTTCAGTCACAAACAGCCTTTGACGAGTTCAGACGTCGGCTGCAGAGAGCACTTTAACCCCGAAGCAGACAGGTTTATTTTCGGCTCGTCATCAACCTGCTCTCAGAATTAACATTAATTAGGGACAACTGATGCGACCCCCTGCTGGGTTATAATTTCTACTGATGAAAACGACTGTCAACTGCAGCTGAAAATGAGAAGCTGCCACCTAAAAGTTTGCTCTTTGCTCGTAAAAAAGAGAGGAGATTCATTAGTGATGGAGTTTAGTGAATCGGTGTAATTTGCCAACCTGTGTGTGTATATTCATTTTCACATCTCATTTTCAGTTGGATATTTAATGAGATGCTCACATTTTAGGTTACTGGTTACTAACAAGGTGACACTAGAGTTCAGTAAAGAAAGAAATTTGA
Organism: Centropyge bicolor; assembly: GCA_037975185.1. NCBI lineage: Eukaryota > Metazoa > Chordata > Actinopteri > Pomacanthidae > Centropyge > Centropyge bicolor. The sequence continues at coordinate 700,329 of JBBMOC010000001.1, forward strand.
TTGGTTAACAGAATGACCCATTAGAATAGTTAATGATCAGTGCAACATCCTATTAGTCTCTCTAGATAAAATGTTGAATTCTGGACTTGTAATCACTCTTTCACTCTTGCCATATTTACCTGCCTGCAGTTTGCAGCCTCGGGAAAGTCTTTGCTTTGCAAGTTTACCTCATTTGAGGAGCTGCTGTCAGCCAATTAGTTTTGAGTATGGTGACTGCTGACCGTGCATTTGGGATTTCTGCCCAGTTTGCTTTCATTCATGTGCCATTTTCCTGGAAAATCCTTCGCAAGACAATTTCTGAACAAACCCTGAATGTCCCGCAGGTCAAGCTGATTGGATGAGCAGATGTCAGTTATGATGTTCTGTGTGGCTCAATATGAATATGGATGTGTCTGTATATCATGGAAGCATCATAAGTTTTGATGTTAAAAGTCGACTGAGAAGCAAGAAGAAAATCTTTTTTTGCCCTGAATCCATTCAAGTCATTTAACGTCAAACTAAACGCTGTTAATTAACATAAGTGAGAACATTGATTTCATTCCAGGACATAATATATCTGAAATTATGAAAATCATATTCTAGAATCAACTTAACTTTTACAAACAGAGCAGTTTTCTAGCATTTCCGACGTGCAGAGACTTGGTCTGACAAGGCGGCTGTGATTACACTTCCTCAGAGAATCTCAGACATGATTGGTGTGACTTAAATGGAAATTGGATAGATGATGCGTTCTGGCACAATAACTGTAATTTCACGTCAAGATTTGGAACTTGGAAATTGACGGACGGCTGATTAGATTTAGAAGAAATCTCACATGATGGTGCATTTTGCCACAGAGTGCTTTCAATCTGTCTGCAACATGCGTGGAGGACAAAGTGTTTATTTGCATCGTGGTGCGAGAAAGAAGGAGAGGGGCTTTATTTGCGGGTCCGACCCGACATAATTTGGTTGTTGCAGCTTGGATGCTGTACTGTACCTGCTTAATGCTTCAGCACTTAGACAGAGCAAACACAAAAAGTCTACAGCGAGGGATCAAAGGACGGCGGATTTAGAAATAAAAAAAACTGCGAGCGCTGACTGCATCACAAGGCGAGCCGTCATTTTGTTTTAGTCAGGGTTAGAGGAGGAAAGAGGCACAGCAAAAACACGGTTCGAGATGCCGCTGCTCTTTTTGACTGCAAGCTTTTCATGTCTGGCAGTCGTGTCTCTGAGGGAAGACGGAGAGCTGAAAACCGAGAGGGGCTTTGATGGAAACAGTGGGGGCTCATTCAGCCCTGTTGCTAATTGAATGTGGCTTGTTGTTTGCTCCTCCAGCGGCATTAACACCTTGATGTATGAACATGTAAGAGAGGTTTATGCTCATCTTTTAAGTTGACCAGTCAGTGATTTATTAATCTTTAATGAGGAGATGACACGAATCCTAACCCAACTTAACTCTAACCCTTCAGGAAAAACTCTATCTGCAGTTAAGATGCTGGTATTTCAGAGTCATGGTCGGGGTCATAGTTTCTAACTTGCACAAACATCAGTCAGATGAAGGATCGATGAGTCAGACCAGACTGATATATTCAACTAAACAACCCGTCTGCCCTGTCCGCATCACCCGTCTGCAAGTAGGCGATGGAGAAGGCGGGGGTGGCAAGGGTATGCATTTTGGTCATTTTGCAAACAAAGGAGCTGGCATCACCCCTAATCCCCCACTTGATTCGTGTGAGATATAAAAGAAGAAAATCTTGAAAGATTAAAAAAACTAAGCAAAACTGAAACCTGTTAACCTCAGTAGCTTGCAGTGTCGCCTGAAAGGAAGAAGGTCCTCACTGTGTTAATTGGAAAATTCCTCTGAACCAAAAAGGCATCATAGACTGTTATCATGATTTTTTACATTTTATCTTATGAAAAAATATCTTTCAATATTAAGAAAACCACGGCGTCAGCGTCTGAACTGGAGTGTCACCCTGGATCTGCTGTGGCTCTAAATACACGTTCCCCTCGTGGACGGTACCTCCCGCTCCGGTCAGTGAATTTAATCCTGTTTCGAAAGCACGTGTGAGTGATTTTTCTCCACCTGCACCTGTATTAATTACATTCTGAAAAACCCATTGTTTCTCTGAGCACTTGTCCTGCTGGGAGCTGCGTTTGCTCTCGGTTTCATCAGCTCATTGTGCACATGGAGTTGTGCAGGACAATGGATGAAGCAGTAAAGCTTTTGGATAATCTGATGCATGCTAATGTTGAAACGGCCAGACATGTATTTAACATCCAACAGTCTCTTTATGTAAAAGCATAACGGTTGATATGGCCAATAAATTAAACAAGCATCATGTCATAGTATTATTGATAATGCAGGTCTAAAAATGGAGATGGTACTGGTGACGAAGACCACATTCGTTTTTTTTTTTTTAATGTGGAAATTTTTTTCTATTATAAACACAGTTCTGTACAGAAGTATCAGCTGAAAGTATGGGTTTATCATGCAACACTGATCTCGAGCCAATAAACAATCTGAATTTGAAAAGAAGTGACTCAGGGAGCTTCTGTAATCAACACCAATTATAAATACACTGCAGTGTCATCAGCATATTTGTGGACATGAAGCACATGTTGATGCCCTGATATAAATACAATTCAGTTTTTCCCCTCTGTGATATACGCATATGCACTCAGTTTAGAGCTGCGAGGATCAATTATTTTAATTAGATCTTTTATTATTCTCTCTATCCGTTGATTACTTTTTTTTAGTTAAGTGATTAATTTGGGCGATGAAATGCCAGAAAAAGTGAAAATACCCATTCACATGGTGGCTTGTTTTGTTCAAACTGTCCAAAGCTAAAAGTCAGTTTGCAATGATGTCATTATATTTGTATACATATAAGATACAGAGGTAAAAAAAAAGTCAAATGAAAGAAAAGCAAACCGAGAAATGACATTATAGGACATTTGAGGAGCTGGAATCTTCAGATTTTTGGTATTTTTGCTTAATAAGTAACTTAAGTTATTATCAAGTATTATTGATTTTTCTCAGTGATTGAACAACTTTTTCTTTCAGCATTTGAGCAGACCAAAAGTTTTATCACCCATCTCCCCCTGCAATATTAATCCCACCTGGATGGAGCCTAATAAAGTACAACAGCATTACTTTACTACGAGCAGGATATGTAGTACCTGCCAGCCTCATAGCAGCAGTTTATTAACACTAAAGCTTTAACTTTACACTGCCAAATGACTGAGGGCTGCTAATGTATCACCGTGACAGAAGCTCCAGAGAATGGAACCTGCACCAAAACACACTGCCCCACACACACACACACACACACAGAAGTGGAAGGAAGGCCACAGAGATTTTTCAAGCTTGTGTTGTGCTGTGCTCGCGTCGCCACGCCTGAGAGAGGATGGCGTTTGTCATGAAGACGGAGGAAACATCTGGAGCGCCATTTGTTTTAATAATTCATCGTTTCTGACTTCGTAATCAACCCCAACGCAGCCGGAGTCACTAAACTCGGCGGCTTCCTCTCCAAACGGCGTCCCGTGCGAATAATCTGTGGCTGACACGTGTTGAGAGTACACATAGAGATATTGTTCGGCACGCAGCAGCTAGTTTGCATTTCCACTCGACTGTATTTGATGAGTCGCCTCCTTTCGGCTCTGCCTCTGTGTGAATTGATGCCCCATTTGCTCAGATAAGAGAGGGAGGGAACCGTTGGTTGTTCTTTGTCTGTGCTTCTTTAGACGAGTGTCGGTGTGTTTCTTCAGAGCCGTAATGTTTTCAATTACTGACACAGCTGCAGGTAGGGCTGCACAATATTGCGATTTATAATATGTTTCCTGGATACTCTGACAGCAATATGAGAGGAGATTAAAAACAGAATGAGGTTGGTAAATAGTTTCGCTGATTTGAATGTGCTTCAAATCAGGATCCTGAAAATTAAGTTTTCAAACCAACACCAGTATTCTACATTTCCAACACACCAGCAGTGCTGTAAAAAGTAGTTGAAAGCCATCGAGTGAAAGTAAAGATACTTTGCTTGAAATCTACTTAGGTAGAAGTGAAAGTCACTCGTAAAATAATCACTTGTATAAATGTAAATAAAAGCTATGTAATGCACTCGGTAGCCCTCATACACTATGGTGGTAAGCTAGCAAGGCTACTCTTAGCTGCCCAGTTGAGGTAAAGAGGAAAATGTTGGCACACTGTATCATTAACAATATCGTGTCTATACATTATTTTGGTGTTTTTGGCAAATACAAGAGGCACTTCATTCTGTATGATGAATCTTTCATCCCGACAAAAGCGAACATTTTTTTAGATATGGCCGCGGGGGTCCGTCTTCTTCTGAAGCATCTCCGCTATCGCCAGTGGACGAGGCTACTTCCATCATGCTGAATATTGTAATGGTCTGGACATTTGCCTCAACTTGTTTTGAGAGCGACAGGTGTTCATGAGAGAATACGAACAGTCTGGATAATCCAAACATGATGAGACAATTATATTCACGTTTTATTTTGTAACGAGTAACAACGGTGTCCAGTTTAAATGAAGCGGAGAAAAATCATTTTTTCTTCTTAATTCTTAATTAATTTATATAATTCTGTTACTGCGGTTGTCATATAGCACTGTATAGTATATAATACTATATTATACCACATATTACCCTTATATATTATTACTAGCATACTATTATTATTATTATTATTATTATATAGGAGTGTGTGTAGCATATATTACACTTCCATACTGTTATACATGTAGGTTATATACTCGTATACTATATATTACTATTTTGTTATTAATATAATTATTGCTATTATTACTATACTACTACTATTATTTCTGTCACTGCTGTTGTTGATATTGATGCTATATAGCACAGGGCAGTATAATATATTATTATTATACCACATATTAATATTAATATTATTATTAGTAGTATATTACTACTATTATAATTATATATAGTTGAGTGTAGTATATATAACATTACATTACTATATTATCATATTATACATGTACATGTATGTCATACAATGTATATGCTATATTATATTATACTACTACTATATGCTATTTTGTATTATATTATATTGTATTACTATTATAGTACTGTAGTACCATATTACTAGATTATATTTATCATAATGCACTATAGTATTAGCATTACCACTGCTGCTATTGTACCTTGTACACACTCAGGTATACACATTCAAACTTCTGTTATCTCTACTGCCTAATTTATTGTGTCTATTCTTAGATTCTTTATTTTTTCTACTTTATATTCTACTTTATATTCTACTTTATATTTTGTATTCTAAACAGTGCAATATAGGAGAAACGATGGAGATGTCAATTTCCCGGAGGGAACCTCCCAAAGAGATTAATAAAGTACTCTGTCTGTCTGTCTGTCTGTCTGTAGCGAAGTGAAAGTTGCAATAAATATAAAAACTCAAGTAAAGTATAAATATAACTACTGAAGTACTGTAACAAAGTATTGTCACTTTGTTTTTACTTTACTGCATACCAGTCGATGTTCTGACTCTTTATGATCCCAAATTTCATCCCATGTTTTTCCTCCCCCAAGTGTCAATGACCCTTTGGTTAACAGACAACGTTTCTAATAATGTGAGACATTCAGCATATTTCACAGATATATTGGCTCAAGAATAATGACAATCAACAGAGCTGAAAACTGATCAGTAACAGTGATAATCAGTGAATCTGTTTAGTAATTTTTCTCTAGTAGAAATTCCAAACGTTCAATCCAGCTTCTCAACTGTGAGGATTTTCTGCTGGATATCTTTGAGTTTGAGGCCGTTTGACAAAACAAGACGTCTAAAATCGTCATCCTGGACCTTAAAACCATAATTTTGCATGTGAATGAAATGAATACTGAGAGTTTTTCATAGAAAGAGTTTCACTGTTTGACTCTGCTGCTTTTCTTTTTCTTAAATTCCATTTGGGATTAATTTGTTTTGGGTTTGGGCACCGCAATTCCCATAATGCTGTGGGTGATATAAGAAGGACTATTTTGGTCCTCCTCAGAGATTTGCACTTAACAACACCCAAATCTGGCTTGGTAACAAAAAGTTACCTCCTTACTTCACGTCTTATTTTCTTCACTGTGAAGCAGCTGCTGGATTGAAACAGTGCAAAGGAGAAGTGGCATTTTATTACAACACTGATGAAGCAGAGAAACAGGGTTATGAGTTTCGTATCTCGGCCCCTGAGCGATGTGTTCAATGTCAAACATGGACACACGCGCTCGTGTCACATGATGTAACGTATGATAGTTGCAGGTGTTTGTGCCACTGGGCTGTGACAGAGAGGTTTTGTGGGAGAGAAGCGAGGCGCCCTTGGGTGACCTATGGCTGAATTATCTCTCCGCGTGTCTCCTTCCTGTATGTCCTGTCCTGATTGTATCTCCCAGCTCTGCTCTGCATGCTGCCCACGCTGCACCACTTGTTTGCTCCACCGCCATCATTGCTGCTTTTTTTTTTTTCTCCTTCTCTCACCTCTCTCCCTTTTAAAGGAGAATGAAATGCAGCAGGGCTCATGCAGAGGCAAACAATGTGGCTGCGGCTGTCAGCTCGTGGCTGTGAGAGAATGATTAAGGAGGTTGCCATAAACATGACTGTGTGATGATGAGCTTATTTGCCGATTTGTTGCTTTATTCGACGTTTAACGACGTGGTAGTTTGGAGCTCCCGTGGGATGATTTATCACACATATCGGGGGGGACAGTGCTAACGGACGCCGTTATCACAGCCTTATCCTGACATCATATTTTTCAAGTGTGCAGAGCATGGCTAATTGAGATAAATAGCTGTGTAAGCAGTGCTGATGACAGGTTGGAGACTGGCTGCTCGCTGCGCCTGCTGGTGGTGCCGTCCCGCTCCCGGATCCAGTGATCGGCTGTTTGTCAGGCGGAGCGGCACGAGGAGAGTGAGGAGGTAATTAAGCTTGTCTGAGTTGTGACGAGGAGGGGGGGGACTCTCTGTTCGAGCTCCCCTGGATCCCTACAGGGGCCCCGGCTGTACAGTAGCGTGGTCCCTCAGAGTGAACCGCGCTCCCAGCAGTGGGCCTACCGGAGGCCTGACAGATACTGATACGGCACCTCAAAGCACTCAGCGCTCCACTAAATTAGCTCACATCTCAATTCCACCTATTTCCCCTGTGTGGGTTTGTGTTCTTTATATATGTGTGTGTGTGTGGATGTGTGCTGCATGTGTACAGTGTGAGCGGTTTGAGGCACAGAGCGCCAGCTGTGGTGTTAAAACCTGCCCACAGCAGAGGAGGATTGTGTCGAGCTGTGGGGGGTGGAGCAGATTATGGATAGGATCTCAGCCTACAGAGTTGTTAACAAAACACATGTGCATGCACACACACACACACACTCCCTCTCACACACACACAGACAGAGAAATCCTCACTATATGGAAGGAGATTAGTGCCCACAGGGACTGCAGTTGAGCAGCATGAATGTGAATTTCTCGAGCTCATATTAAATCTCTGAATTTCGAAACACTTTTAAAAAATAAATGAATTTAAAAATGTATACGGCTTCTTTTGGTGCATTTTCACTATCCATCTTTCAGTCGGAAAATCGACACCACGCGAGCAGCTACTGTTGGCACGCAGAGACAAAGTAAATTTGTGTGGTAGACAGACTCATTTCACACAGAACTAAGAGCTGTATTTCCATGTTACTGATCAGCAACAATCGCGACCAAGTGGGAAAACAAGCCAGATAATATTCTCTGGAGTTAGTGGACCTGACATGTCGGCCATTACAGCGATGATAAGTTGACTCTGTGTGGCTGTTTCTGTGAGCTTTCTGGTCATTCTGTCCTCTCAAGGCAGATTTACAGCAAAGGCTGCTGCTGCTAAAATTTACTGTACGTTACATTTCTTCATTTGCATTTTTTCTGAGTCATGTGTTTTGGCATCTTCAAGCAGTTCCTCATGTTTTTCTATTGGAAATAGTCTGAAGACATGACAAGCTTTGTACAAGCAATGAATGTATGTCTGTTAAAGTCACTGTTTAGGTTGTGATTTGTGAATTTTGACAAACAGTCTAATGATCCAGTACTTCAGGCTTCAGGCTATAGTCTGGGTTGCCAGATATGGTCAGTGCTCACTCTTTGGTGTCTGCACAGTATCAATCCTCTAATGATGTCAAGACTTTGGGGACCGCCTTTTTTTCTTTTTCTGTTCATGCATAGATTAAACAAAGAAGATGCATCATGTAATTAAGGCAACTCGCTGTTTTCTCCTGCCTCCAGATTTGTGATTTGAAAGAAAGCAAACACACTAACATGTCATCATTTTGAATTTTAAGACTTTTGTCAACTGTTTATTTTAATTTCATTTATGCTACAAAACTCTTTTTTTTCTTTGATTCAGCAGCTCAGTTTGACCATGACAAATTCAAATTCAGTTCAAGCACCATCGCTTATGGTGCTAATCTCATTTCATACCACACACACACACACACATGCATGCGCACACACTTTAATTCTGCACATGCGTTTCGTGTGTGTTAGAGATGCATGCAAATGTTGATGCCCCTGGAAGAACTCAGACGAGAAGTTCATTACTCCAACCAATATCTAATATTCCTCTGGCTGGATTTTTGCGTCAGCTCTCTGCGTTATTGTTCTTCAAGTGACAGCCGATGACTCTCCCACAGATGGATGGGCTCCATTTCCCCGAGTTTCATCCTTATTTACTGTAATCAAACCGCACTCAGCCTGATGGTCGGCGATAAAGAGCTGTCAGCTGGGAGGCGTGAGCCCGTCCTCTCAGGATGCTATCTGCAGCCGTCTCATCACGTCTGTGACACATGGCGCCAATAACCTGCGAGATGAAGCTTACAGGGTTTTTAATGTTTACAGTCAGGTTATCTGCTTGCAAAGGGAAGGAAAACTTGAACCGTGTCATCAATGTTTCATCCATTCAGATTTATGAATTTTTCAGCAGCAGAGGAGTTCTTCAAATGCAAGCCAAGTCAACTTAGGAGAGGCTTGCTGAGAGCGCTGCTGTGTTTGTAGGCTGCTTGACATGCACTCACAGTCTCCTGCACGTGCATCAAACTCTCTTCCTCCTTTGTGTTTTTTTTCTTTTTTGTGCGAACACTGTTCACTTTTCTGTGGCTTTTGCTAGTTTCCAAACCTCATTCGACATCCTTTGCCGTTTTGCTATAACTGCACCACTTGCCTGGAACTACCTTCCTCAGTTATTTATTTGGAGGCTCATGCTGGAGTCTCTGCTCCTGCATTTCTTAGTTTGTTGCTCTTTGCATTTCTCTTTTGATGGAATCTGTTCTGAATTTGCAACATCTCTGCGTCAGCCGCAGTCAAGATGAAATGGCGTCAGTGTTGCTGTTGACATATAGGTTTTTTTTTGTTTTAAACAACCTTGAATCCTTGAGAGTTGTGTGTGTTTCTTTCAGTCCTTTATCTTCGGTTCCAGCCCAGCCCCTGTTCTGCAGTCCGGTCTCTCTGCTTTTTACTCTCCACTGCAGACCCGCCTTGAGCAGCTGAAAGCAGGCTAGCTCCTCTGGGACGGTCTGCTGTGTACTGGATGGATGACTGGCTGGCGAGCTTCATGTGTGGATGTACAGATGACTGGAGGGCTGCAAGTGTGGAAATAGAGATGACTGGCTTCTTGCAAGATCAGAGAGAAAGAAGGAAAAAACAACCATGGACATATATAACATGTTAGGGAAATTATCATATTATTATTGTTCATATAATGGCATGTATAGATAACATGAATGACTGCACAGGCCACCATAGCTGATTTTTGGGTATACAAGTGGGAGATTTCGTCCCAGGTTGTGTTGAATGTTGAAGTGTTGAAATAATTTGCTAGTTTCCAGAGAAATTGAAAATATTAACATAGAAAGGGAGGATATAAAACCAAGCTCCTCTTGTGCTGTATTTCCATTAAACCTGGGGTAAAATCCAGCCTGCGGCGAGAGACTTTGACCAATAACATGTCAGACAGAGGGGACAGTGGGTGCTCCTATTGGCTGTTGTTCCAACCCAGACAGTCATGCATGTCACTTCAGATGGTGAAAGTATGGTTCAATGGTGGAAAATCGTGTAGAAAATGCTGCAACTATCGATGCATGTATAGTGAGAATTATGATGGACCGAGGCAAGTGCCTTGTGCAACCCCAAAACAGAGGTCATATTTCTCAGGTTCATGATCCAAGACAGATCTAAAACTCCGTTTGATGTGTGTTTAGAACCAGTTTAATGCACAATCAGACTTTTCAAGAGGCTTGATGAAGATAACATGGTCAGTCGTATCTAGTGCTGTACTTAGGTCTAAAAGGACAAGAACTGAGACCTGATTTTCGTCAGAGGTCACTGATTAGTTTAGTGAGGGCAGTTTTAGGGTTGTTTTATGATCTGATTGAAATTCCTCCACAATATTATTTTTTTCTTTTTCAGAAATGAGTTATTTAGCTCAGAATCTTTTTAACTATCTTACTGGTGAATGGAATGTTGGATGTCAGTTGTAGTTGGTTAGAACATAGCCGTCCAGGTTGGGTTTCTCAGGGTTTTACAATCTGGCATCTGGAAAAATGCCTTTTTTGAAATAGATGTATTTGTAATCTTCAGACACAACTGTGCTGCTGTAAGTACAGGGTCAGGACAGGAGGTGGAGGAGTTGCACTTAGTGACGGTTTGTGTTATACAGGTATGAATTTTCCCATGGTTACATCTTTTTCACAGGTATTGTTCAGGTCTTCATAGACAAGTGGCATGATGACAAACAGTGGGGAATAACATTTGAGAGAGGACAGTGTTTGTTAGTGTGTGTTCATCCCGCTGTTAGACGGCGTCGCAGCTGCCTCTGAAGCCTCGGGCGCTCTGCCCTGGGCGAAGCGCTGGAGGGGCGTCTTTGAGAAAACGAGTCACGGCGAGAGGGACTGGGGTCTTGGGGAGGCTGGTGCTGTGGCGAGCAGGACCTACGAGGTCTTGCAGGGTAACTGAACCTGCTGCCGTTCGAACTTGTGAGTTTGGTGGGAGGGGTTTAATGGAGTGATACTGCACAGGTTCTGGCTCCTGCAGCTTCAATGCCATGCTTTAATGGTATTGACCATTTCCAGCTGAGCTACCTGAAATCTGCAGGAGGAAACTAGGATGGACAGCTGAAGTCTGAGGCAGTAAATGATGATGTCCAAAATTTCACATTGATTAAAAAAAGAAAGCTGAAGCAACAAAAATATAACAAGCAAGGAAGTAAATCTTCTGGCAGAACTGTCGCCAGTTTTAGCTGTGGTGCCAATATGAAATGCAAATGAACTATTTAATGGTTCACTATGTAATTTACACACCACAAGAATTTAGTTTGAGGCTTTCTATTTGAACACACATTATTCCACATCTGTTCATTTCCTCCATTATTACTAGAGACACAACAACAGGTGGTTAATGCTGCCAGTTAGCTCTCAGAATATATTTCAGTTTTGATGATAGTGATATTAAAGTCAAAGCAGTAATGAATGGCTCTTAGTTAACTAACCTGCAGGAGCTGATTAGTGGCTGCAGAGTTCTGCCACACCCACCAATACCAACCCAAACCTGGCAACCTTTTAGAAGCTGAAGCGGCCCACGTTTGGTCCTCAAGTGTCAGAACACAAGCAGGTGTAATTGGCCCATTTGAGCTACATGTATACATTTTTGAATTTTAGATATATATTCAGGATCTTTAGCTCTTTATATACATGTCTCATAACATCTTTTCTTTCAAAGCTCTTTATTAATATTTTTATTTCTCCATTACTGATATGTCTTATTATGTTATTTGTTTTATTTAATTTAATTTGTGTTCTAGGTTGTTTTATTTCTGTTTTATTTCTGATTTTACTTCATTATTATTTCATCCTCCCATTCAATGCCCCGTAACTTTATTCAAGTTAAAATTGAAGTCTCACTATTATTTCTGATTACTATATTCAAACGAGGGCTGCTCAGTCGTCTTCCTGCAGGCACTTGTCACAGTATGTGAGGGCACAGCTCCTTCTTTATCCGCATCATTATTAAGACGAGCCAAAGAGAAAAGAATATCCGTCCTGCTGGGAAGGTCGGCGGCTTCTTCCCTGCTGAGGGAGCGGAGCTGGAAGGATTGTGACGGTCAATGAAAAGAAGCTTTTATCTGGCGTGTCACCTGCCAGATAGTTCACTCTTTTCTGCTTTATTTTATTTTGCACGACTGATTGCCAGAAAACTTGTTATTCTTCTCTTGTTGTACCTTTTAATGTTGCTGTAACTGGAGCCCGGCTGCCAGTGAACGTGTTGCTTGCGGGGACTGTAAACATGACTAGTGTCCAGCAGAGACAGACAGGCTGGCTGCACAGTCCACGGAGACGCTCTTTGATCTGATGCCTGAGTGGAGACAGTGTTTGCGTATGTGCACTTTGTCCCGAAAATCATCTCTTTACTAAACTGATTCAGAGGTTATTGATATTCATGGTTTTAAAGCTTTGTCATGAATTCGAGGCCTGCGAACTCAAGTGGTATAAAAAACGCTGTTGAGAAACTGAGCACCGCCCCCAGGATTCGCTGCTTCTCTCCATTTTGTGTATTTGCAAATTCAATCTCTTTGGGTTTTGGACTGTGGGTCGGACGAGTTATTTGAAGATGTAACCTTGGGCTCTGGGAAAGTGCGGAGGATAAATCAACATTAGAAAACTAACCGTCAGTCGAAGCCCTAATCATTTCCTCCGTCTTCATCTTTGACTGTAAAATTTTGAGTGCTTCTCGCTGACGGAGCTCAGCCACCGACCTATCTGCCACCTTCTTTAACATCACGTCATTGAAAGACGTCTGTAGCGAACATCATCACATGCAGTGGTGAAGCTGCAGAGGTGTGTTGAGAATATGAGTGTGATCATTTTATTGCTTTTCTGGAGAGCTAACATGACTCAATATGTCATTGGGGATTTTACATAAAAGAAATATTACATAGTCTCAGGTGTTTTGACACTCATTAGACACTGTTACTTACAATGCTTTAAGGAGTGAATTGCTTGCACAACACTGCATATAAAACGATTCTTCACATTACTTTCAGAGCTTCGGTTTGCTCTTGTAGGAGACATAATGTTAATGTGCTCAGTGAAACAGCAACATTTCAAGTTACAGGTGAAGAGGGCTGAGACCTGTTTGCATTATAAAAGTAATCAGTGCAGGATTTTTCCAGGAAGAGCATCATATTCTATGATGCTTGTAGCCGTGTAAATTCACATATATACATTCAACTGTGATTGAAGCTTTGGAAATATGTCAAGTAGATAATTTAGTCACTGTGTGAAGAATTTGATGTGTGCATATTTCAAATTGCACACACACACACACACACACTTGCAGGAGTCGGCTGCTCCTCCTCGTGAGCTGGAGAGTGAAGGCTTTTAGACGTTTTCTCCAGCCTCCGAGAAAACTCTGCCCTGATCTACTTTGTGCCCTTGGCGAAAACTTGAGCGTAGTACAGTAATGTGCTTATCTGGCTGTGACACTGTGACTCGGGTTTTCCATATCAGGCCGGGCAGAAGTCCGCGCGGACTCGGCCGGCTGTGTCTTCGGTGAGCGAGTCTCTCTGGGCCGCAGCTCAGCTCCCTCGTCCTCGCTGCCAGTTAAAGAGGCCATCTGTAAGACTCACCCGAGCTGGGGGAGGACCCGCCAGCCTCCTGATTAAAGTGATGAGCTGTAAAATCGAGGGGGGGGGTGGGGGAGTTTGACAGCCGGCTGCTGCCTGCTACACTGAACTTCATCATGTCTGCTCGGAGATGAACTTTACCTGTTTCCTCCTTACGCTGTAAATGGGTTTGTTTATGTCTCCAACCTGTCACTGCTCCACAGGGTGCACTGCTTTAGATCTCCCATCAATCCATCATTATCAGCGGACTGTCAGAGTGTGAGAACACTTAGTTTAAATTTTTGAATTTTGTAATTTTGGTTTCCACTGGTCAGTTACAACAGACAATAAATTGTGTGTTTCAATTTGAAGTTTGTGTCTGTTTGCCACCCGAATCATGCTTTACACACATATTTTCAAAAGTAAAAGCAGCATTATTAAAGAGGAAAGGTGCTGCAATATAATTTTTAATAAGTGTCAGTGGGATTTATTAACAAATCTGGTGATAACAGTCTCTAATTGACGCCAACTGTGTGAATGAAAGAAGGTGTCAGGATTTAGTATGATGATGTAATAACTGAGACCACACTTTGTGACACCTTGCACAGTCAAAAACTCGTATTTTAGGATGACTAAACCTTCATTCCCAAGAAAAAAAAAATGTTTTTAGTAGGATATTCAGTCTTCTTTAAGAGAAAACCAAATGGCTTCGTTCATTTCAAGAATCAAACCAGTCTTTTGGTACAAACTAGGTGAAACGACAGCAACACTCAACTTTTTATGTTGCCTGTACATTTAGAATAATTGTCCTGTTCGAGTCCTACATGCAGAAATATACAGTAGAAGACATTATTTCATGTATGAACAAGTAACAGGACAAGCTGCTGTGTTAATGTCTGTGAAGATTCAGTCGTCCAGGTCCTGGTTGTCCAGAGAGTTGAGAGCTACTGGACTTGGTTGTAAATACATTGCACCTCTCATCCGAGTGGCTTCTTCAGTTCTCACCAGCTGAGAGTCCCACCTCATTGTATAAATAAATGTTCATCCATATAAATTGGTTTGGTCACTTTGGAAAACAGCGACAGACCACCTACAGTATTTTGTTATTCAGCTGTGAGGACCTGTTGGGCATGCCAGGCTGCTAATAGGGAGCCAGAGCAGAACATTTTTAAGGCAATGAAAAACATGTTTTTAGTTGTTTAAGTAGACTTGCTGCATTTTAATGATATTGGCACATGCATTTAAAATAGAGGAGAAATTCTGGTGTTTATTCTCTGAGACAGTTGAACCACAGCTCCTCCAGCCCTGATGCTGCTTTGAAGGGTCATGAGTCGTGCAGTTAATCACTGCACATTCTTCTTCTCATTTGCAGACGAGAGTCGGCCGTGGCTTGTTTTGCTGCCTGTTTCGAGCGCGACTCATTACTGCAATTTGTTGTTATCGATCATAGCTGTGAAGAGTGCGACCTTGACTGTATTAAGCGCTTACAGGAGGAGCACCAGCTGCAGTCGGAACGGGATTGAATTAATGCGCGTACAATTTGTTGACCTTGAGTCTCGACACGCACTTTTTCCTTTTCTCGAGTCAGTCAGGTGAAGGTAAAAAAGAAAAAACAGACTTGATGGCTGACCGTGTCTTCACCTCATGAAAATGGGGCCAGCGTCTCTGTAGATTCTAAAGGGCTGATCTAATGACAGGCTCCGGTCAGGGAGCCGGTGCGTCGGAGGAGCGGGGGGGCGGGGGAAGTGGCACTCCATCGACTGGGCTGTGACAGCGGGGGGGCTGAGTGTGAAGGCAGGTGGGCCACTGTCACCCCGGGGAGTTTTAAAAGCCCTGTGCCGAGACAGCCAGCTCCTCTGTGTCATGTACAGCCTCTGGTTCAGATCCGCCCTCGGTCAGATGCATGTTTACTGCAGCTTGCACTCAGATCTGTTGAGGTATTTCCTTCTGGATCACAGTTATTGATTTCAGTCATTTTCAGTACACTGTGAAATCAACTTGCATTTGTAGCTTGCATAACAAACATCATCGCAATGAGCCCGAAGTCGTCTTCATCCTCTATGTTGTTAATGCAATCTAAGAAGAAGAGACGGGGAAATTAACGACTCATTGCACCACATTTACAAGCGATGTTGTCTAAAGACACAAAGCCTGCTGGGATGTCCTTGAACACAGCAACGTTCCTAAAATGTTCACATCAGTGTCATTATTGGACAATAACCAGCTTTTAAGTCTAAGAGTTTCTTTTTGTTTCATGTCGACATGAATGGAAACTGTCTCTGTGGAAATCAGTGTTAAAACTCATCTGAAGCTGGATGTTAATAGAAAACACAGACATTTGTAGTGATGACTCAAACAAAGCCACCAGTCGAAGCTAATGCTGCTTATTGAAGCTTTGATGCCAAGACAAAACCTCCAGAACTCAGTTTTTTTTTCTTGGCACAGATGTTAACAGCTGCAGACCTCACAACCTCTCAACTATCGGCTGCTGCTGTTCCAACACTTGTCATTCATTTTCTTGAAGTGTCGTCTAACACCAAGTAACTATCAGCTGTAAATACTCAGGTGTTGCAGACAACAAACACAAACATCACATCGCTGACACGTGTTTGCATTCGTGGTTTTCAACTGGCTTTATGCCAACTGAACTTATTACAAACAAATGTCTCTAGATGCAGGGTCTCACACAGTTCAGGTTTTTTCACAGCTGCTTTCAAATTGCTCTGTAGCTTTTTCCACCTTTCCCATCAGTAGTAATAATAAGTAACAACACACCAGCCAGACTGGGCGAGAAACAAACCTCACCATGTGTTATTTTAAACAAAAAATCGCCGGTGAAGTTCTGACCCAAATTGTTCAATGTTTACCAAAATGACTTCGTGGTTCAACCTTGACCTGATGTGCTTAACATAGCATTGAAGGATTATTCACAACATTTTTGGTGGGTTGGCTTAACTGTTGGCTCGTTTACAACCTGTCTAATCGTCTGACTACTCGTGGTTTTTTGCACTAATGTTTTTCCAGAACTCAGCAATTATTTTGAATCCAGCCGTATGTATAAGACTAAAATTGCAAAAGAGTGGAATTATTCTTTAAAAGTAAAGTACAAAAGTGTGACTCTGTCCAGAAGTAGCTGGATTTACCAGGGTTCAAATCTTGATTTTCTGATTGGACGTTACGTTTTCCTTTCAAACATTTATACAAAATTTGCTGTCCTAAGCATCAGTTCACATGCCCTGGTTTGACACATGTAGCCTGTTAGCGTCAACAGATGTTTTTTTCATTTTAACCCAGACTTTCAGACAGAACTGCCAGAACTGTTGATGAGCTACTGTATAAGTGTAAAGGTGTTACTTTGTGTTTCACCCCGTCTGATTAGCTTAATCTGCCGCTCGAACTTCTGGCAGCGAGCGCGCGTGGAGGAGGCAGGCGGCAGCGTCGACCTGTGAAAAGAGTTTACACAAGCTCATGATTTCTTTCCATTTCACTTTATTCCTTCAGATGTTGGGAGAGCAGTTCACGCCCCGGCACACATCACAGAGAAAGTGGTGCAGCTGTTCAGGAGTAAAAGTGAGTTTACCTTCCTGGCCTCCATCCAGCAGAAGTCCTCCACGTCGGGAGTCATATTCTCCATCCACGAGTCAGAACACAGGTAATCCATCTGTAATCCTCTTCATTCTGGCCTGCAGCTCCTTTTCTGCGCAACTTCACTCCCAGCGTTCTGAATTAAACCCAGAGACGAGTTCTCATCTGACTCGTAGCTGTTTGCAGATGCCTGTTGATGAGGTGCGGTAAAGCGGAGATCAGTGTGAGATTACTCCGCCGCCAGTGTAAGTCAGCGGGTGATGGGAGGCCGAGTCGACGGGCGGGATAATGCAGCGTTTCCTCCTGTCTGCTCAGGGCGGAAAGATAACCTTCCATGTATTGTGTCTGTAAGATGGGTATGAAGCACTGAGCAACACCAGGCATGCTGATAATGTTGCTTTTTATCATCGAGCGCTGCATAAACAGACTCGCAGCATCTCTGACTGCAGCTGCACTGATAACTAGGAAATATGGCCTTGTGACTAAGCTACGACGAACTAGCCGAGTATAGAAGCAGGTACCCATCTTTTTCAGCTCTAATTGGAACATTGGTCATTAGGGATGCACCGAAATGAAAATTCTTGGCCGAAACCGAAAACCGAAAATGAAGAAACCAAGGCCGAAAACCGAAAACCGAAACACCGAAATAAATTATTATGCCAATTATTACCATTGCATTTGTGGCTATGACTGTGTACTAACCTCACTAAAATCAAGGCATTGCAATTGCATAAATTATATTAATGATTCAAAGAATAAAGCAATTATAAAATTATGAAAATATTTATTAACACTGACATTAAAACTAGCTATTAGCTATCCGTGGGTCTTTCTCGGATATAATGAAATGCATCCACACCGCAGACATGTTGGCAACTATCCAGACGTGCGCGTGCCGGTAGGGTTGCCAAACATCCCGAAAAATACGGAATTGTGCTTTATTTGAAAATTAAATGTTGCGTCCTCTTTTGAACTAATACGGGACGCGATTTGTCCCGTATTTCATAAATGTCCCGTACACATGTCTGTCACAAACACATTTCAACACTAAATGTGACAATAATGAACTAAATAAAAGACAGGAAAAATTAAAGCCAGCTAAATCTGTGTGCCGGGGACCCCGAGAGGACCCGCTGCGCTCTCTGCCAATCAAAAAGCGCTATCACGGTTGCCTAGTTACAAACACTGGCGCCGCTACACGCACATTTTAAAAATGGCTAGTGGCGGCAACTGCCCGTAGTGGGCGTGTTTTTTCTTCGTCATCACAACGTCTTGTTTCGGCCGTGTTCTTTCGGTGACAAAAGTCTTTCAAAAATGCACTTTTGAGCCAGTTTCGGCCGAAAATTTTCGGTGCATCCCTATTGGTCATCTCTCTTTGTCTCATTGAACTGGTTGCAATGGACGGATTGCAGAATGTGTTGACTGTAGGACATCAGCGAGCGGCATCGGCAAGCTCACCCCGAGCCCCCGAGAGACTGTGCAACTGTGAATTGTTTTCAAAGGGCAGGCAACATTGATTTTCCTCCCCTCCTCCGAAGGTAAAAGCCTTCGGTTCTGCAGAACATGCAGCCAAAGTAAGCATGCCAGCAAGTGTGTTTCCGCGTTTCGCCGGCAGTTGAGACAAAAGCGGAGTCGCACACAATGGGCGAGCGAGGTAGAGGGTCCCTCCACTGATGGAGAGAGATACTGGGGAGAGGTAGCCCTCGAAAAGGGAGTAAAGAAAGAAGCCAGGTTCTGTGCACCAAAAAGTATTTGCAGGTTTGATGGGTGTGCTTCAGCTTTAAATCTGTCAGAAAAAATTGTAGTACTCTGCTTAATAATAATAAATAATAATTTGAAAATTAGCTCAAACAATATTTTCTTTCTTTTTGTTAAGCACAAGAATAAATTCATTATTCAAGAATAGTGTTCTTGTGCAATAAATGACATTTCTACTTTTATCATAAGCATTTAATAACGACATATGCACATTTTCTTATCTACAAAACCTAGCATGTGCTTATAGTAAACGACCCAAAATGCTGCATCAGTTATAATAACCCTGTTTAACAATGACATGAGCTGTTCTGCATCATGAATGCTTTAACTTTAGATTCATACATTTTGCTGATGATGCCTGCTCTTACCTCGGTGAAATCTTACGTGCAGGACTTGCCATCCATATTTCTTGGTTTGAGATGTTTTACATGAGCAAAAGATCTGAATGCTTCTTTCTCCACTGGTGTGTCTGTGCACTAATTTCTTCAAGCACCTACAGTACAATCCGGTCTTGATGTGAAATGTGTCGGCCCCTGCTGTGCTTTCAAGGTGCCCCTGAATCTCTCTCTCTGTCTCTCTGGTTCTCTCTCACTCTCTCTTCCTCTGTCTCTCTCTCTCTCTCTCGCTCTCTCTCTCTGGTTCTCTCTCTCTGTCAGTCTCTCTCTCTCTCTCTCTCTCTCTCTCTCTCTCTCTCTGGCTCTCTGCTTCTCTGCCTCTCTCTCTCTGTCAGTCTCTCTCTCTCTGTTTCTCTCACTGTCTCTCTGTCTCTCTCTCTCTGTCTCTCTCCCTCTCTCTCTCCCTCTGTCAGTCTCTGTCTTTCCCACTCCCGTTACCTGCAGGCGTAATCGCCACACAGCGGGCCGGCCGAACAACAGCGAGGCTAAATGGAGCCAGGTGACTGTACTGTCCTCCTCCTTCTGGCACAATGACATGCACCATGCAGCAATACTGCATGAAGCTCGGACAAAGCAAACGCTGCCTGAAAGGCACTCAAACACACCCAGCTGTCAAATACACTGATTCCTAAGCCAGTCTGTGGTATTTATATGGTTCTCACAGAAATAATTGGTGAGGGGAGGGTTGTTGACTTTTAATGGGTCTCCTCACCCAAATTACAAGACATATTACTGTGGTTGTGTTCTCTAGTGGTGTGTACTTATACACACATTGGTTTTATTTGCCTGAAGGTTTTGAGCAATAAGTCTTTCAACCAAAACAACACTGGCTTCCAAAATGACCAGTGTGAGCGTATTCTGATCCAATGCTTTTATCAGCAAGACAGAAATGTTTGTCAGCGCCTTACAAAACCAAAACATGATTCATGACTGTTTTTGGATCTAATGCTGAGGTTTCGTTTGTCACCAAAACGACATGGTGAAGTTTGGGATCACGCTTGGAAGAAATTTTTACTCTTGGTGTAATCACGGGGAACAATCGCCTGCCAGGTCAAATTCAGGGTTTGTTGACCCATCATCCACCATGACTGTCTGCTGACGACGATTTGCAGCACTATAACAATTCCTAATGAGATGGCAAAATATATATTAACATGTTAAACTATGGGCATGACCATCCACCACTGGGGTAAAAGAGAACATGTGATTTCCTTCTTGTGATTTGGCTGAACTGGCTCATGTAACATTCACAGAGGTAATACAGTCTGTATTTTGACATTTATTTCTTATGTGTAACAAAATAAACTTCCAGTCAGTTATTTGACTTTCAAGACCTTTTTCTTTTTCTGTCAAATATTGCGTGTTGTCGAGCATCATAAAGGAGTTATTGGGATGCAAATGTGTCCGAGCCGAGCCGCAGCAGGCCGGAGTTATTTTGAGCCGAGCTGTTGTTGTGAGTCAGACCGCCACACCGCTAGTGTAATTAAATTTGGCGAGATGGACAGAGCCTTGACGGGCTCGGCGCAGACCTGTGCTCCATTGTGACCGAGGATTTGTTCTGAACCCCTGAATCCTCTCTGAAGGCCCTATTAGAGCCCTCGGCTGAAGCCCATTCTTTCCCATTATAACACCCCCCCCCCCCCCATTCAGCCAGCTAACAGACATCCAGCTGTAGCACTCGGCCAAATCCAATCATACATTCCCTCTCTTTCCCTTCTTTACTTCTTCATCTTTCTCTCGCTACAATCGAACCGTCCTCTCTTCCCTCCCACCCCCTCTGCCGGCTCCACGTTCCCAATATAATAATATTCTTCTCTCCTCCCTCCTCTCATCCTCCGCTCTCCTCCTCCTCAAAGCGAAAACGCCTTTTGAATGCAAGCATTTCTCGGCGCCCGCTGCAAAAGCAGAAGAAACTTTTTTTTTTCTTCTTCTTCTTGTGCCCAGCGCTGGGGAATGGGAGAGGAGGTTTATTGCTGCTCCACTAGGCTGAATAGAACAAAAGGAGCCTATTTCTGCCGAGCCAGCAGTTTTCTGGGTCCCAGCATCGCTCCCATTGTCAGCGAGTGGCAGCGGCTCTGTGATGAAATAACTCAAAGCCCGGTCTCTCCGCTGCTCTTCCCACCTGAGCACTTAAACACCAAAGCAGCTCAGCCGGCTCCTCCAGCTGCTCTGTTCATCTGCCTGCCCTTTGTCGCTCTACAGGTCTGTCTCTCCCTCCACGCCTCAGTTCGTAGGCACCTACAGCTTCTGCTCTTCTGAGGAAACATGCTGAGCTGAATTGTGGTGTGAGTCAAAAACACGCAGAGCGACTTGTTAGATGAGACTTTGTGGTTAAAGTTTGGGGATTTCGGTGGGTAAAGATGCGGTAAATATTTGCCCCAAAGCAGAATAGTTTTTATATAAAACCCTTAAAAAAAAAAAATCCTATCCAAAATCAACCAAGTGTCACACCGTCACAACCTTTATGAAATACTTTAAATTTCCTACAGAAATATACACTATAGCTTGCACATCCTTTGGACATAAGTGTCTACCAAATAAATAAATGTAAAAATAAATGATCCAGGACCTTCATATGGCATCACACATATTACCGTATTACAGAATTGAGCAGCCATCATATGGATCATTTAAGTCATTGAGGTATTCATAAGAAAAAAAGCCACACAGGTGGAAATGCAAACCTCTAACATGACTTACTCCAATGGAACGAGGGCGGCACAACCCATGTTAAATCAAAGATGGCTGCTCGCTCACTAACTGGAGCACCGCTGACATACAACACACAGTCCTGTAGGTCATATTGACTTCAGTGGAAATCACCCACTGAAGTCAGTCCTGTTTTCATCCTTTACGTCCTTACACCCACCTGACATTGATTTCATCACCTTTGCTCTGGTGAGTGTGGATTTTCACCATTCTTCCATAATGAAGTTTATTAATATTATTAATTATCAGTCGAGCAGTTGGTTTTGCAAGTAAAATGTTATTATAATAGACGAGTCTCCTTTTTGTAGTTTCAGATTGTGCTAATTAAAAGAAAACTTGTTCATCTTAAGAGTTAACACATGGCATCTGATTCTATAGACTTTATATAATAGCCTTGGAAAAGCAGGTGGGGGGACATATTGGTAAAAAGTGCTGTGATCATTATTTGCCAAAATTTCAATCAGCACCTCGGTTGATCGTTTCTTGGCAGATGATCTAAGAAAAACCTTAAAATGGAAAAAAGGAAGTGTGGTGCTTTGCGGGCTGCCACAGTGAATCTCTGCTCCGTCTCTTCCTGTTCTTTTTCTTGATCTGCAGAATTTTTCAAATGTATTTTTTTGCCATCAGATGGGATTTTCCTCACGAATGTTAGAGAGAGGAAACCTGCTGGCTTCGATCCTGAACTCCTGATCTCCCCCGTGGAGTGGGGGTGAGGGATGAGCTGGGCCCTCTCACCTCAGACACAGACCATGCTTCCACACTGCGCTCCCTGGATTCTTCTCCACCTGAGAAAAAAAGCTGCATTATAGTATAAAAACTGACTAACAGATTTTCTTCTGCTCCAGTTTTTCTTCTGAATTAAGCGAACTAACACAACCTGACTAAAGTGCTGAATTTAGTAGCTTCTTACCCAGCTTTTGTTCTGCAAATCCTGAGTTTATCATCGTTCCTGCTGGTGTGAGAAAACATTTTGGCAAAGGTGGATGGAATTGCATGTCTGTTACGAGGACAGATCACAGAACTGGCAACCTGACTTTCACTCTGCAGACTTGATTATCCACCAGGTTGAGGCCATACTAATTCTTCTGCATTAATAATTACAACCTTTATGAAGTTGTCTGTTTCCACATCCAGCAGACTAAAAATAGTCCATTCAAATTATATGTCATCATGTCTTGTTTGATATAAAAATATTGATTCGTTGAGAACTTAATGTCAGTAATTCGTCAGCTTTGCCACAATGGAGGAAATGCGCTTTGAGGAGAAATAGGTACATGAGGATTGACAGGCCAACCTCCATCGTTCGCATGATGCAATTTGCAAACAGAGCATGAAGGCACCCAAAAACTGGCAACACATCGAAGCCTCTGACATGCTCAGGATAGTTTTGACATCAACATTCAGCCTGTCAGTCGCTGCCTCCATTCCTGTGAAGTTGCCTCCGAAAACAAAACACATCATCGGGCTTGTGCGGCTCTACATCTGCTGCAGGAAACTGAAGGGAGGGGAGGCCTGAAGAACATCAAGTCCACAGGAAGAGAAATTACTCACACAGCATGACAGAGGCTCCGCTCGCTCACCAGCCACAAAAAGGCAATCTCAGACTCCCGGACTTCCAAGAAACCTCCGGTGTGTTTGCTGTTGGTTTGAATGACAGGATTCCCCTGATGCCCATGAGACAGAGCAGACCTGCTCCACCTGTCCAACAGGCGTCAGACCCCAGAGACCTTAACCAGCCTCTCAGCCGCCCTCCTCCTCCTCCTCCTCCTCCTCCTCCTCACCAAGGAAACAGCACAAAAAAGCTTTCAGGTAGAAAAACATCAGAAACCCCAAAATATCTTTCAGCAGTGGGACGGCTAATACAGCTGACTATTTTTCAGTTTGATACAGAAAAATAGTGACTAATATCAAAACTGGCTTTTCTAGTCTTTCGGTGAACATTGAATGATGTTCTCTCTTTCTTTCGACTGAAATTGGCAATAAAATCAAGTGTTTGCATGAGTTTATAAAATGCTGTTTTTTCCAGTCTTAAACCAGATCTCAAAAGTTCACACTTGCTCAAATTTTCACTTTCTTTAACATCATAGCAATGGACAAAAATGATGACAAATAACTTGAATGATGCTTTACATTTTCCTGTCATAAAAGCTGTTTCTCTTCATGTCTGTTTGTTTGAGGAGGAAGATGGAAAAAGTAATTAATAATCATGCAGTACCAATAGTCTATGATGAGTTTGACAGTGACTGAGGAAACTCGAGTAAATAATGGATAGGGATAGGGATATTACTTGGGATAGCTAGTTAAAGCTTTTCAAGGATGTTTCCCTGTCTCTTGTGGTCATTAAAGGAAACTGCACCTTGGTGATTGACTCACAATCCCATAGGTTCTAAAGCCAGCGAGTTAGCTCGCTTACACAATCGGGAATGTCGGCATTATAAATACTTGAAGAGCTATTCCTGAGCTGTTTTGGGAGAAGCACCCATGTGTTTTAATTGCATTGCTGCAGGTCGACTGATGGACCTCATCACCATGAACCTGCTATGCCCCATGCTAATAATATCGCCCTCCAAACTGTGAAGGTGAGAATTGATTTCCTCCTGCTCATCGTGTCCAATTGATCTACATACCTCAAGCTGGGCTCGGTTATGAAACCTTCTGTTGTGATGAGACCATTTGCTCAGAATCCAGAAGCTCCCATCAAGCATAGTGGTCATGAAGCTGAAGCACAATACCTCAAACCAATCCCGGTCACATTTTCCAGGTCACTAACCGAAGGCATCGGTGCCCTTTTCCACCGTGCTATTAGGTTTACCTCGTTCTCCTCCCGTTCCACGGACGAGCTGGAGAGTGTTGACCTCCCCACTGAGCAGATAATTGGCTGTCAGCTGCCCTCCATAAAGAAGCTGCAAGACACCGGGGATGAAGAAAAAGGGACAGGGTGTGATGTACAGCCAACCCTGCACTGTGGGCCAGCCATTCATTTCCAAAACTTTTCCCTCACAGATGACGCCAGTGCATTTTGATGAAGACCACTTGTCACCTCAACAGCTTCTTCCCAGAGCTGTCACTCCTGAGAGCCGTCCGCTGCCCACAGCCTCCATCTCAGGAGAGGCTGCCTGCAGCCCTGAGACCCTGGCTGTTTATTTATTACTCAGCAGTTCGAAGCACAGTCTCTCCTGGCCTCAGTGCAGAATGAGGAGAGGAGCAAACATGAAGCCCTCTCCACATGTCCCACATTATGAACATGGTTGTATCACCACTGATAAGTCACCTTGAAGGTTTTTCTATTGTCTGGTCTGCAGCTAATGAGAAAAGCTGCTGGTACTTTAATCTGTGCTTTGTCCATATCACATTAACATCAACAACATATCTTTTCAACAAGTATTTTTGCCTCCTTCAATGAGAAACTTTATGTGGGTTTCAGGTTCATCTCAGAATTAGAATCAGAATCAGAAACCTTTATTGTTGTTGTACAAGAATACAACAAAATCAAAATCACTGCCCGTCCTCTCACACTCCACATTGTGCTGCAGGCCACATGATAAATTCATGCTGAATGTATATTTTTAGAGCGGTGTCCATACAGTCTACTCTATATGTACTGCACAGTATGGGAAGCTGCTCTGTCTGACACCATATGTCAGCGCGCTCTTTTAAAGTGCCGGTGTGTCTCAGCACATTCTCGTCCAGACAAATTCCAGCACTTGTAGTAGCAAGAATTCAGAGTGTATTGATTGTGTTGTCATATCACCTGGAGCATGTTAGTTCACTCTGACGGGGAAACTTGAGTTTGAGGAAAGGAACATTTGTGTTGAAGTGTCGGAATTGATGCAGAAAATTCACCTGGAAAATCATTGAATCTGCAGATGAGGAGTCAGTTAGTGAGGAGTCACAGCAACACCGAAGTTGGTTTCCTGTTGTGTACTGCAACTCTGAACAATACACATCACATTGCTCTTTACAGTATTAAATTACAGTGTGTGCACTTGTTTAAAATATGTGCATTCAATCCATGTAGAACTAGACATCATCCAAAATTGGGAGAGCATCCCTTTTGTACAAATAACTAAAAGCACGTCTGGTGCCACAGCACAGCTGCTTAGTGATGTTTTTACACTTTGTTTTAGTGTTTTATTTTTAGAGATAAGACATAAGTGCTAGTGTGCGATGGAAGATGAGCAGTGACTGATGTCCTGACTGCGGCGGGGGGCTCGTTCCATCACTGCAGAGCCAGAGCGGAGAATATGCCAGCTACATTTAATATGTAGACATACAGACAGATTCATGCAAATACAAGAGCTCATGGACATAGAAAAATACAAGAAACCCTTCCCAGATAATTGTGGTGTGCTTTATTAGAAATGAGAAGGGAATCCGAAGCTGTGTCCCAGTTCAGGGGTTTGTACTCTGAAGTTCCCAAATTGAATGCATTGTAATTGGCCAACAAAGGCTGTTGCTTTTGAAAGGATGCTCCCAGTGCAGCGTTGTTTCTTTGTCCACATTTGAAAGATGCAAGCTCTGTGTCTCATTATCCATCATGAGCTGTCCATTAACAGAGCGACCAGTCGTACATGTATAAATGGAACCTACTTAAATGCAACACAGATATGGCTGCTTGGTTCACAGCAAAGAACACTCATCATCTCTCTTTTTTTCAACGAGAAACCATTTGGTTAAACTGGTAAGAATTTGAAATTTGTCACATTTTTTGAAGCGTTTAGAGAATTGTGGCCTGCACAGCAGCGCAGTTTTGCTCTCAGATTAAATCCAAATGCATTCAATTCATAAAGGAGTCTCCCTCTTAGCCAAAATTTTCTCTTTTTTCTTTGATATGCAAACAGGATTTTTTTTTTCTCGCTCTGAAATGAGTGTGGATGCTCACATTAGGGGTCTGTTAGATTCACGCGGTTGCCATTAGTAAAAAATAGCTTTGTAAAATGGTTGTGAAAGGAGCAGCCATGAAAAGAAAGCTTTTAAAAACCGGATGATAAGGCTCATTGTTTATGTTTTTGTACACAGAAGCACCAAAACAGAGACGCCATTTTTTTGGGTTTGCCAGGCGGCACAATTGGTTACAAATGGACCGCCTGCCAGTGGATTATTCCCCTTCATTAAATATGCTGTAATGCGGGGATACAATAGCTGCCACTAAATGCTTCATAAAATAAATGCTCAGTGTGAAGGGGAGTTAATGCCTTCGATGATTATTTCATGAGTCGGATCAGGAGAACGGTGTTTCTGCTCGTTTGGTGATTCCGGGGCTCCTCGAGGCCCCGAGGAGGCTCCCATCAGCGGAAGAGGGCGAAGCCGGAGAGCTCTCGTCCTCGTTTTACTGCTCGTTCGATGCAAATGATTCTCCTCCAGCTGACAAGTATCAGCGGCCCCCCGTCTCCGGCGGAATGATGGAGACGAGCTGTCAGGTCGCTGCCCGCCGCAGCCACACAGTGATGTATTCATTTAATTTCAGAGCGATGACACGCTGTAGGAAGGCAGCTCGACTGGCCGGCCGGCCCACACCGACTCTACCTCTCTCTCTCTCTCTCTCACACACACACACACACACAAACGTAAGTAAGTAAGTAATCAGCCTCTGCTCGACGCGTGCAAATGCAATTTAATGTTGTAGAAAAACACTTCCCTGTGATGCTTGTTAATTTGCTGTGTGATAATTGTTTCAGTATTAACACAGCCTGCTGTGTGGGGGGCTGATGGGCCGTCATTAGCTCCACGGAAAGGTTTGAACTCGGTCGCACAAACCCTGCAACACTGCGTCGACTGATCAACGCCTCCTCCTCGCGGTTCCTTTGTCTTTTCTCGGTCGCGACGCTTAATTCGTTCGTCTTCGTTCTCGTTATGTAGGAATGTTATGACTAACACTGTTTTTCACTTGAAATCTGTCCACACAGTTCGTTCATGCACGGCTTATGTTCGAGTGTGTTTTTGTTCAGAAAATATTACATCAAGACTATTTCACACATAAAATGATCAGACGACCTCCAAATATGTGAAAGAGAAAATGACATTAAGATTCTAACCCTATAACTTTTGACTGACTTCCTGGTTCACCTTTGACCTCCTGTACTTCTGTCTGCAATAATGGATTATTAATTTGAGTTTTACCTCCAGATGAAGCTTTTCTGATCATTTTGCTGAACTGTGATTTGGCGTGGTTGAGTTCATCTCTTCCGTCAGACATTGGACTTTGGTAGCACATTCAGAAATCATCATAAGTGGTGAATCCTCCTTGTCTTCTGTCTCATATTGAGAGACTAGACTCGAGTGTTTGCATCATCACATCGTGTCTTTGAGGTCATCAGTTCCAATGTTTACCTGCTCAGTGTGATAATAACATCTTGATATTTCATCCTGTAATGTTTCTGGCCTGTTGTTTGTGCTGAGCTCTTATAACTTTCTCCTCAGTTTCATTCATTTTCCAAACAGGAAGACGGATAAATCTGCTGCCCCACAGCCTCCATTGATATTCTCTGGAGTGGCTCCTCTCTCCCTTTCCATAAATATGCATGAGAGCTGTTGAGCTTTGGTATTGAATGGGCTTGATCCTGGCGTGTATGTGTGTGAGTCTGTGTTTTTGTGCCTGAGCGTATCGGGATGGGAGAGGTCCTGGCTCCATCGTGTTGCTGGAGAGCTGTGTCACATGCAGTGTGTTTTGCCAGTGTGAATGTGTGTGTCCTCGGGGGCCGGGGGTCCCAGTGTTGGGGTCACCGGCAGCCGCAGGGAAGCTGAAATGTCATGACTGGTTGCCTGCGGCTGTCGGGCTGCTGCCGTCTGCGGCTGGCCGGCTCTTAATTTAGCGTGGATGATGAGGGTGGAGAGCGGCGTGCACATGGTGCTGAGACGAGCGGCAGGTCGGGCACCTGCCGTCACACCACAAAGTGAGAACAGTGGGTGAAAGTGAGACAGAAATATCTTTCCTTTTTCTGTTCGTTTGGACTGATGAGCATCTTTTAACACAGTCTTCACCTCAGCAGCTGTTTTTTTAAAGCATCGAGTCACGCTTCTTCATGTGTGCAGACATTATTATTCATCAGCTGGGTAATAAAATCACAGTGTGTGCGTTCAGGGGTCGGGGTGGGAGCCGCCTGTTTAATATTATCAGATCAGCAAACGTCAACCAACATGACTGGTTTCTCCCAGACCACAGCTCGAGAGAGATCTGCAAGACAGAAAGACGTTTCATTTTCATAGCTTAATCACTCATTTTTTACAGTTAGTTCCAGTTGATATGAAGATGAAGTTGAGTATTTAGTTGGTGAGTCTGTCCAGATTTTGTACAGTAACGTGAAATTTAGGCTCAATATTCAGGATCCTCTTGGGATAAAGTTTGGTCCAATCAGGTCAAAGTTTGCACTTTACCAATACTCTGGTAAGTTCTCATGAAAACAAATAGTTTTTGAAGGAATATTGTGAATTCGACTGACTTTAGTGACCTCCCGATCTCTTCTCGCGCACAGCTGTGAGGCCACAAACTCCACATCTGTACATGTCAAACTTTTAACTTTACTGGTCTTGTCCCTCAGAGGATGAAATATTTCCACTTTGCATTCTCTGTGAGCTTCCCTTTAGCACCACCCTCGGGTCAAACTGTCAAAACTTTACACACAAGACTTGATGTTTTTAGCCATAGTGCTGGTAAGACATGCAAACGTTAACTAAGGGCCTAAATATGAAAATCATTACTTAAGTTTTCAGTGGAATTTCTCATATAGGGTAATTATGATCCTCAGTCACTTTGTTTGTCCTTTTTATTTGACTGTTTATTCTACAAAATGTCAAAAATATTCAGGAAAATGCCCGTTTCAAATTCATAGTCCTAAACGACATCACTTCTTTCATCTGACTGAAAAATGTTCAACGTTCAATCATATAAAACATGAAAAGCAACAAAATAGATAAATGAGTGTTTGGTATTTTTTTTAATCAGATAGTGAAATTACTTTTCTGTTGATCAACTCATCAATTAACTGTTTCATAATATTCTAACTTCAACGCTTTCTTTTTCATTCTGGAATAAAAATCTGTTATAATGTGAACAAAATATGAATATTTTTCGCTTTTGTCTGGAAAGAAAGGTTGAGAAAATAATTCACCAGCCTGCTTTGTGTGCGACCTTGTACCCACAATGCTCCAGCCTCTAGTGCCTTCCTTGGATATTTCTTTTGCCCGAGCGGAGACCTTGCCCGGGACCCCGAGCGTCTCTGACCTCTGACCTCTTCTCTTCCTCTGCAGTTACTTCGAGCTGGAGAGCAGCGGGGTGAGGGAGGAGATCCGCTACCACTACCGCTTCAAAGGCAAGCCGCGCTCCGAGTCCTTCCCCTACCGCCTCGCCGACGGCCAGTGGCACAAGATCGCGCTCACCATCAGCGCCTCCCACCTCCTGCTGCACGTCGACTGTAACAGGTAACGCCCGCATGAGCCGCCACCTCCATGTCTCTGTCACAAGTGGTTGCGGCGACTCGTTCTCGCCGCGCTCCTTTGAAGCGACACATCTAATGAGCTGTCAGTATTTGTCAAGGTAAATATTTGTTTGTTACCGCCTCAGTGTGGATGACAGGCTGTTAACGGTGCCGACAACGAAATGGCCAAGGACAAATTAACGCACACACAACGGAGCAGAAGAAAGGCTGTGTCTTTATTTAGCCCCGAGGATGTGTGTTGGGCTCACACTGTTCGGTAATGAAGTGGAAGGTAACAATGATATAATCGCCTCATTGATTGGGCAGCGAAGGCTCTTTTCTGAAGGAGCACTCAGTCAGAGCTGATCTATAAACATGCACTTCAGCTGTGACAATCCTTCTCGGCCGTCACGCTGCCTCCTGAGAGCCAGGAAGCCATCACTTGTCCTTTTTTATAATGCAGCTGCGAGACGCGCGCACACTGCGAACAAGCAGTGCAAATTTGAATAGAGGTAATGTTCTGTCACCTCTCGTGGATGAAAAGCTGCATGATGCACCGGAGGATTTGCCTTGTATTATTGATTCTTCTCAAACGCCCATTATTCCCATCAGGCCCGGCGGTTTGTCGATTAATTATGGTTGCGCCGGCCGTCTATCGGACGAGACGGCGGTGAAGATAAAAGAGAGCGTCAGGGCGCCGTGCGGGAGAAAAGATCAGAACCTAATTGGATGAAATTGCAATCAAAACTTTTTGCTTTGCTCACAGTTCTTTGGGTCAGAGCTGAGTTAATTATTGAATTGAAAGGGCTGCTTTGGTGCTGCTTATCATCTGTTGGTGAAACAAGTGAAGGTTGATACTAAACTTAATGTTTGGAGGTGGTGCTGAGTCTGTTTTTGTGAAGTCATCCCTCCCATCTGACGAGCAGATTCTTGCTTCCATATTAAGCTCTGTGAGGCTGCCTCCAGACATAATGCTGCTATTTTGGTTTCCTCTTTTGTCTCTTTCATGCCGTTTTAATCTTTTATGTGTTATTTTTATTTCTCCGTGTCTCATTTCATGTTGTTGTCAGTGCAGCACATCAACACAGACATTATTGGACTGATGTCTCAGCTGATCCATGATGGTGGAACAGTAGTGAATTCATGACATACAGGCAGTAGTTTTGACCCAAATCACAGTCTTCCCTCAGCTGACCACAATAATAATGCAAAAATACACGCGGCTTTTTAACTTCTCTCCAGGTATTTTACTCTATAAACATCTCTGTGTTCTTCTGTCTGTCCTGCTTCTCACTCTTCTTTCATTCATTCTCTCCTGGACAGATCACTCTTTGATTGACAGCTGTCAGTTTGTCATGTCATTCAGATGCAGAGAGGTAGTGGTGGGTAGAGTACCCAAACGTTGTACTCGAGTAAAAGTACTGTTACTTTGCAAAAACAAGTACTCAAGTATCAAAACAACTACCATGTTTTGTTTTGTTTTTTTAATATATAATGCAGATGTGACTGCAGTTATTTCAACCACACATGGTCTTCCTCAGGTACAGAAGTGAAAATACACCTGTAGTTATTTGTAATATTCCTTTAATATTGATAATAATATTTGCAGGTGATACATCAGCCATTTTAACCCAAATAGGTCACTTGGGCCATTAAAGCAAAGAAAGTGCAGAAAAAATATAAGGTAGTGGAGAGTAATGGTAAAAATTGGAAGAAGCAAGAGAGAGCGAAGACATTCTCTCTGCAGATAATGTGGCTCCACCAAGTTATCATTAACTTCATATGTGAAGCTTTTCTCGGAGGATGAAAGCGAGGCAGGTGAACGTGTGAATGTCACAAAGGTCGCCGAGGCCCTCCCACCGCGGACGGACTCGGTGGGACAGAAAGGTCAGCCACCTCATCTGCAGCCACTCTGAGCTCTGATCACAAGTTCACCTGACAGCATTTCAACCTTTTATTTATTCACTTTGGCACTGCCCACATAGCATTTGGCTTCTCACTACAAGGACAATGACCTCTCCGCTGGTGACTGGTATTTACAGGAAGCCGATGCACAAAGGATACAAAAGTGTTTCACATTGTGTGGATTGGATTGCCTCAAGGTGCTGAAATAAAAACCCATCTGAAAAAGCGGTATTGCTTTTATTTAGTATTGCCTTTCAGTGGAGTATGTGCATGTTTTTCTCCTTAATACTCCACCGATAAAGCTTGTAATTCGATGCTTTTGTACGGCTGATAAACACTGCAGTAAGCAGAATATGTCCAGAATTACCAGTCAGACTTTCCCAGAGGCCACTAATGAGGATAGTTTGTATGAGGACTTGGATTTAGATTAGTTACAAAAAAAAAGGCAGTTGCCAGGTTCTTTTTCTGATTTGCATAATGATTATGCAAGTTTCAGTGTGTGTGTGTGTGTGTGTGTGTGTGTTCTTATTTTGCAATGTTTTTGTAGAGAGCTGATGCTGATAAAGTCCCCAACACATTTAAATTATCTCATAATTCTTTACACAAGATGTTCACACTACGTCTGCAGCAACCTGGTGAATGTGACTTTGATGACAACTTTGCAGAAGGAAACATTAAAAGAGAAAAGAAGATCACCTGATCATCTCACTCCTTCTTAAGCGTTGGGAATTATTTCTCCATTCAAAGCAAATTGGCCGAGCTATTAGCCTTGGAATTCAGAGCGATTTGATTTACGCACCAAACAGCACTTTATTGATTTCAAGGCTCATTAAATGGTTTTAAGTATCCATAAATGTGAGAGGGTGCAGCTCAACCTTGCATCTTCAGGTGGACTTTTACCACGCGCAGACGCTCTTCGGCCTTGACAGCTCTCTCGCTTTATTGATGCCTGTTTCACACCCAAACTGTGACACACACAGATGGATGTGATTAGGTGCACAAAGGTGACTCAGCGCAATTAATCATGGAGGCGAGGAGAGACAAGGCAAAGCAAGTTAAGTTCCAAGCACGTTTCACAAACAAAGGCTGAACACAGAAAACAGCAGGAAACGTTACAATGCATTTTAAACGTATAGAAATCTATAGAAAGTACAGGAGGGCAAGATGGTTCATAATCAGCACTTAAGGTTCATCAGTTTAAAGGTTGGTGCAAGATCAAGTCCTGTTTTCTACAGTAACAACAGTGACTTGTATAAATATTCACCCCCCGCTTGGACTTTAACACATTTAGCAGCGTTACAACCTGGAATAAAAATTGATTTTATTGGACTTTTTAGCATTTGATTAACACAACATGCATCACGCTCTGAATGTGCTAAATACTTCTTGTTGTGGCAGACTTGGTAGAACCACCTTTCTTTGCTATTATAGCTGTAACTCTCTTCTAGATTTGCATGTCTAGAGTTTTGCAAGTTCTAACCCTACACTTACGTTTTTGTGCAGATGGAACAAACAAGGCACAATGTGTAGTATTTTGAGCTTTAGAGGAAGGTGAAGGCAGCTTCTCGGACTCAGCTGTGTGTCAGCTGGATGTGGAGTTCATCAAACGTCAGAATACAGTTGAGTTTAATGCAGGTTCACTGTGTTTGCCAAAGGAAATATGATGGTAGAAAGTGATGACTAAAGGCAGCTGATGTGTCTTGATGTGAATTGTAGGCTCATGTAGACCAGTTTTGTTGGCAGCTGAAGTGAATGTGTCTGATTGAAGAAAATGTTTTAGCATTCAAAAGTGTTTGGCGTCAGTTCCTCAGAATGAGAACTGAGACTTCTTTCCCTACAAAGCAACTCAAGACCAGAATGTGATAAAGCTACGTGGCAAGTTTGTTTAACACTAAGAGCTTTTTCTTTTTTTTTCATTTTTATTTTCCTCAAGTGTAAAAACTTCCTGTCCCCCGGTCACATGCGTCGCTTCTTTGGAGGTTACCAAAGACCATTCTGGGAAATTAAACACTTACCAATGTCACATTTCATTCTGCGCTTCCTATGAATAGCTCAAAGATAAGCATTCAAGACACCGTAATGAATTCAGATGCTAACTGTTGAAATGTCTTTGACCCACGCTGCTCTTCACGGTCATCATTATTAAATGAATAGAATGTTCCCTTTATCCCCCATCTATATTTTACTCATTGCACCGTCAGAGGAAAATAGAATTGCTCATCAGAGCTCTATCCTTAACAGACTGCTCTCCATTATTAAAAGTCTGATGGATCTTTGTGAAGAGTTTCTTTTCTCCCTACTTAGGGAATAATTTCCCTGTGTAATTTTCATCAGTTGTATTTAGACTGGGGACAAAAAAAGGAACTTCCACAGTGTTTTAAAAGCAAAGCAGCTACTCCTTCAGCATATTCATTTTTTAAAATCATAGTTGTTATTTGGAGTAAGATCAATTGTTGCTGTCACAGAAATGGAGCATTTTAGATTTGTTGCCAAGAACAAGAAACAGCAACGTTATCCTCTATTTGACTGACTTGATCCGTCTGGATATCTCCGCCACGCCTGTCTGTGTCTTTTGACGCTGCTTGCTACAAGCTGCAAATCCTCTGGATTTCTGCAGGGCAACCACTTCAATTTGTACCTGTCATTTACTTCGACCACGCCGGGCGAGTCACCGTGTCCAAGTCAAGGACTCTTACCTTGGGCTAGGATTGGGACTTAATCTGAAGGTGGATCAGAAGCTGGAGAGTTCATGGAAATTTTCTCTGTGTTCATTTCCTCATCTGTCCTTTTGTTTGATCGATCCCCAGAAAGAATCACAGCGGTAAAGGTAGTTGCACAGTTGGTGATTTGAGGGGGGGATGTGGGTTGATGCCATATCCCTTGTTAGAAAAATGCATCCCCCTTGTTAACCTGCCTGACTCATTGATAATTTATCTGACTGAGGTTTTCTGCAGTTAGAATCAATGGCCCTATGTCTCTGAAATATCTGTAGCTGAGTATTGATAAATCCATGGTGCAGAAATAGCAGAGGGATTTGTGATTGCACTCTTTCTTTCACTCCTGCTGTTTTGTCACTTTTGTGTTGGATCTATAATATCTTCCATACTACATACTATAAATACTATACTACATTGTAGCCTGTGGACTCTGTGGACTAGTGTCACCTTCATGATTAAAGTGACAAGTAGCAGCGTGCAGTCGTGGAAGACCGAGAGGATCATAGAGACGCAGTGTCGCCTGTTTAGGGAAGACATGACTACAAACATTTAATCATTAACAAATAGTAGGAGATTTGTTAACATGTGGGCGACATCCTCATGAAGCACGGGGAGGTAGTGTTGCCTTCGGCTGGGATGAAGTCTATCACTGAACATGAACTGTGTGGAGCAGCGGCCCCCAACCTTTTTTGCGCCACGGACCAGTTTCATGTAAAACAATATTTTCACGCACCGGTATAGAAACAACTAAAAACAAAGTGCGTGAAAACACAACTCATCATCCCACCAAATTAGTGAGAGCCCTGAGCTTGTGTTCCTCCTACGAGCAGGTCCTGGGGGTAATGGGAGATGGTGACACCCGAAGTGTGTTACTTATGTCCAGTCTACTCCATAATTTGGTTTTGGTCGCCGTCACTGCAGAAAATCCTGCTTCACAAAGGTAGGTAGTTGGAAATGGAAGCAAAGCATTCAGTGCTTTTCTGGCGATCTTTGGATATTCTGCCTTTGATCTTAATTCAGAACACCGGCGGAGTTGTTGTCTGAAACATACTTTTAAGGCCACCGTCACTTGCCATCTCCAGCAGTTGATCTTCCTTTTGCATGGACAGGCTTGATTCACCTGGTTAGTTCACAAATGGGTCACGTACCCATTCTTTCAAAGAGATGAGCAGTTTCTCCAAATTAGAGATCTTTCAGACTCCGATGACCAATGAAATATTTTTTTATTCAGGGCCCGGTACCGAATGACCCGGGTTGACCCGGTGGTTGGGGGGGCTCTATAGAGGACAAAGTACTTCATGTACTAATGAACTGGTGATGGGATGTAATGTTATAGACCAAACAGTTAATCAGAGTGATAATGGATAGATACATTGGTAATAAAAATAATAGGTGCAGCCTTCGTGAGGAGATCAAGTTATACTGCTGAGTTCCAAGGTCGGAGATGCACCGGGGCTGGATGTAAATCAAACTCATTTCTCGTCTTATTGTTGTAGATTGGACTCTTATTCCTATCTGTTACCATGTCTCTCGTCTCCTCTTAGAGAGATAACTTCTCTGCTCGACATCTTACAGTCCTGTCACGCAATGCTAACCTCCACCCCGTCCTTTTAACAGCTAAGTTACTCCTCTGCTACGCCCCGTCCATCGGGTACATGGTTTTCCACTTTGTGCTGCTCGCTGAGCTGCTGTCCCGAAAAATTTAAAGTGGAGCATGAGGAAATCTGCAACTTTAACTTTGTAACTCGAAAGGAAGCCTCAGCGAAGTTGTGTTTGTTGTTACAGAAATGTTAACCAAAGACACAAAAATCTAGCTTAAGTAATTGTTATGATAAGTTAAAATATGATCTGATCACCACCTTGTTCAGAAGTGACCTGAAAGTGAATGTTACCTGAATCCAGCTTGCTCAGACAGGACTCAGACTTGGGGGCGACTTGACCTCAGTGTTTCAGCCTTCAGACTAAGTGTAGTTCCCTAACTTGACAGACACTCTTGTGGAACTCCTTCCCATCTTATCAATATTCAGCCTCTGTCAGTAATTGTATTTCTTCTGCACATTGATTAATGTGGTTTGCCTCAAAGCTCATCAGCTCATTCGCAGGCCTGACATCTCTATTGGCTGCCATGCTAACAAATGATCCCGATCAGTTACATTGCTCAACTGAACAAATGACTGTCCCCAAATTTATGTCATCACAAGTCTGGCACAACTGAACTCCGTTATTGTTCTGTAACATGATTTCAATCTAACCAACCTCAGTCGTCTCTTCACTTCATCAGTAAGCACCTGGGTTGGAGGTAGAGAAACACCTTGAAAAGGTCACCAGTCAGAGGAGATGTTTTATATATGAGCTTCAAGATGAGTATATCCATCTTCCTGTGAGGTGACAGCAGCATTAAAGAGCAACTAACTATATTATTTGATTGTTAAATTAGGTGTTTAATAACTGACAAACTCAAAAAATATCTCTAAAAATCTCTCTTATGTTTTCTCATTTCTCTTAAATTGGGATCCATTACTATTGCAACTTATAGCAGTGCTCTTGTATCAAAACATCAGAATAGTTCATCTTAAGCTCCTTTCATTCCTGCAAAAAGTTTCTTAGTTGTCAGTAAGAATCTGAATATTCTGTTAAAGTTGATGTGTTGTGCATCTCCAACAGAGCAAAATTCATCCATGCATCCTTGTGAAGTGCCGTCGGTGATGCTGACTGCCTGTGCTCTCGGCCACCAGTCAGATATTAAATTACCTCAGTTGTTCAAGGGAATAAATTTGTTCAGTCCTTAACAGCTGACTGCAAACCATGCCTCATGTCTTAAGTGGAACAGTTAATGCTCCACGAGAGCGGGGTTATGTGAAATTGGATGGTCAGACATCGCTAATATAATATATGTATATAATAGATTCCTCCCTCATTTTGGATTCTCTGGCTCTACCTCCCTCACAGGTCAGCATTGTCAAGACAGATCGTAATTTGTAAAGTGCATAAATTTGGGTGTCAAACTTCACCAAAGTTGAACTAGCTCAGCACAGATATACTCCACATGCAAATCCACTAATTGCATGATTCCATTTCGATTCCAGTTTCTGTCAGTTTCCAGTCAGGGGTCAGAAAATCTCAGCTTTGTTTCCTCTTCTTTAAGTTGGGATCATACCCAATCATGATACTATCACCTGTTACCAATGAACCTGTTTACCTGTGGAAGGATCCAAACAGGTGTTTTTGGATCAGTGCACAACTTTCACAGTCTGTTGTTGCTCCTGTCCCGACTTGGTGGAAACATGTTGCTGCCATCAAATTCAGAATAAGCACATGTTTACAGCAATCAATGAAGCTGATGAGGTCAAACGTTGAATATATTGTCTTTGTACTGTTTTCAATTGAGTCAGAAAGGAAATTATCACATTCAGTTTCATTTATGTTTTTCACAACATCTTGCAATCAGAGTTGTATGTTTAGATTTTCAGTCTTGGTTGAGAAACAAATCGCCGTGTACAGTCCGCCGAGGCAGAGAGAACTGGCAGGCAGAGAACGGCAAAAAGGGGAAATGGAGGTTGAGATGTTGGAGTTGCTTTTGTTTGTTGCCCATTTCTGCAGCCTGAAGGAAGGAGGCAGCAACTTTCAACTCAGCCTCTGCTCAAAGCTTGACTTTCACACCACATCTGAAGATCACAGATGCAGCAGAGCCCCCGGTTTAACTCGGCGCCGAATAAGCGGCGGCGCGGGAGCCCGGAACTGAACGGCGGCGAGAGCTGCCGAGGCCCCTGGGAAACACCAGCCAGCTTGCACATGAAATGACCTTCTGCGAGCAGGGGACGAGCGCGTGGTTGTAAGTGACAGGCGGAGCCAATGTCATTACTGCGATTAGCTATTCAGGTCCAAAACAAAGAGCCGGCTGCGAGCGTGTGACCAGGGGAGTATGTACTGGGCGTCTGCCACTAATTCAATTAGCAAAATTTGGAGATTGCAATTACATACAACAGTTATGTAATGTAAGCGCCTGACCTTGTCTGGGCTCCACGGAGGCACCGCTGCAGGTAATATCTCACAAATGTTTGCGTGGGAGAGAGAAATGACCTGCAGACACGGAGTGTGTTCCGATGAAATGCGTTTGAAAATGAAAGGTGGAGGAGGCGGAGGACTGGAAAAGTCATTGACTCTGCGTGAGGGAACAGACTGCAGCCGTCTTCTCGCTCCTCACATCTCAGCGCAATAACATTTTGTATTTCAATACATATCATTACTTCCAAATGTCTGAGTTGTTCATTGAAATGCTGCTAAAACGCAACAGGAAATTCATTTTTCATCGTTTTTCAGGTGAGTCGTGACGTTTCCTCCACAGAGCAGCAGTTTTCTGTGTGGACGCCAGTGACTTTGACTGTGAGTCCAACTTCATTTGTACGTTGCACTGCCACCACAGCTCTGGCTGCTTCTGCATATTTACGTGTTTCCTGTAGAAACAGGCAGCTGTGGAGGGACCTGCAGGAAGTGACTGACATTTAAAGGAGCCAGTAGTGCTGAACGTGCATTATGTAGCGGTCCTGTTAGCTGACTCTGCCTCCGGGGCCGGTTTGATGACAGGGACTATAGATGATCCTGTGTCATGTAAATCAGTGAACACAGTTATAAACAGTGATGGGAATAACGGCATTAAAATAAACTGTTAATTTTTCAGTATCTGGTAATCTAACTAATTACTAATTCCATCGTTACAAACTAAAGCCGCTCATTGAAACTCCTGTCATCGACTCGGCTCTCAGCCACAGGAGCTGTACAGCTGTTTAGTTTTTTCTTTGGTGAGGGAGGAGGGAGGGACGAGACAACCACATACGTGATGATGATTGGCTAAGGTAGAGTAAGCTTTCATGTTCAGCCAATAAGAGGATGTTTGTCCACGTCCGTTATTAGCAACTCTAATCTAAAGACGCATCTCTCAAACAGTTAAAAACACTTCATATAGTTAAACTGTTTACTTTTATTGTTAAGAAAACACTTGAAAAGTACAGTCTGTCTTCCAGTCGTGGTCTGTTGAGGTGCAATAAATATTAAAAGTTCTGTACTTACACCTGTCTATGCAGTTCTACTCTATGTAACTGGCTTGTGAAACCTGCTTAGAAAAAAATCGAAATTCTAGATTTAAGCTTAAAAAAAAGAGTAACGCAATAGTAACTTTCCCTGGTAACTAGTTACTTTTATAGTGGAGTAATTCAGTTACTAACTCAGTTACTTTTTGGGAGAAGTAACTATAAGTAATGTGCCCAACATTGGTGATAAAGTTGTGTTTTTGTACATCAATCAGTGAAGAAACACACACAAGTGACGTTTATTCTTGGCCAGATACCTGCATAAAGGTGACGTATAGCACAAAACACATGTGATTAAAAACATCAATTTTAAATTCATAGAAACTTTAAAGAGTTGGAGACAAAAGAAGCCTTTTGTTTTTTTTTCTTCCTGTCATGCTCGTCTGAGGCTGCAGCTCCTTTCATGTTTCGGCAGTTATGTTAAGGGAACATTATTTTGTCTGTGTGCTATTGTATTCTCTCTGGTGGAGTTGTATTGTTTGAGAGAACGTGGGTGTCACAATAAACGGCTTTGTACGCTCATCAGTGACGAGCTTTGCTTATGGATAAGCTGGAAATCGGAACAGTTGCGCCTCATTTGCAATTTTTTTTTTTTTTTTTTGGAGTTGAAGTCTCGAAGGCTCAGAGAGGATTCACGTCAGTCAAGCTTCACTTTACAGAGTGTTCGTCGCCTGATGGGATTTTTTTTTTCTTTCAAGGTCAAGGACACAGACTTATTGATACAGCTCCATCAGCTGTGGCGTCTGAATCACTGCATTAATGGTGGAAAGTCTTCATTTCGCCTGATGCCTGGAGTCAAGCAGCTGTCTAATACAGCGTGAGAGTGAAATATAAATATCCCGAGAGGAAATGGTACACGTCTTTAAAAACCTGCTGAGCATTTTCTTCTGCTCTGGTTTTCCCCTGAGTCGATATGGGGCACATGGTTTGAGCTGCACTATATTGACAACATCAGAGACGAGGACGTGAGCGATGCAGTGGCCATACGGTACATTTGCAGATGTTATATAGTTGTTTTTAGGGATGGCAATGTTGGGCTGTCAGTCAATCTGCAGGATGGATCAACCACTCTTTAACAGACTTCTTTTCATTGGATAGACTTGTTACATTCATGGTTTTCAGAGGATGTACCGTACTGACTTTGGTCATCTTTGGACGTTTCATATTTTGACGTAATGGATTGATATTTGAAGTGAAATGTTTAACATCTATGGGTTGTTGCACCTCCAAAGATGAATTATATTTGTTGATGCCATCAGGTTGAAAATTTTATCTTTGGCATTGGAAATAAATCTTCTGCTGCAGAATTGTCCGATACGACAAAAACTTTGGTCCATTAGAAATATCTTTAAGCTAATTTCTGGATTTTGATATAATTTTGTGGATTTTTATTTAACCCAGAGGAAACAGTCCTACTGACCTTTCCTGTGGCCGAATGAAATTTGCACATTTATTTTGAAATTAATTTAAACATGTATTTCTTACCTTTTGATTTAATTTGACTGCATGGCCTTTCTTCAATTCCTTTCCTCAGGACAAACATTTTTAGGCTCTTAGAATAGTAAAATAGTCCTTATTCTGTTTATTTTATCCAGAACATTATTATGCTATTTCAGGATGTGAGCAAAGATTTCTAGTCTTTTTTCCCCCTGTTTTCATGAATCACAGTTCGGTTCTGACTGAAGTAAGTGACAAAGCACGAGACACTTTGCCCGACAGTAAGTAGACTCCAAATCTGATCCACATC
This sequence comes from Centropyge bicolor, assembly GCA_037975185.1. Classification (NCBI taxonomy): domain Eukaryota; kingdom Metazoa; phylum Chordata; class Actinopteri; family Pomacanthidae; genus Centropyge; species Centropyge bicolor. Next base: position 742,287 of record JBBMOC010000001.1, read on the forward strand.
AGAACTGATATTTCCTACAGCAACGTCTAATTAGACCGCTTTGCACTGGTTGCATCATCCCTCCAAGGTTGCCTCTAAACTGTGTCTGGAATCACAAGCACTAGTTGAGTGTCTTCAACCAATCAGGTCGCTTGTTTGAGACCGTTCCATACGATGGCTGATGGAGACGAGTGGACACTCGGGTTGAGCCGCCGTTAGAGGAGCAGATGCTCGAACAGCATGAAGACATGGTAATGAAGAGAGGTTTACGTGGCCTGAATTAACCACACGCCTGGATAACAATGTAGTCTGATCTACATTATTCATCTCATTTGGGCCATAAATCATCCGGGGACATCAATGTTTAAGATGCACTTATGGCCTGAACGAGCTGCTTTTGTGGCTCAAAGAGGGATGATTATTGGTTTCATTAGCGATAAACTGCCACTGGCCAATGCTTTTTCTTTACACCTCAAAGTCACCGTTGCTCATCGGCACTCCGGAGGCATTTCCACAAATCACACTGCGGCCGTCTGTGTTTCAGTTACAGCGTAAAAACCTGCTTCAAACACACCTTTTAAATGTTTCAGCTCTCCCCGTTGCCTCTTTCATCCTCGTTCTCTCTGTCTCTCTCTGTGTCTCAGGGCGGTGGCGTTGAATGATGTCCCAATTAAGCCTTCAAAACAGCTGACTATCAGTGTTGATGGCTGTTGCAATAATGATAAAATGTGAAATCGACGCAAAGTGGGATCATGTTCTCTGAATGCAAGTTGAGGATTGTATGAAAAATGTGTGAATTAGAATGAGCAGATGATCAGGTTGTATTTGTGGACTGGAAATTATTGATGGAAATTTTCAAGTCATTCATCAAACGACATGTCAAACATTGTCTGGTTGTATTTTTTTAATATGAAGATTTTCAGCGTTTCTGTTTTGTATCGCAGTAAATTGAATATTTTTGGTTTTTGGAAACAAGCCATTTGGAGATGTCAGATTGAGCTTTTGGAATTTAGTGAAGATATTAATTAATAATGAGATAATCTTTTAATTGGTAAAAATAATTTGTTAATGATCAAGATTTGGATTTAGGAACGTAAACGTTTGGATTAAATCCTGTTGACATTTAAAAATTCAGACTTCCTGTTTCTTCCTGTCTGCTCCATCTGCTCTGTTTGTGCATTTCTTTTTCTGTTCATACGGTGCATATTTTCTTTCTCCTTTTTACCATTGTGCTCATTTTACAGTTCTCTCGCTGCTGTTAATGTGTGCATCCATGTCAGGAAGTGGGCTGATGGGCTCAGCGAGCCTTACAGTCATCTGAAATGCATTAGATCCTCTCCCGCTCCTGTGCAGCTCACACAGTAAAAAGATCAACGTTCCGGCTGCTGAGTGATGCCTCACAGAGCCGACGATCGCAGACCTGTTTCACATTCACTCGCTCTCACAACCGAGTGTTTGACGTCGGTAATGAAATATTGTCTTTTTCATTAGTCACTTGGCTAATGAAGGAGGGGAGACATCGGGAGCTCTCCACCTTAAAGATCTCATAATGATACGACTGCTTTTGTGTCCAGCAGCCAGAAAATGACATTCTGCTTTGCTCATTAAAGAAGCCAGTGAGCTGGAAGCTATGTTCGTTTTTTTTTTTCCCCTTACCTGCTAAGCAGCTCATCAGCTCGGCCAAAACTATCATTAGGACAAGAACAAGGCTGTTAGACTGGAATGGAACATTAGAATAATGACAGAGTTGCAATGAAGCTAAACTTCATCCGATGCTGCTGTTGCTTCCTGTCCATTGCTCTTTTTTCATCTTTGTGTGTGCAGTTTTTTTTTTTCAATTCCACAATGTGTGTTTTAACATACATTATATAAGGTGTAGCGACTTGCATGAGCGGCTTCACGTCATAGCTCGACCAGGCATGAAGAACTAGAGACGTTCCTCCCTGTGAGCGATTCAGGTGTAACGTTTTAATTTCCTGTGAAGGGCAGTGCCAGCGCTGCTCAGCAGAGCAGCAAGCATTCATTACTTCATTACCTGATCATCGACGCCCCAGCTAAGAGGAAGGTGCCGTGCAAAGAATGATAATGAGCTGAAGGCAGGTTAATAATGCCACACGACGCCGCCTGCAACCTTGACACCTTTGCCCTTGTCCCTGAAAGGCGTCGAGCCGGAGATACAGTCGGTATCTGTCTGACCGGAAAGCTCTTTTGTTTGAGCAGGTGGTCGTGTTGTCGCGGCTGCACAGGACACAATGAGAGCATAGAGGAAATTATATGTGGCCCTCGGGTCTCTAATCAATGGGGCAACTCCAGCAGAATAAGCCACATTTAGATCAATGGGTGGCTGCAGTTCCAGCGTAGCAGCTCATCCCGGCCTCTCAGTAATTACTCCTCCTGCCCTAGCCAGACTAATGAAGGAAATTTTTAAATGTCAATGAGTGGTGGTGGAAAGCCTTTTTTTTTTTTTTTTTCTTTTAAATTGATTATCTGTAATGTGAGTCGGGCCGCGCAGACAAACCGAACAGGTTTTTCAATCAGTGTTGCGAAGCTGCGGTTCCACTGACGCGACTGTTAACCCCAGTTATTTTCCGTCAGGTCACACTTGTTACCTGAAATTGATTTTAAGGTAAACTGGGAATCAGAATATTAATGAATCTGGTGCTAATCAGTTCAGAATTGTTTTCTTTCCACAGTTGTTACCTCCGCCAAGGAGGTTATGTTTTTGCCGGCGTTGGTTTGTCTGTCTGTTTGTCTGTTTGTTTGCAACATAACTCAAAAAGTTATGAACACATTTTGATGAAATTTTCAGGAAATGTCCTTTGTGGGACAAGGAACAATTGATTGAATTGAAATTTTGGAGGTGATCCGGAAAACCGCTATTATGGAAATGTCGATCTTTGGGTATAACTATTAAACTAAAAATGATATCAATGTGATTCCAATTGGTAAGGGTCTGTTTTTATGGTCCAGGAATCCATTGAAATAGATCAATCAAAGGTAGGACCAATATTTTGGGGTGTAAGTCACAATAAGCGGGGGGAACTGTGCTGCTTGGCGGAGGTCTCTCCGAGTGCTTTTCTAGTTTATGTTATATATTTTCTTTTGATTGAAACATGGTTCAACTCTGTCAGTGTCTATTTATCATAGACTGGCAAGATTACATGATTCTGCAAAACTCTAGATTAAATGAAAATGTTGAACAGTCAGTGCGAGCATGTGTCGGGTCATTAACCCTGAGAGGCTGCCTGGACGATCAAGGACACTGGTGTGATTATAGACAGTTGTTTCTGCACAGTAGATGTAAAGATAGTAGTTTCTCAAAATTAAACAGTCACAAAAGTTACAATTAAAAAATTTAATAAAACATGTCTGTACAAATGTCCAAATGTACAACAATGGAAGCTGTAGCATTAATAACAAGAGATGCAACTGAAATTGAAAAGTAACTTAAAACCAGGCTAAAAATGAAAAAAATTCAAGCCTGTTGTTTTGGCTTTACTTTAAAAAAAGACTCACTGCTTTCTGCATTGGAACTAAATAAGATCACTGGATGTAAATCTTGAACAATAGAGATACTTGGCTGAAGGACGTGCAACAAAGATCAACCAGATTCAAACTGAGACAGTGATGTAAAAAACACCCACCGTTTTCTCTCATTTCCCAATATTTAGCTTCTTTATTAGTGTGTTACTACTGTCACACCTGGTTGTTTGCAACAGTAGCCTGAACATCTTGTCGTCTCTTGAATGCATCTTGTGCTTCCGGCATGCACTGTCAGCATCCTGCCCCCCTCAGCTGTTCCTGAGCCTCCATCATCCTGCTGCTCCAGTTTGTTTTTAAGGAGCAGATTTGTGGCCGTTAGTCCTCCCCAGTAGCCCCCATGATGCCTGGCGTTGGCTGTTGTCTCGTGTAAGGTTTGATTGAGTGCGTCATTACCGCAGCCTCCCCGCGTCGGGCTCGGCGGGGTCCGGCCCGGCTCCTGCCGGCAGACGCCCCAGCTCGGGCCCCCAGGTGGCGGCGAGGAGGAGGAGGAAGGGAGGACGCCAAGGAGACCCAGGGGACACAACACGTTCATACACAAACACACTTACACACCTTACTGTCTCCAGCTCCTGATTTTTTTTTTTCCCTGGAATCCAGGTATCTGCAGCTACAGTGGTCGTGCTTTATCAGAGAAGGACAGGAGCTTCCATCAGCAGATAAGGTCATTGTCGAGGTGAAGTAATTACAGATATCTGAGACAGAGAGGAAGCAGGCGTACAGTTCCTTTGGGAATTGGGTGACAAAGCCAGATTAGACTCTATCTTCATCTACATACTGTAGGTAAAACCAGTGCGATCCCCTGCAGCAAGCTGGGGGCAAAGGAATTTGGGTCATTTTATCCATTAAACGTGATACATCTGCCGTCTTATTAGGATGTGCTCTAGTTTCAGGCAACAGTTTTCTTGCCTTTCTCCATGTGGATGCTCTACTTCTTTTTGGTTACTTTTACTTTTATTGCTTTTTTTGAATCATGCCAAGATGTTTAAAAAGCACGTGTTGTAAATTTAAAAAAAAAAAAAAAGTCCCATCATTTCATTTCTCCTGGAAGACGACTTAGACGGGATTTAACAATGAATGGGAGCTGACTCGCTGCCGTATCACAGCATAACGCCGGCGTCTTTCAGCCGCCGTGGGTGGCAGAGCTCCAGTTTGAGTGGAAGCTGGTACACTTCGATTCTCTCGCTAAGAAGCGTGAGAGACACTGACAGATGCCCTTTTAGAAGTAGACGCTGCCGAGCCGCAGTGACAGCTGCCTGAATGTACAGTAGCACTTCCACTGGAGTCGAGACGAGACGAGAGAAGAGGAAGAACAGCAGCACAACATCGTTCTGCTTCCACAACACGATCTATCAGCTTCACACCGCTGAACAGTGGGACTGCAGCGTGGACTCTTGATTAATCAGTTCTATAAAATGTCAGAGAAGGGTACAATAGAAAGCATTTCCATATTCATTTTAAATTTCCATACGCATTCGGTTGATGATCACATAGGGCTGCACGATTATGGCGAAAATGATAATCACGATTATTTTTTATCAATATTGTAATCACGATTAATAATCACGATTATTCATTATGTTAGGTAAAACGTACCTTTTTATTGCACTTTTTAAAAAACAAACAAGTCTTCAAACTGAAACTTAAAATAATCATAAATCAAACAATAAACTAAAATTCACCCAAAGACAAAGGGAAAAAAATAAATATGCTATTGCAAAATGCAATTATAAAGTGCAAACAAACAGAAAACTGTCCTTATTGCATCTGTTATTTCAGCGTGTCTTTGAGAGGTGGGTGGATACGGTGTCGCCCGATGCAGAGTTGCTGTTATGGTTGTCTGGGTTGGCGCTGGACACAGACAGGGATTTAGTGGAGTCAGTTCAATATACCAGCGATCAGACCAGGGACGTCCTGGCAAAAACGAACACAAATTATCGCTTGTGTGTCCCAGCCCGAAAGCCGGCCGCAATTGCAATTTGGAAACTGGCTACCGGCACTAACGATAACCCCGCCCCCAGCCCCTGACGTAGTCTGTGCTTAGCTCTGGACCAGCGAAGAGTTGGTGCCTGCTAAGCACAGGTTTTTAGCACCTGGAGCCGGCGCTTTCGTGGTGGAAACACGAAGAACTGGTGCTAAGTCAGGCACTGGCTCCGAACTAGCACTAGCACCAGCGCAGTGGAAAAGGGTCAACAGGAGATGTTGCTCCTTTACGAGGCACTAGCGGCTCCTCACTGTCACTGCCTGCTGCTCCCGACATTGTACTCTCTCACAGTTTAATCATTTGAAGCTGCCACTGCTGCAGGGTTCGCTCGCTTGCTGTTTAGGCAGCGTAATGATGAGGCCCTAACCTATGGGTCGCCCCCTGGTGGTTGGCTGACTATTGAGTTGAGAAAGTGCTTGATTTGACATGCAACAGAGCTCACTTTTTAAATGTTAAAATCGCCGACGATCATCTTAATTTAATCGTGGCAACCAAAATCGTGATCGTGATTGAAATTCGATTAATTGTGCAGCCCTATGATCACATAAGAAAAGTAAAAATTCTTTTCGGATTCTGGAACTGGGTCATGTTATTGTTCATTTTGGCTTGAGAAATAACAATTGATTAATCAAATTAACCGACTGGTTTTCTGTCAATAGACTAATTGTTTCAGCTCTGCTGGAGAGTTCTGCTGCAACCTCAGTTTGATTATGTTAAAGAACACAAGTCCCTGCATAGATGAAGACCTCACTGAGTGTCATTGAAAAGCCATCTCATCAGTCTCCTCCTGTCTGATGCATCAGCCCACAGAACAACAACAACCTTAAGAACGTCTTTAATCTTGAAACACATCAGCTTTGCTGTCTGTTGCATTTAAGCATCAATAACCTGGGCAACACTTTTGTTCTCACAGAAACACAAGTTTCCCGAATGACGTCAAAGACTGATGTTGCAGCTTCGCCATAAGTTAGGTGACCAGATTTCTGGGATGAAAATCGGGGACATTTTCAGTGCGGTGGTGAAAAATCATTAAATGTTATCATTCTAAAATAAAAAATGGGGACAAATACTTTTTTCATATATCTTGACTGTGTATGGTATTGTTATCTCATGGTAATATATTATAAGAAGTCACACCTTCACTAACAACAGTGACATACAAAAGTGACTTAGAGCATCATATAATAACATGGTCTGGATATATAACTACTCCAATCATTGGTTAACCACACAGCACTGACGCCAGACAGAGTACACAAAATACAACAGTTAACACACAACTATTAACTGCTGTGTGTTAATATTAACATCATTAAAGATAATGTTAAAGTTGACTTTCATAACATTACATTTTGTCTTCAGATACACAGACGCACTGCATGTTACAATCATACTTACTTTACCTCACTTCACACACACACACACACAGTCAACTCTGCTGCCAGCTCACACAAAATAAATAAGTTCATACACAACCGAGCATGCCATTTAACGGAGCCGCTGCTGACCTCTGTTTCTTTCCTTTTTGCCGCCTAGATTGTTGTTGTTGATGCTGCTGCATCTGTTTGTGCTCCCTGATAAGGTGCGTACGTCGTATGACGTTTGGCGATGCGTTTACTGACTCCTGTAAGAACTGGTGTCTGAGTCTGTGCGTATGTTTCCCCCATTCAGTGTCAAAAGCGGGGACATTTTCGTGGACAGGTCACTCCAATCGGGGACGGCCCCTGGAAATCAGGAACGTCTGGTCACCATAGCCATAAGATGTGTCTCTTGTTTCAGCTGGTTTAAGTTTACCTGAACAGAGCTGTTGTGGCTCTCAGATCTGACCCTCTCACCATCAGTAACTGGACTCTGTAGGGATCTGTTTCTGATGACTGGTTGTAGATGTTCCTCTTTTCATTAAACATACATTTGAGATGCAGATTTAAATGCATCTACTGGTCGGAGAGTGATTCATTAAAATGTTTGTGGCTTTGTATTATTCCAGTATTGCTGTGAATTTACTGCAAGTATTTCGTTTTCTCTTGTTGACAAAATCAGTTTCCAGTTTGGAAAAAGAGCGACAGATCTGAGTTTATTCTCAGCACAAGGTCTAAGACCCATTTTACAAAAAAATTCTAACAAGTTAACTGAACCATACACTTTAAAAATACATTCTTATGTATTTGTTTTGTCCTTTTTCTAATAGTAAACGCTTCCACATTTTGCATTTAAAAGTGGAGCTTGGGAAATAAGCAGATAAGCCTGTGAGCTTTTGTGTAGCATTTTTCAAACCCAGCCTCACAAAATGCTTCATAAAAAATAAAAAATACGAACAATAGAGACGAGGAACAATACAAATATCAGCATACAAAAGCGTACAAGGCCAAATGATACAACTGAAAACACACAAAATGTACTGTACATTCATTTGCTTTATTCTCTGTGGACCATTGACACATTATAGTGCCTGGTGTGTGTGTGTGTGTGTGTGTGTGTGTGTGTGTAGGCCACCATACATTGTCTGATGCACTCACTTCCCTTATGAAGGGCTCTGTACTGTTTGAGATGTTAGCAAGGGACGTAATTATGCACCAACATGCCCCCATGATGCCCGGCATGTTTACTACCTCCCATGATCTGCACCACCCCCAACACTGTGTAGGTGGATAAGAGATGTGTTTTTGATTTTGCCAATGGATGATGCTGTTTCTGTATCTGTAAAATGTCACTTCCTGGTTACGTCTTTCTGTTGACATGAGAAAAGTGCTGATCTGTCGCTCTGTCTGTACAACACAGTAGAAATACACATGTAAATGAGCCGGAATTTATATCCAATTTCAGGAAATGGACTGTAGCTGGAAATCAGCCCGATTATTATGACCACATTAGAATTAGTAAGACATAATTTGCATGCACAAAGGAAAGGTTGTCTCTTGGCAATTCTCATGCGTTTTCTTCACAATATATCTTCTGTCCACGTTTGTACCCGACCAGGAGTACTTTGTGCCTTGGGTTGTGTACTGTGCTACACGCCAGGGTTGGTATCATGATAAATGTCAGGGCTTAGCTGGCTCAGCTGAAAGAGCACATGATGAAGCCATTTACTGAACTGAGAGAAGTAAAGTCAAGTGAAGCCTGTGTTTACAGGCTGATATCACGTGGAGCGTCTCGGCAGTTTTAAGAAGACAAAATTCACAACACAACATTAGAATAAAGGAAGAGGCTTTAAATTATTTAAGCAACTTCAAGCAACACTGTCTCCTAGAAATGATGTTTATACACCAGGAAGTGTTTTTCCAAGTAAGTTTTAGAGGAAACATGAGTCTTGTGTTTTTTTTTTCCTAGTCCACAATGTGCTATTTTATTCCACGACCCTGAAGTAGGATGGAGTTGGTTTGTGCCTTTATGTGGTTAGTGTGGACGTACAAAATTCAGGGACTAAATCCTGCAAGTTTCTACCCCCCCCCCCCCCCAAGAAAAAAAACAAAAAAAAAAACACCAGGCTTTGGTCAAGGTTAAGAAAAGATTATGCTTTCAGTTTCACATTGAAAAAGTCAAGACATCCTGTTGACTTTTTCAGTACTTAACCAAGACGCTGATCTTTTTCCCCAACCTTGACCAACCACAGCATCCATTTATTTCACCAACACAAACAGAATATCCAGGAGACGACTGTATCCTTGGACAGATGTGGTGCAACAGGAGCTAAACATGAGCGAAGGTGAAGTCAGATAATAGTCCAGTAAGAATGAAAATACAATATGTTAGATAGATAAATGCCATAGACAAAAACTTTTATGAAAATGCAATGGGATCATAATCCAGTGATAAGGTTATAATAGGTCCAATAGTGGTGAAACATTATTAGGAGGCCATGAAAGATGCTAAGTCTTCCAGGCAGGTCGTGTTGGATTAGGTGTTAGGAAGAAGAGTGGAAGTTTGGAGGATGTGTGGTTTGTTTTGTCTGATGAGGACGAGCGTGCTTGAACAGCTCCCTCTGTATTAGTCTTACACAGAGAGTTGGGTAAAATACAAAGGACCCGTTAATCCTCGAATCTAACAAGCCAATTAAGAAGTTTACCGCTCTTTTTTTTTCACTTCAGCTTAGAGTTTAATGAAGGTTTTATCAGCTTTTTTTTTTTCTTCTTCAAAGCCGTAAAGCACAAAAACATTCAGGTGCTCACAAAGCAAATATGTTCTTAATCTGGTCCCATTTGAGTTCCGTCTTCTAATGTGAGTCTTTGTTCTTTAATAGTTTTAGCTGGAATATAATATTTCATCGTTCAATAAAATGCTACTTTCAACTTGTGTTTAACAGCTCAATCAAAAATTTGAAAGAAAATTTGATTTGAAAGTCAGATTTCAGTCACTGGATTCAGATTTGATAAAGTGCCGGTGAACCCCAACCACCTCGGTTACTCTCTTCTTTGGGGCGTCTTGCAGCAGGTAGGACACTTGTTTTCAGCTTCCTGCCCAAACTGCCACGGTAACCAGTCATCTCCCACCTCCCCTCCGTGGCGTGACACATCCCATCTGGCGCTTCTGGCAGAGGATAAACGGGAGAGCTTTGAGAATTCTGTCCCACGGCGAGGCGAGCGATTCAAAAGGGACTTTGACTCTGACTTTATCTCTCTGGCAGAAGGAAGAGGCAAACATGACAGGAAGCGTCTCGAGCTTGACTGGTGGAAAATTGGAAGTGGTCTGTAGTTTAGTGTGGCCGACAGATATTGGCAGAGCAAATAATGAAGGCTGTGATTGAGATTGTTTCTTTTGAAGGGAAGCCTCTGAGGGCTGCCAAGGACCTAAATATTGTGTCTCACTTTTGAAGACCAAATCCGTTAGTTTTGGAATTTTCTGACACTTAATCCTTACGTCGGACAGACACCGCTTTTGATAGCACTCGTGGCTTTATTTAGTGTTTATTTAGTCCTTTTAATGTATTTGCTCTTATCGGCGGCTTAAAGACAAACTTGGGAAACAGCCAGTCAGTATAGCTGAAATCCTGACTGGCCCAGATTAAATGCGGTTTATTCAATTCGGTGGGTAAATCGGTGGAAACAAGGTGGCCTGGCAGCTCATTGAAGTGAACTGTCAACAAAATGTGTGTTATGTAGCGAGATGAGGATTTATACAGTCTCCGGCCGTAATGCAGCACTTTCCACCTCTCCGGGTTTTCTCTTCGCCTCAGCCTCGTCGTTCAGGTGAATGATGGCCGAGTCGCTCCGACACCTGCCCGGCTCGTCCTCCTGTGTCGAGATGTGGGTGTCTCTCGCTCACATCCAGATACGCCCAGACGCCGATAAAGGTTAAGAAGGAGCCGTGTGAATGTGGAGCAGCGCTGCCCTATTTTACTGGTTATGGATGAAGTGTTGGGTCCGGTTCGTCTGGCTCCACTGTATCATGTGTTCCCTGCAAGCCGCTCCATGTCCAACAAGCTTTTATTGATTAGCAGGAGAGAGTCTTGTTTTTGGCAGCCATTTTAGTTTTAGTCGATGAAAACGCTTATTAGTTTTAGTCTCATTTTAGTCATTTCTATATGTGATAGTTTTAGTCAACGAAAACTCAAAAAGGCTTCAGTCTGGCCTTGATTCCAATTTCCAATGCTTATTGAGATAAATTAATTTGTTAAAAGACTAATACTTTTTTTTTTACTAAATCTAGACTAAAACCTTTTTGAGGCTGATCCTAGTGAGATAAATTACAATCAGTGATGCTTGATTACATGCTGCATCATTTCCTATCAATCCTTAATGCATAGATAAGCAATTAGAAGTCAGCTTGGGAGTGATGGACACACCCATTAACAAAATAATGAAAGAATATTAAATACAAAACATTCACAAACTGTTGCGACAGTTAAATGAAATTACATCAAATGAATGACAGTTGAAAAAACAAAAAAACACTTATCTGCCTCTGTTCACCTTTATTTTGGACCAGAGGCAAAAATCTGAGGGACAGAAATCTCAACACTTGGACCAATTAAGGTGAGGTTATCTGAATGGCTTGATACCACTCAGATATGTGAGAAAATATATTTGTATACAATGAATGTAAAATTTCGTCAGACACATTCATTGCATCCCTCCACATCCTCGTCTGTTCCCTCAGTGGAGAGCTGTGGCTGCTCCTCACTGGATCCTGCACCATGGCAATAGAGTGCTCGCTGGTGTGCGTCCTCTATAATTAGCTGTTGATGGCTGCAGCCTGTGGTGTCAGACCACGCAAATAAGCCCATGAGCACATCACTACGACTGTAAAACTCCCGGTCCTCCTGACACGAGAGGAAGGTGAGGGAGGCGAAGACAGAGAGGTTGGGTGGGGTGTGGGGGGGGGAGACAAAATAGAGTATAATCACATGACCTCTACATTCTGTACCGCAGTGACAGCTCAGCCAGCAGGTGGGAAATCAGACAGCATGAGCAGCATGGAGGCACTGCAGCACTCACACACCATTTTATATGTTGTCTGTGTCTGTATGTGTCTGTGCTGCGCAGGCTGTGGGAGCAAGTCTTCATCTAGGACAATAAATCTGAATGTAAATCAGCATGAACAAGCATAAAATGTGTGACAACATATGCACACATTTTTTAAATGACAAGCTGTTTTTTTTAGAAATAGAAATTAACAACACACAAGAACATTATTATGAGAATTCACACATATAAATAACAGGCCTAAAATTAGTGTTTGGCATTGTTTTGCTCTCTTGTAAGAATTTATTGGACACATAAAAGAGAGTCTGACTGTGAGATGGCGGCTGCTTTTTTTTCACTTGATTAATTTCCTCCCTGCAAGAAAATTACTGTTTCATAGCGTTAATGCAAATTACCTTCTAGATTTTTCACTTTGTTGTTTAGATCTTCCAAATTGCGCATCATTTAAAAATTATATCTGTCTCGGTTTGACGGTGGTAACTTGATGTATGTGTCACAAACAAATGCGGTGCAGGTGCAGGTGGAGGCTGATGATCTTCAAAGCCTCATTTGAGCGAGATCGTGTAATGACGTCTCAGAATGAATTCTGACAGTTTATTAATGTTAAAAAGTCACGTAACGTTTCAAATAACTTTTGACAACTTGGAGCCGCTGACTTATACGCATGCAGCAGAGACATCTGGGCATAAAGACGTCTCGGCGGAGCCCATTTTCTTTTCCACCTGTCAAATTTATTGTAATATTGACAGGCATTGTGGTCGTGATTTAATGCCTTATCTCTTGAGAGAAATATTTTCCCACGCACTCAGCGCTGGGCAGGTAGCTCGTGTGAACGCGCCTCGGCTTTACAGAGGAGTTGGTGAGAACCATTAGTCGTCGGCCATGTGTGCAAATCAGAACCAAAAGCTGACAGAACCTTTGAAAGCTGCAGAGCTGCAGGGATTAGCAGCACCAGCTTTCTTTTCACATTACAGGGACTCGTTTTACTCAGTGTTGATAACAAAAATGTTGCTTAATGGATCTGTGAGTATCAGCCAGAAGCATAAAAGAGTACTTAGAGCAGACTGGTTCGGTCATCTATCAAGAATCAGCAACAGGCAGGTGATTGGTCTTAATAGATGATCAAAAGGTCGACACAGCCAATGTTCTTCTGGAAACAACCTCCGCACAAGAAATCATATTTTGTTATGATTTTAATTCTCTCTTCGCTTTGATGCCTCCTCACAACCATTTTTGAAATACAGTAAAGCTCGTCACACGGTTGAAGTCATTGTTGGAGATAAAAAATAAAAAAAAAGCCCCTTCAATGAAGCTGAAATGGAGAACGAGAGAGAAACCAGCTTTGTACTCCGAGTGCGTTTCTCTGCAGGGGCTCATAGTTTGGAGGAAGAGGAGGAGAAAACCTGACAAATCGTTCTCTGACATCGTCAGGCCCGTCGGAGCTCGCCGGCGTCGTTAAGCCCACCTCGGCGCGGGAAGAAAACGGCGCTGAATGACGCTGAGGATGTTTGCCTTGATAATGCCAAAGCCTGTTTGTGTCTATGTCAGGAGTCGGGCGGTTAATCCAGCCTACATCCCGGGTCCAGATATCAATACGGTGTTAGAGAGCTGTGGGGCGAGACTGGCTGTCATGCTTGAGGAGAGCAGCCTCCATGCTTCTCATGAAGGCAGAGGGAGGAGGGGGGGGGGGGCGGACATGCACACGCTCTGTTGGATCCACTCTGGTATTCAGCTGTATTGGATCAATGTTCTTGCCAGAGCAGGACAAAAAAAAAAAGGCGAAATGTGTTTGTGTCTGTGTCGTTATCATAACCAAACATTCTCTTCTGATTTGTCGTTGGCAGGATTTATGAGCGGGTGATAGACCCCCCTCAGATGGAGCTGACCCCGGGCAGCGGAGTGTGGCTGGGACAGCACAGCCACAAGCACGGCCTGTTCAAGGTGAGATGCTGCACACGCACACACACACACGCACGCACGCACACACACTCTCACACACACACACACGCACACACACACACACTCTCACACACACACACAAACTCACACACACACGCACACACACACACACACACACACACAGACACGCACACACATACACGCACACACACACTCACGCACACACACACACACACACACACACACACACACACACACACACACACACACACACACATACACACTTCCTCCTTCGTGCATCTGAATGAGCTTCACATTCGAGATCAACTGGTATAATTGGCCAGATTTACAGTAGGCTGTGTGGGAGAAGAAAGTCAAGTGGAAAATAGGAGAGAGAAGCATCGTGGGCTCAGAGAGGAGCGGCGAAAAAGCTCAGCATGTACTTTGAAACGCTTCTTTCCGAGCCCATTACAACGTTGTCGATTTTTAATCACTGCTCATTTTCGTCGGCTCCTGCGCAGTCGCAGCAGGGAGGAGACGCGGCAGAGCCACCGGGACACACACACACGTCGTCTTGATTTTCCCTCCTGCCCACCTACCATTCAATCAATGGGCCCTTTATTTTTTCTATGTAACATATTGATTAGCCAGACTCGACTGTGGTGCAAATTATTCCTCCTCACTGCGCTTTGACACTGCAGCACATCAGCCCACTGTTCCTCCTCCTCCTCCTCCTCCTCCTCCTCCTCCTTCATCCCTTCTTGGATCGAGGCATCAAGGAGCTCCTTCTTCGGCAGGAAAGCTTGAAAGACGCAGCTTCCCGGTCGACTCGGAGCGTGCCTGCCCTCCACGTGCGGGGAGCGTTCAAGACAGATGGCGTGGAAGCATGCGGGCCTGTGTGAAGTGACAGAGGGAGTGAGGAGAGTCTCCCTTTAGGTTTACGCCAGGGCCGGTTGGCATGTTGGCTGACAGGTGCTCTTGTAACACCTTGAATCGAGGACCTGTTGCTCAGCGCGTTAGATGGACTCTTTAGAGCCAGAGAGTCATAATTATCTCCTTGCACTCATGCATTTTTATGAGACAATATTTATATTAGATTTCACATCAATTTTGTAGCAATCTTGCTATAGAGAGATAATAAAGTGCTGAATATGCAGCACCAGCAGAAGGAAAAAAAATTCGGATTATAAATTGGACTCAGAAATTAGCTCTTTGATTAGTATTTGCCAAAACTGTAAATAGGATTACTTCAAACTTACTAAACAGCAAACAAGCTGGTGCTTAGCGTCACATTACCAACATTAATCTTGCACTGTGTTGTTGTTGAGTTTTACTCAAATCATCAAGGCATGAAATTACAAATAAATTAAAACTATTTTCTTATTTGCTTCTGCGACAACATACAGCTTAATGGTCAGTGAGCTGTAGCCACTAGGCCTCTGTTCACTGTGCAGTCGACTCGTTGTTTTGGTAATAAATTAAATGTTCGGCAAGAAGTTTCCAGACATAGAAACATGCTATAGTTTGATTATTGCATATGTGCTTCTCTATACAGATCTGGAAAAAAAAGGAATTAGGGCTTATAAGTATCCCACTTGTTCACAGACAGGTGACAGATTAGACGACGCCTGAAAGAGATTTTGGTTCCAATCAGGAAAAGTTTGACAAAAACTCTCTTCATTTCTGTCGTAGTCTTTCATTTCCCCCGTCTTTAAATCATCTTAACTTGGCATAAAGACTGAAAGCAGAGGGACACCACTGTTGGCCTGGCTCAAAATACACCTACCTCGTTAGATAACAAACACCATGTAACTCATTTCTTTAATCTGTACACAAACAGATAGTTGTGGTTGTTGGGAAGTTACGTGCTATAACTAACAACTAACAATGTACAAACAGAGAAGCAGACCAAGACAGATGGAGACAAAATATATTGCTAAACTTTACATCACTACTTATTTGCTATTCACTCCACACCTTCTTCCTGCTTTACTCTGCTAAAGACAAAGGGGATAAACAGCCTCCTTATGTCTTCTCATGTCAAGAGCAGAGGAGGGTGAGGAGCTGGCTGGGAAACGAGAGAAGAGAATAAAGAAGCTAGAAGGGAAAAATAGCCAAGAGCTATAGAAGTAACACTGTAGATGGAGATAGGAGGTGAAATAAAGCAGCAGCTGTAATCTATCCCATTCAGGGCTCAGGAGTGGGATGATGATAAGGCGAGCTAACTAGGCCTTTAAATAAAACATATTGAGCCCTGGCGGTGGCTTCAGACGCTCCCCGTCCTCGTGCCACCTCCTCCCGGGAGCCTCTCCATCTGAAGAAGCAACTGTAATAAATTATCTTTATCTAGAATCCATTGTGGCAAGGATGCTGACTCCTCAGGGACGCAGCGGGCTCATTTGGAGCCGGCGCTTTTTGTGAAACGCTGGCTGTTTCATGCACAGCGCGACGGTAATGAATCTACGGCGGACAATGATGGAGAGCTCCAACACGTTACATAAGGAGGTGCGATGGAGGGAAAGAAGCTGGACGGGAGGGATTCAGAGCTCAGATCTAATGCTGACTTTTCTTTAACTTTTCCTGTCTGTCTCGTGTCCCCGCTCTTGTTTAAATTAGTTTGTTTGTGCTTTGTTCGTGTCTTTCTCCTTTTTTTTTTATCTCAACACCATCAGTTTCTCTTCCATTCCTCATTCACTCTGTTCAAGCCTGAATCTGAAGCAACACAGTAGAGTCCTGGGTTAATTTACCCTGTGTCTGAATAAGAATGAGTGATAGGAAACTCGTGGGATGATCTTCTTTATGCAAGAGCTAAACTTTAAAAAAGTTATTTCTTCTATTGACACTCTGCTAACTGCTAGTTCGGTGCTTAGTGTGTTCAAATCTCGTGCCTCCTAAGAACCACAGTTGACATTCCCACTGGCCACGAGCCAAGTTGGAGCCACGCCATTGTGTCACCGTAAAACGTCAGTACGTCACTACATACGTAGCCGTTTACCAACAACGGCTATGGCTACTTAGCTTCGACTTAGTTTGTATCAATTACATAACAGTTACACAAACGAAATAAGTTGATGATAATATGTATGTTTATATATGTTCTTTATAGAGGGTCTTAAGGCTGATTGTGCGGCGGAGGTCGCCTGTTGCCTTGACAGATCCGCGATCTCGTGGACACCAGATTTCAGCGGTCGAACAGTTTTTGCTGAACTTCCTGGTGTCCCGGGAGTCAGTCCATTCCATCTGCAATCAGACCAGGGACATCCTGGCGAAAACGGACACAAATTACCACTTATGTGTCCCAGTCCGAAAGCTGGTCGTAATTTGGAAACTGGCTACCGGCACTCACGATAACCCCGCCCCCAGCCCCTGACGTAGTCGGTGCTTAGCTCTGGACCAGCGAAGAGTTGGTGCCTGCTAAGCACCGTTTTTTAGCACCTGGAGTAGGGCTGCACGATTATGGCCAAAATGATAATCACGATTATTTTTTTTATCAATATTGTAATCACGATTATTAATCACGATTATTCATTATGTTAGGTAAAACATACCTTTTTATTGCACTCTCTTTTTTAAACAAACAAGTTTTCAAATTGAAACTTAAAATAATCCTAAATCATAAACAATAAACTAAAATTTACCCAAAGACAAAGGGAAAAAATAAATATGCTTTTGCAAAATGCCATTATAAAATGAAATGAAAATGTATCTTTATAGAGGGTCTTTAGGCTGACTGCGAGGCGGAGGTTGCCTGTTGCCTGGACACATCCGCGATCTCGCGGACACCGGATATCAGTGCACAAAAGTTTGTGCAGAACTTCCTTGTGTCCTGGGAGTCAGTTCAATATATCTGCGATCAGACCAGGGACGTCCTGGCGAAAACGGACACAAATTCCCACTTGTGTGTCCCAGTCCGAAAGCTGGTCTCAATTGCGATTTGGAAACTGGCTCCCGGCACTAACGATAACCACGCCCCCAGCCCCTGACATAGTCGGTGCTTAGCTCTGGACCAGCAAAGACTTGGTGCCTGCTAAGCAGTGGTTTTTAGCACCTGGAGCCGGAGCTTACGCGGTGGAAACACAAAGAACTGATGCTAAATCAGGCACTGGCTCTGAACTAGCACCAGCTCGGTGGAAAAGGGGCCTCTTCTTAGACTCCCTATTTGTGGTACTTAGGTAATGAGGTTCATTATCCCCTGAATGCACTGTAATTCTGCTGACACACAGTCGAAGGCTCAAGGATTCGAGCTCGCTGAATATTTTGCATAAGTGCATGAATTTTTATTAAAGGCACTTGTTTATATTTGCATGAATTTAAGCATCTGTTTCTCCCAAGAATTGATAAATAAGACGTGTTAGTCCTTTTATTTCTGAAGAATTGTTGCCGTGCCGTGTAGCTCATTGAATAAAGTTTGCAATGCTGAGACGTCATTTTAAAGTTTACATCCTTGCAATGTTGCCCAGTTTTTATCAGGAAGTTTTGTGAACGCCTCCCTGCAGGTTTGAGCACGTTGACACGATGAATGACATGTGCACAGGACCAGACATTTACAGCTAAAATGTCAGCTGTCATTGACTCTCACTCTTGTGCAGCTATGTCTTTAGAAGCTCACCTGCTTTCTTTAATGTCACACTGCAGTGGTGTGGCCAACCAATTATGGCTTTTTGCCACACTTTCACAATCTGTCACCAACACAGAAATGATGTCGGACACAAGCAGAGCAGAGTTATTACTATTGTGTATTGCACTGGATGGTTTGTCTCTTAATTACTCGGGGAGATCATTATCGCCGTCATCATTGTCTCCTCCTCTCTCTCTCTCTCTCTCTCTCTCTCTCTCTCTCTCTCTCTCTGTTCATCTGCCTTTTGTCTCTCTCTCATTCACACGTGTAAATTAGCGCCGCCGATGCCGGTGTCGTCCTGAGAGATGAACCGCAGGTGGAGGTTAAGTCTTCTCGCCTTGCCGGAACAAAGGAAAGGTCACGTTGTGCATGATCGGTTTGAGAAACAGGAATCACAGGATAAAGCTTTTACCCAGGATAATAAACCTCTGTCAATGCTGCCTGAGGGCGAAGCGCTGGCCAAACATGCCTGGCCTATTATTGCTATAATAAACAAGCTAACTGGGAATTATGACTGTAAAAGCCAAGTGAAGGTAATTTTATCAGCAATAACGGTGAGTGAACTTGTGAGCGTTCGGGGACACAGACAGACAAATGATGCATAAACAACACATAAACACACACACACACATAGACAGATTTGTGCCACTACTGAGGATCGCCGGATCCGTTCATTTCCTTCCCTCAGCATGAGTCATAACCAAACCTTGAACTAGCCCAGATCACTCAAGCCTCATCACTTTGAAGAATTTTTCATCTTTTTAACTCTTATAAATGCTCGTGAAATTGCGTGACAACACCAACACACACAGTTTTTTTTTTTGTTTTCATCAAGACGACGATGCCATCTGTGAGAATTTGGACAGTGACACATTTTAATTGCTTTGTCTGTGTTCTCCAGCGTGTTGGCTTTGAAAGGAAACAGTAACACTATAATGATGACTTTGAGCTTTACTTTGAATATTTTCACATCCACATCAGATGAACAGTGTAGTGAACAGTTGCCTTTACACAGAGAGAAAACACACAATCAACTGGACTTATGTCTCTGATTTACTCCCTGTCTATGACCAATCACCTAAAACGTCCATGTGAACACCATCAAACCTCGATAAAGCTACAATAATGGACTTTTTCATTCCTTATATTTCTCACCTTTTAAAGTTACTCTGACTAATCTGATATAAACAATTGCTTTTTAACCCTATATATCACCGAACATATCATATATGATGCATGAGTTTTGGAGGCTCCTACATCATCATTGTGCAAAATAAAAAGGTTGTGAACCACAAAATGAGCCAAAAAAAAGAAGTGTTCCTTCCACCTGCCAGTTCTGTTGGTAGATTGCTCGTTGCTGCATGATAGCAGATAGTAGCTAATACAGAGTAGTAACAATAATAAATAGTGGAATAAAGATACAATTATCTTCCAATTTGACACATATTTTTGTTTTAATATGTTTTTTTGTTGAATGAAATTAAATGAATCTTTGAGTCTCAAATGATGATGATGAAGTCTCAAATATGATACAAATTGAAACTCATATTTTAATTTTTTATTGTTTGTTTGTTCAGAAGGACCATTAAAGGTTCCAGTTTCAAAGAATTTTCCATCAGTTATTTCATGGTTCAGGCTTTACAGGGTTAAACAAATCTAGGAGACAAGGAGCAACATTCACAATCATTTGAAGTTATGCTTCTGTCCACTTGATGAAAGTATTTCCAATAATCACTCTTTTTGTGTTTGATTGATCTCCACCAACTCCTGAGAAAAAGCTGTAGCTTTTTAACTGCTCGCTAATTCGTCTAGTCACTCAATTAATATGTATGTCGTACGTTGCTGGTTGTTAACATACCCTGGAAGCATACAGCCAAAACCAAAACAGTGAGCTAAAAGAGGCTTAAAAAATCTCATTACAACTGCAGAGTTGGTTGGTTCATCGCTTTTAACATGTCCCTTTTTCATATTACATGTAGTCCTTTAATTTATTATTATAAAACGTATTGATCGGTGCAGCTTTAAAGCCCAGAGTCAGCACTTTTACCCCTTTTCATTTCAAACCCAATGAGCTGCTCCACAGAGACAAAGCAGAAAATGTGTCACCGCTCTGACTCGACTGCACACATGTCTGGAAAAGCAGCTGTGTGATTGGACTCGTCTTTGTCACGGGAGCACACACATCATTCCTGAACAGTGTTATTCAGACATATCTGCCATAGGCTCCGGCAGAGGAATGGAACCGGTGTGTGCACATTTCTGTCTGTGTGTGTGTGAGAGAGAGATTTTTTTATGACTCAGTTCGAATTACTTACTGATCATTGACAGTGATGTGTGGTCAGGACCCCTATATTACACCAGCGGGACAGACATCTGTGATCTACACCTTCATTTTCATTCTGAGTGACACTGACAATCTCTTCTTCACCATCCACTGCTCACACAGCCTCAGCGTGTGTGTGTGTGTGTGCGTGTGTGTGTGTGTTTGTTCTCAATCTGTGCTGCAAGCCTGTTCGCCTCAAGGTTCCCTCTCTCCACATCTCTGTGTGAAATGGAGGCAGGTGTTGCTTGCATCCCGGCCAGCCAAATGCACTGTAAATGGATTTCACATACACATAAAGCAGAGACGAGTCGACGCGAACTGCGCTCGAGGTGCTGAATTCTAATGTCCTTCCAGCGTGTTTTCAGTAGCCACTTTGAAGGAATGCTGAAATTATATTACCCACCCCTGTGTGTGCGTGTGTGTGTGTGTGTGTGGGTGCCCCAGTGTTTTACAAGTTCAGTTTTCCATTAGCGAAGGTGCCTTGTTTTTTATGAGATTGTTCTCTGTGGTCATCATGAAGCCCTCCCTCTACTGGCCCTGCACCTCTGGAGATAAGCTGTCAATCAGAGTGATTGACAGATGGGTAAAGGAGAGAGTTGTAGGCCATTTACTTCTGCCCATGTGTGAAGTGCATTTGCTTCAGTTCACGTAGGAATGGATGTTATATGTATCGTATGATAATAGGTTTATTCCTTTAGACTTTTTTCTTTCAGACCTGATGTTAAATTAATAGCTGTGTCCTGAAGCCTGAATAAAAGCATCTGATCATTTCCTTGTTTCAGGGGCTTTTTCATTATCAGATTCAGCTGATTTCCAATTCAGGATTTCCGTGAAATTAAGTTTAGCTTTAGGTTTGTAATTCATTATGTGTGGTTTAATGCACATCTGGGTCCAGATGCTTGTTCAGCGCTAATGCAAAAACTCAACTTGAGCAAACATATTTCTTCATTTACTTCTTGTGGTATTTTGCTGTACGGCAGATTTTGGTGTTATTTTTTCCAGCTTTTGAAATGTCCGTCTTTAACATCTCTGCCTCTACTTCAATAAAATGGAGTTGAATGGAATTTTGTTTCTGCTGTTCACTGATCTCAAATCTGACATTTAACCCTGTAAAACCTGAACCATGAAATAATTAACAGAAAATTCCAGTTCTTTGAAACTGGAGCCTTTAATGGTCCTTCTGAACAAAAAATTTTAAAAATTTTTCAAATATCATTTTCCATATATGAGTTTCAATTTGTATCATATTTGAGACTTCATCATCTTTTGAGACTCAAAGTTTCATTTCATTCAAACAAAGATTTGTAACCAATTGGTCATTTTAGTTCCAAACAAGAAGATATTTGTGTTTTTATTATCTATTTTATGTCTATTATTATTATTACTCTGTATAAGCTACTATCTGCTATCATGCAGCAATGAGAAATCCACCAACAGAACTGGCAGGTGGAAGAGGAATACTTCATTTATTTTGGCTCATTTTGTGGTTCACAACCTTTTTATTTTGGACTCTGGTAATATAGGAGCCTCCAAAACGCATGTATCATATATGATACATTCAGTGATATAGGGTTAACCGAACACATGAGCAACATGACTTCAGGAACACATCAAACACTCAGAACTTTGCTTTTGCTGTTTTCGTAGCATTTTTGCCCGTCATGTGTTTGAACATTAGATCCAAAGAGATATGATCTTGCTGATCCACGTGCATCATTATCTCTCACCATCTTCTCCCTGCTCCTCTTCTCTTTGTGTTTCCAGGGCATCATCCAGGACGTGAAGTTGATTTTCGCTCCCAACGGCTACATCACGCAGTGTCCTAACCTTAACCGCAGTAAGTATCACGATGGTCCTGAACAATAAGAAAAAAAGATGACTGTGTGCCTTTATAAAGGTGAACTGTAATGAGCTGTGTTTCAGCCGGTGCTGACCCCCCCGATCACAAACAGAGCCTCCTCCCTCTGTTTGCTCTCGCTCGACTCCGGCCGTCTTCATCCTGTTGTAATTCAGATGCAGCACAGCCTCCCCTCTCCCCACCCCGTTTCTCCATCTGTTTACTGTCAAACAGATTAAGATGCGAGGCCGCTGCTGTGCCACTGTCTCCGCCACTGATCAATAAGGCATGTAATCACACCTCGTCCTTTTATTATTGATACTAACACCCGCCACACGGCCGAGACAAAGAGCAAACAGATGCAGGAGGCTTCTCTTTTGTTTGTCGCCACCTGCCACGTCCAAATAATCAGACTAATGAATGTCTTCCTCTTTATCTCTCATCTAAACTCTTCCTCCTTGCTCTTTTTCTTCTTCTCTGTTTTTGGTGCTTCCTCTTCCTCCGTCGAGCCTGTCCGACCTGCAGCGATTTCCTGAGCCTGGTGCAAGGCATCATGGACCTTCAGGAGCTCCTGGCCAAGATGACCCTGAAGGTAAGAACAAGGAGTGACCTCGAACACAGAAAAAAGCAGCTCACCAGAACTCAGAATGGGAAAATACTGCAAAACTGTTTATTAGTGTCATAAATGTTCAGGAGATTTTACAGATGAAAGAGAGAAAAAAAACACTGAATGTGCAAAATGTTGGCAGCCACATCAGTACAAATAAAAGTTAAACAGAAATATCCAGTTAAAAAGATTCGCTAATACCTTTTTCCAGTTGCAACCTGACAAGCAAATAAATAAAGAAAAGAATAAATAACTTCCTGTTCCACTCCAGCCGGAGACAGCACAAGCCTTTGATTTCGTAGCTGCCGTCACTGAAGCTCATTGTTCTTTTCTCCTCTGAAGTCAGCGTCTCGTTTGTGCTTAATTTCAACAAGACGGCGCCAAAAAAAGACGTGAGTTATTGTTGGGGAAATGAAAAACACAAAATGAACGTGCTACTTAATCTGCCTTTAGAAAATTAGATTATTCTGTCAGTTGTTATTGTGAGTGGTTTGAGACGACTCGCAAAAGAAACACAGACGATATTAATGTGCATGTAAGAGGGAAAAGCAGGCAGACAATTATTTGGTATCAGAAGGTCCCATATATTTTTTTTTTTTTCTTTTCTTTTTTTTGCAGTTTGCAGTTGCTCCAGATTAGAGTAATAAAACCACAACAATTCTCACTTTGAATATTGCAATTATCATGATGGGGGAGAAATGTGAATGTAAACAATTTAGCTCTTTAAAAACAGGTAAAGAAGGTGTATGTCGTACGTGCTCCACCGGCCCATGGGGGGGGGGCAGAGCTCATCTCATCTGTTCACTCAACCAATAAGAGCACAGTCTGCACTTTACTCAATTTAGTCACCATCGTTTGTGGCTGAGAAAATACTCTTCCTGTCATGTTTTCTCGTTTTCCTGTTTTCTCCCTTCTCTCTCTTGGTGCTGGGGAGGGACATGCCAGTGGCTACTAGCCATACCTTGACACAGGAACGACTAGGCTAATGGGACTACTTGTTTCCTGGGGAGGACATCACAGGGATTTAGATGCAGCATCTTGCTAGTGGTCTTGGCACCAGAGAGTCCTGGGGCCAGGTGGGTCCAGGCTCGATTGTGTGGTGGCAGGTCGACAGGCCTGGTGTCATGGTCATGGCCATGTTGCAGGAGACGCCATCCTCTCGTGTCCGTTCCTGGGATGATGCCTCAGAATCTAGAGGTTGAGACCGAGCAGCATCGACCTCCAACCTGCCGTCGTCTCCAGCCACGTTTTACTGGGTGCACTGTGTCAGCAAATTGACTTGTGTTAACTCCAGGCTTTGGATAAACATAGTGTAGAAAAAAGGGACAAGATTTGCCTTTGAAACATGATGGAGAAAAACATCAGTGTGTGATTTTTCTGTTCTTGAACTTTTTGTTTTTCCTGATTCATCACAGTCTGATTGTGGACTTTGGGGGCATGTCATTGGCTGCCATATGAGTAAATTTAAGTTAGGTTACTTCACAACTGTCTGACCTAAATACTGACTTATTGGAATCCAGGCAAATGGAAAAAATGTTTCACAGTATAAATTTCGGTGGCAGCTACATCTTTATTGGCGAATGCAGAGGTGGAACAACAAGCGACATATGAAACAGTTACATATATCTTAACATTTTATAATGTTTATTTTCCTTCTACTGTCATTTTACACACTAGAGATTGCTAGTTTTTTGGTGGCGCAGACACACAGGGGTCGAAGTACCTTCAGAGTTCAGAGCGGTGTCAGGAGATGGCGCCTGCATCGTGACATCAGGAGGCCAGCAGGCGGTGTTCATTCTGCCCCCGGAGCCACGGGGGAGAGCTTCAACCATTTATAAGACCAAACATCTGCATAACTGTGTGTGTGAGTGTGCGTGATTGACTGTGTGTGTGTGTGATGGAGTGTGTGCCTCTGTGTGCATGAGTGAACGCTATCAGGTGGGAGTGAACGAAGCAAGGACATCTCAGCGGGCGCACGAGCTATAGAATAATTTGCAGTGTAAATAAGGGTGAAATGAAGAACATTACCCACCGCTGCGTCAGCGCCTCCTCTTTCACGTGAACACACCTCGACCTATCGACACCTGACCTCATTGCTCATACCAGCCGCAGCAGGGAGGTCGACTCCGGAGCTAAATGGCCTCCGCAGAGAATAGAGAAATTCAGCATGAAGTGAATAATTGCTCCATCCTGAATGTGTGCGATGCGGAGTGTCAAGGCGAGGTGAGGCGACAGTAAGCAATAAGCTTGTGGATTAGCATGGCGGCATTTGCATTTGCATTATACCTACGTGTTTGTGAGAAGACGAAACACGCAGGAGTAGCTCTTTTCTGACACCACAATATGGATCAATACAGAAACCAATGTGTCTGTAGCCATGGAGATAGTTGTGTTTGTTGAGCCTTTGAGCTTTCTGTCACTCAGATATAATAGAGGTGAACATATGATGCTCACAGCTTTGTTATATTGCATTTTCAAACCCAACAGCAGCATCTCCTTCTTGATCTGGTGTCCTTGTTTTAATTATTATCCACAGAAATAGTCTAAATAAAAACAAAGTATTGTATCTTAAAACTCTGATAACACAGTAAAACCTGAACTGACTGACTGGCCAGATGCTGATAGTAAATGGTTAACTGAACTGACCTCTTTATACTTACATAAACTGTCACTGTCCAAGTCATTGAAAGTCATCTTCAAATTTCATAATTTTAAAGTTTTTAAATGCACTCCTTTATGCAGGGAGCTGCTAAAATTCTGGGCCCTGTGAAAACAACTCTCCTGGGCTTTATCTCAAAAACTGAATTGTCACAAAGGCTAAGTTAATGAAGAGCTGGAGAGCCGTGGTCCTCACAGCCGAGCGGGCTTTAAGTAAGTCATTGATGTACGCTTTGCTTAGGATGGCAATCTGAATAAATGATGCATAACTTGTTAATATTCTCCTCCATTGCTGCTGCTGCTGCTGCTGTGGATTCCCTTGTGTGTAAGTCATGAAAGCAGCTCTGAGTCTATCCAGTGTTCGGAGTTATAACAGCAGATTGGAAGGGCCGTGTGTGAGCTGTATAAATGTTGGTTATTGCTGCAGGAAAGCTGGTTTGATTCTGGCAAGTCGTCTCCAAAATAGCTCCATATGCACTCACAGAAACTAATCCAGGGCTGATTTCTGTGCTTGCTTTGGGTTGGACGTTCAGATAAGATCTTAGATGATTTATGAAAAACTGAAACCTGTTTGAACAGTTTAAGGAGGCTTGTGTTGTTTGCTCCAAATCCCTACAGTGGACGTGGTGAGTGCAAAGCAGTGCACAGTCCGAATAAGGTTATGAGAATAAAATCGGATTAATAAATACATCATATGACATGGCTGCTACAGATACACTGATATTTGACATTGGCCTAATGTTGCAGCATCAACCAGTAAAATTCAATCTGAACCATAAATTGAAATCTGCACCACAGATATCGATGCCTGGTTCGATCCCTCGCACTCTCTCTCTCTCTCTCTCTCTCTCCCTCCCTCTCTCTATCTCCGTCCATCACTGAGCTCGGTTCTGTCTGAGGTTTCTTCCTGTTAAAAGGAAGTTTTTCCTCGCCACTGTCGCATCAAGTGCTTGCTCATGATGGGAACTGTTGGGTCTCTATGTAATATCATAAAGAGTATGGTCTGGACCTGCTCTGTATGGAAAGTGCCTTGAGATAACTTTTGTCTTGATTTGGTGCTAAACAAATAAAATTGAATTGAATTGAAGGTGTAAATCCTGCAGAATATGCATGTTGAAAAAACAAACAGAATTTCCCTTTAGTTCACTAAAATGTTACTGATTATATAAACACATAATCATCTTGCAAATTAAACTGTCTATCTGTGCTGGAGTTGGGAGTTATTCATGTTTTTTTTGTTGCTTATAACAAAGTTGATTTCTTACTTCAGTATTTTGGCTGATTTTGGAAGATCCCCCTACGAGCTGTAAACCCAAACACATCATCACCATCGCTAACATTTTAAGATCTATTCAGCCTTCAAATCCTACCATCAGGTTTTGCAGCCTCAGCGTGTGTGTGTGTGTGTGTGTGTGTTTCATTGTTACAGCTAAAATGTGATAATTACTTGATGGCAGACGTCCCAGATCTGGATTACAAACAAAATTAATTGCTCGTTGGCCCAAGACTGATCGGTCCCAGGAAATTCACTCATACATGTTTGACATATCCCACAAATGTGCAGGCGAACAAGAAAGATCAAAGGTAAAACCTGCACCTTATTTTATGATGTCACTCATGTCTCTCGTCCTCGTGTATCAGCCATGGGAGACACACGCCTGTTAGCCTCTGACTCCTTTGTGCCGTATCACTGTGCCATTTGATGCTCACGTCGTACAGGAGAGGAATTCCTCCGTGGTGCCTCAAGGCAGCCTCCCAGCCTTTGAAACTGCATTTCAAACATTTTGTTTAGGGCTTTGACAGGACACATCTTTATCGCGCACGGCTCACGCGGCTCTCCTGCAGCCAGCCGGGACTCCTCTAAACGAAGCAAAAAGCCTCGGTGACATCCAGCGTTTTTCTTTTTTTACCGAGAAGCCTCTATCATTTCGCAGCGCGTCCTCTCTCTCTGACACGCCGACACGGGCAGGCCTCGGCGGAGTGTGTGTGTGTGTGGGGGGGGTGGAGGCAGAGCAGCTTTGAGTGTCTTAAGTGGACCTGCAATTTCTGAGTTGACTCACGCTGCTCAGATCAATTGCATCTTTGTGAATTCCTCCACCTTTCCACCTTTCAAGCAGGATCCAGATTGTTTATGTCTGGGCCAGACAGTGCCTGTATTTTATATCTATATGAGTTCACATGCTCTATATACTTTAACCAGGCTGTAAGTGAGCTTTGATGGATTCTGTTTTTCAGATGTACAGAATAGATGAATACTCTTTTTTTTTAAACAAGAATAAAAAAGAAATGTATTTTTTAAATAGTTCTACATGACTCTGTGATATCATGGACACAGACTACTGACAGGTGTGACACCTGTCAATCACAACATTACAGACTTACCTGTTACAGTCGGATCAATAAATTGACAGATTATTGACGACTCATCTTTTGTGCTGACATTTCAACATGAACCCGTCAAGCACCTGATTGGACGACTCACTACTGCTAAAAATACAATGTCCTATAGCTGGTATCAAAACATTACACAGGAAGTAGTTTAATCTCAGATAAGACTGGTTGTACTTTAGCTGAACTTAGTTTGATATTATTACACTGTATTTTAAGTGATTCCCACCTGTGTTGCACAATTTTAATTAAAACCTGAGTCAGTTTAATGGTTTAATGTTGAATATTAGTTTTATCATAAATTACAGCAGAGGCCAGAACGAATGAGTCCAGATCAAAAAGATCACTGACAAAAGCAGATCGATAAAACTTCACGAATATAAAAATGTTTGTTGAACTTGTTTTCAAACTGTTGACTGACAACATATTTCATTTGTTTTTCCCACAATAGCCACTCCTCCAATAGAATATCCATTTATAGCAACTCCAGTATGACTAACGTTTTTATGCTTAAGTTCACTCTCAGTACTTGGTGAAGGTTGGTTTGATACTGAAAAGGTCAACAGTGACTGGAAGCACAAGACGGGACATGTTCACTTTATCATTACTCAATAGAAACCCTTGACGTTAAACTAAGTGCTCTTGTCTCCAAAACCACACAAAGATTCAGGATGTGAAGCAGAAGTCCTGAGCGCTGTCTGACCTCCATCCACCCTGACCTCCTCCCACATGCAAAACAAAGCACCTCCTTCTGGAAGTAATTATGTTTCTAACAAAACATATTTGGCAAATCAAATGAGTTTTATATGAGCATAATTTCTTTTAATAGAATCCTGTTTTAAAGTGAGTCCTGGTTGGATTCGTGAGTTGCTGCCTCTTGACCCTTGTGTCAGTCACAGATGCTTCAGTTCTGTGGAGAGGCAGCCGCAGAGAGTGTCGAGCATGAAGTAAGCCGGAGAAGGAGAGCCGATCAGTGTGTAGGAGTAGGAGAGGGGTGATGCTGGATGGAGGCTGTCAGTCCTGCCTGTCATTTCTCAGTAGATTATAGCCCGGGGTCTGGAGCATGAGCCGAATGATGATCACTTATTATTCCATGTGCCCTTCTAATGAGTGGCTCCCAGCGGAGCAGTTCTCTGTGAGAACCGACCAGGGCACGCCAGAGGGCGAGGAGGCGGGGCGAGGGGTTGCCCTGCGAGCACGCTCAGACTCTTGATTCGCTTCGGTGACTGGCGATTCTGTGCTCATCCTCAGCTGAACTACGCCGAGTCCAGGCTGACCCAGCTGGAGGGCTGTCACTGCGAGAGGACCTGCAGCGCCAACGGCCTGGTGTACCGCGACAAGGAGCTGTGGGTGGAGCCGGAGAACTGCAGGAACTGTGCGTGCAAGGTGAGCGGTGAGGGCCTGGCGTTAAACCATCACACTGTAAGAAATCTCTGTCAGATCTTTAAGTACTTTAATCTTTGTTTGAGCCCTGGAAGTGTTAGTCTCTTCAAAGAAATGAAAATATTCTACCTATTTTCAACAGTCATTGAAAATTGTGTCAGTGTCAAGTCCACATTTTTTTAACCCCTTAGTCCCTTTTTATTTTCCCATGTAGCTTTAAGGTTGTTGCATTTTTTTGTAATTTATGCCTTTATAACAGTAGCGAGATGACAGGAAATGAGATGAGTGAGAGACATGAACCAAGGAGGTTTTGGTCTGTGAACCCCGACAGTGTTAGATCCTGTATCAGCTGCTTTCAGCTCTACATTAAAAGCTACATGATGCTTCCACTGAGTCAAATATTTACACCCAAGATTAGACCCAAGATTTTAAAAATGATCTCACCAAATGGAAATTTTTCAACAGAACATAAGAATTTTGATGCTCAATAGTAGAGTGAGAGTGATCATATGTATGTATGGGCGAACCTTCAAGGCAAATGACAAGAATTATAGCAATTTTTTTTTAATGGAAATTCACTTCAACCCTTATTCCCTCCACCCTCAACGCTTCTTTAACTTGCCTTCCCATCAGACCTCCCTTCTTCCAGCCCCTGCGTCGTCTCTCTGCCTCCTGCCCGGGCCCCTAATAAGTGCCCCCCTAATAAGCCTCCCTGCCTGCTCTCATACATAGGAGCCAGACATTGAAATTTGTTGAATCAGGCCATCCCGGGCCCTGGGGGAATTAGACTTGCTGCATCATTGCACATCAAGCACAGGGTGGAGTTTAGTCGGTCTGATTTCCTCCCGCGGACATGCCATTAACTGATAACCACGGCATCCTGGGGGAACCATTTCCGATGACTCATGAAATGAAGAGGCGCTCGCAGAGAGAGATATCAGCCTCAAAAATTGAAGGCAGTCCTTCAGGGCCTGAATAAATACAGTACCTGCTATCAGCAGGCCGCTCGGTGTCGGTACCCGCCATCCAGCTCTCCATGATGAGTCTGTTATCTGATCGTATGACATTATAAATCTTTTTTTTTTTTGGAGTGTAAATATGATAGCTTTCAGTTTTAGATTGCATTCGTGAAGGTGGGAACAGTCCTGGGCCGATTTGCATGAAGCCTGTACTGTCAGCTGCACTGGATCAAAGCCACTGCATGTGTTATATATGTTTACTGTTGGGGTGTTTTTTTTTCAGATAGAGATATAAAATTGCACGAATCCTTGTGCAAAGGTAAATTGAGATGTAGACAGAAGTAGGGGACGTGTTCAGTGTGGGTGTTTTGGCAGTTCCACAGTCAAAGGCTGCAGTGAGTGTTAGAGTTTTGCTTCTGACAGTTGCATGTTTTTCGTTAAAAAAAATAATATATAATATAAATAATAACATATTTCCTTACAGAATGGTGTGGTGGAGTGTCGCAGGATTTTCTGTCCCCCGGCAAACTGCTCCGAGGACTCGCTGCCTGTACACGTCGATGGGACCTGCTGCAAGAAATGCAGACGTAAGTGTCGGCAGAAGAAGGAATTTTCACAACCAGACCTGCGAAGCTTCACGCTGCAAAAATACCTCTCACACCTCACAAATAGGCTCAGGTCAAATTAAGTGTCGAGACGGCTGCTCATTTGTTTTTCTTCCCAACGGTATAAATAGTTCGTATAAATTACAGGATATCACTTATTGCTTATTAGCACAACTGCCAAAGTTTGTCACCCAGAAATTCCATCGATTTCAACGATGAAGTGTTTGAGACGTATTTGCCTCCTGTCGAATTGATCTTTCCTGTTCTCAATCGTAATGAACTTGTTTGAAAAAACACAGAGGTTTTTGCATCGTCTGGAGACTTTTAAGAGAACATGGGGATTGACCTCACATTAAGGAAGTATTGATTGTTGATATCCATTTTAATTGGATGGTGAAGTCATAGAGGCGACGGCGCCGGAGGGAGGCTGCGTATCAGCCGCTGAACGGAAGGACATTGATGCGAGCTAATGACAATTCAATGTTTGACAAACGCGTGTATAATTGGCCATTTGATAAAAACCCTCCCCTGAACTGTGTTCGTCCAATCGTAGCTTGTTATAGCTTTCCAAAAAATATCAAGAGCAGGACTATTTTGATATTCAGATTTTGAGTCATGCAAGTGGAAACAAGAATGTTAGTCAGTAGGAAATGGATTTTTCAACCAAATCATGGAGTTTAAACAGTAGAAAAAAACTGGTTTCCTGCTTTTGTTTACATTGACTTAAAACATACTGTAGATTTTTGAATATATCTGCCATCATTAATAACTGTTAATTGTATACGTGCCCTGAAAGGAATGGGTAAACTTGACCGTGACTATGAGATGTAGAGCTTGATTAACTATTAATTGACAGACAAATTCATTCATGATGAAAATATTACTTGTCATGAGTTAATGAGGAAGTGATGTGACAGTGCAAAGTGACTGTACTATTAAAAGATGACAGATCTAATATGGTTCCTGGAAAAGTTACTTGATTGTCAGTTGGTGAAATGCTCTTGTTAATTTGCTGTTTCCAGTCCTTCTCATGTTTCACCTGAGTGGACATTTCTGGTCTGACCACACATTTATGTTCATGCTTTACGAGTGTGAGCACAACCAGACGCACTATAGATACAAACAAAGGGGTTTTTATTTGCGACTGCTGGCACAATGAAACCAGAGCAAACGATCTGCAAGAGCAAAGATCACAGTCACCCGATTTTCATGGAAGCTGAAACACTATTTCTAGTCTGAAGAACACAGGGGTCTGATTGATAACCGCTCACCAACCAACGGACAACAGCGCCTGTCTCACTATACTGTAAAAAAAAAAAAAAAAAACACTAAATCCCTGAAGTATAGTTCATCTTTGAATAATTCCAGCCCTCCTCTGCCTCCCTCCACCCCCCCCTGCTCGCTCCGTCTTCCTCCTCTTCCTCCCCTGTGAACATCAGAGGTCTGGCACAGACGAACGAGGGAGCAGCGCTCCAGAGCTGCGACTGAGCGCTCCGCAGTCCTGCACCCCGGAGAGCGGAAAAGCAGGACTTCACATCATATGCTTCATTTTCTATTTCTGCCGTCGCCAGAGGAATACGCAGAAGGGTCTCCTCTGTTGTATTCTTAATGCGCTGTTACACTTCTTCTCCGCTTATGCACACTAGCCAAGAACAACTTTGTTTCTAACGGAATTAAGTATGCAGAACTTCAGGCTGGAAACTTTTTTTTGTCCCCCCGCAGGCAATTTCAAAAGCTTTTTTTTTCTTGCTATTGTTGAAAGTACCACAGGAGGTGATATTAAATGAAGAATCTATTCCTGGTAATTCATAGTTACTGTTGTTAATAGAGTGTTATTGAAGCTGTTTTTTTTCTGCCCACAGCCAAATGCACCTACCTGAGCAAGACCTTTTCTGAAGGCCAGCGCTTTTTATCCAGGAGCTGCAGGGAATGCAAGGTAACCCTTTATTTTGCACGATGGTTTCTCCAGCGTTTAGCCTCCACCCTTCAATTAGATCGCCGTGCAGCACTTCTCCTTCGGCACGAGCGCACAGTGATTGTGTGTGGTGGACTGCTTGGTGTGTTATTCAATTAGCCAGCAGGCCTTATTAGTTTTCCCTCCCTCCTTTAATCTGTTCAATCTGCCCCCCCCCCTCCCCCCTCCTCTAATGGCAAGATAGCCAGGTAATTAGAATAACGTATGAACGCAGCAACACAAAGGCCTGATTTGAATTAGAGCTTCATCACTGCATGGATTATAATTAAAGTCATTATTCCAGCTCGGCGTAGAACAGAGGTGAGCTTTCTTCACTGAGAAGCCATTTATCTTTAAAGACACTGTTTTAAGGGGAAAATTAGCGTTTTATGGGTGTAATTGCTTATAAAGAGGCACACAGTGGATTCCTGGACTCGTTATTAGACCCCAGACACCTCCAAACATCATTATATTGTTTGTAGGCTTTGTTTCAAGCAATTAAAAACCATCCACTACTCCTGGACGTGAATGCTGCTAAATGACCAATTTGCAGTCAAATTATTTTTAGAAGAGGCTGAGATATGTTTTATTTTGGGGTCTCTGGTGTCGGCGTTTCGATCCGTGGCGGCCCATGAATCTCAGCTGTGAGTTTCAGTGTAAGTAAGTGAACTTTAATGGCGTGTGGTTTCCTTCATGTTGGATTTAGAAGAAGGTCTCGCTCTGTAACCTTCCTTCTGTGGACCGTCTCACCGTCGCAGCGGGAGAGGCGGGAAGTGAGAAAATGAATATATGCGATGACATATGGAGGGGGATAAGCTGGAGGAATGAGAGAGCGGCTATTTGTGGACGATGTGTGAAACAGAGCGGATTATTCTGGTCCTCGGTTGAAAACTGGTGATGTGCCATCTATGGGGATAAGTGCCATACATTCATGCGTCAAATCGAGTCTCCATGCTTTAGTATGAAGAACATACATTGAGTGAAATTATTTTATTTTAACTTGTTTTCATAGGCTGTGTCTTATTTGATTCTTTTGGTTTTCATGTCTGTTTGTTATGATGGCGTTTTTACATGTTCTGTAGAGATACTGGGAGGCTGAATTTCAGCCTCCAGATACAACCGCTGCTCTAACATCCATATCCTGACACACTACTTCCTGAATTGGTGCTGAACACTGTCACTGAACGCACACTGTGAGCTGTAAAATTGTCTAACGTGAACATAATTCCATGGGATACTGGGCTGAGTAGCATGTGTTCAGACAAGCGAAAACAAAAAGGTTGAATGTTTGATTTAAGCTGTAAAAATCTTGCAGCCACTTTCGTTCTCATTCGACAAAGTTTTACAAAGCACTTGATGATTCTAATGTTTTTATATTACCTAAAATTAAATGGTGTTGTAGGTAAGTCGGATAGAAATGCAATGACAGTGAGACCCAGACTAAAACCATGACTGTATTTTCAGTTATGATCGGAGTCAAGGGCAAAAATCCTATTTCATTTTTTTTTTTGGGGGGGGGGCAATAAACAGTAACATTTCAGACAGTAATTCTTGGGGGGGACATGGAAAAAATTGCTTCTATTCTACATACTCGTTTGAGCCTGTTAGCGATCATAAGCTAGGCTATTAGCTTACTAGCGTGCTGATTTAAAAAACAAAAACAAAAACAAAAAAAACACAGAGGCTGATTTTGGACAAAGCAGGAGAAATGCCACTTTCATGTTACAACCTTGAGCTTGTTGAACACGCCCTGTGATAAATGACTTAGTGTAGCTTCTCATCGCTTGTGAGAGGATCGCTCGCTCACGTCATGTGGACTAAACCACTTTGAGAAATAGGGGGGGGGTCGTAATATTTCAGCAATTAAAAAAAGTTTTACGTTTATAATTTGCAGCAATTGTTTTGCGCTTTTATTGAACAATACTATATTATTATTCAATTGTATTATTTTTTGGGGGGGGGCGGGGGGACACGTCCCTTGTGTCCCCCCCAGGATTTCCACCTATGATCGGAGTGGCTTTTGAGGCTCGGTGAATCACCTGACTACCGTCTTGTGCAGCCTGTGTTAACGGCCTGATTTCATTAAACAACGGCAGTTACGTCTGTGAGTATCTGTCGGGCAAACTGCAGCTCACTGAGGGAAGATGGGAGACTTACTGTTTTTTTCTCTCTCGGAATGAAACTATCCCACGTATCCAGATGTGGAATAGCATCTCATCAAGTGTTTTTTCTGCACCTCAAAGTAAAGATGGCTGCTGTTTGGTGAAAAATAATGTCAAAAATCAACATGACCCAAACAGGACTGCTGGGCAAACAGACGTTACAGCTGCTGGGAATATCTTTGTTTGTTGTTGTCGAGTACAACAGAGCTGCCTCTGGTGTTGGAGCCAGCTGATTTCCCCTGACCTCTGCTGCTGTGGCCTCTCAGATACCCTCAGACTGAAGAGCTGCGGTGAATCTGAGACGATGAGTCAATGCACTGCTCGGTTTTTACCACCATGTTGTCAGTTGCCTCTTTGGGCAAACTTTAAGAAAACAGTATTATGAAGAAAATATTTGCTGCTTCAAATGAGAAGATTTGTTGTTTTTGTTGTTTTTTTTGTAAATATAAAATTTTTAGATTTGGGCTGATTTTGAACTCATCACCTCGAGCTGTGTCAGCCATTTTTATGTATTTTCCAACAATTTATAGACGAGATTAAAGCTGCAACGATCGATCATATTACCATTTTTATAAGTTTGATATAGGCTCTTATAAGCAAACATTTGCTTATTTGCACACTGAGCAGACAACATTTCATCATCCTGTGTCTCCACCAACTCCTGGGAAAAACATCCATCTAGCATTTTTAGACTCTAACTTTGTTATTTGCTGTTTGCTGCCTTCTGCTACTAGAAACAGCATCGATGAGGGTGAACTGCCTGAGCCTTTAAACCAAATCAATGAGCTAACAGAGGCTAAAACATGTAGCACTGCAAGTAATTAGTGCAGCTTGAATTAATCAGATTAATTCATGATGCAAATACTAGTTGTCATTAGTTAAAAAGGAAGTGATGTAACAGTGCAAATCGACTGTACTATTGAAAGATGACACGAGGAAACAGTTAAGATGATTCCTGGAAAAGCACATCATTGAAGTGAAGGAGAAATCTTAAGGATCTGAGTCGATGCTTCAGAGCTTGAGAGGCATCTCAGGGACCACCGGCTCTGACAGAGTGGCCAGGCTGCTGCTGCTGCGAGTCTATTTGTTTTGAAGGCCCAGGGGAAGATGAGTCCCGTCCACTCTTGTTTCTCTTCTTTGGTGGCGCCTTTCTGCATCTTACCTGCTATCTGGATTCATGCCCTCCTCGTGAGTGTGAGCAGCATGTCCAACCTTTACATCCACCTTCTCCGCTGTGACGGCAGCCTCATTCAGTCATCGGCGTCTTAAAATACCCGGTTTTGAAGAAACATCCTTTCTGTGAGATTTAATACATTGCTGAAGCGGTGTCGCTCTCACCCTTTGTGATCTTTAAATCATAGGGTTCAGACTGGCGAGATGTAGCTCGACACGCAGGCCTTTCTGTGAAAACTAAACATCGCGTCTTTGCTTTCTCGGCAGGGTTGTAAAATGTGAAGGTTGGGTATTGCAAACTTTTTCTGAATGCACTTAAAGACCTTCAAATACCGACTGACTGATTCATCTCAACACAAGAAAAGAACCAGCTTTTTTTTTTTTTTTTTTTTTAAAGGCCATTATTGATGTGCTCAAGTAGTTTTTCACATTCACACACTCTCATTCTCACACATTTTCATAATAAAGACTGAGGAAATTTAACCCGTATCCAGCTCTTCTTATGGGTCATGTTAACCATGTTTAGTTTGGATTATGTCAAAATCAACACATTTAAGACATTTTTTTGAAAGAAAGGCAGATTTTGTACTCAAGACAGTCAGATTTTAGACATATTGGATTCAACCTGATTTTAGGAATCTGCATGGTCTTCCAATGGCCACTAATGTGTTTTAACCCAAGGGCCAAAAGTTTTTAAATTCATGTATAAACATCATCAGATTGTGGATACACTTTTCTGCTGTCTTCTATATGGAACCCTCATTTTACAACCCCATTTCCAAAAAAGTTGGGATGCTGTGTAAAATGTTGAGACAAACAGATTTTGATGGTTTGCAAATCATTTAAACCCCATACTTAACTGATAATGCTAATGTTGAAACTGAACAATGTTATTGTTCTATGAAAAATATAAGTTCAGCGTCCCAACATTTCTGGAACTGGGGTTGTGAATTTATTAAACATTACTTTTTTCCTCATATTTTTAAAAGTTCGAAGGGTGAAACGTGTATGAACATTTGTAATTTGACAGTCACAAATAAATGATCAGTAATGTGATTATAATTAAATCACCTTATTTAACCACTAGATCATTCTACTCTCATCAAGTTTGTCTATTTATTTGCCGCTTGTTAGTGGATTTCACTTCTTCAATCAACAAACAATACGACCAATCCAAAAGACGACAAATAAGACTGTCTGGTTACGTTTGAGACTGTTAACCTACATGTTAATTAGTTATGTTAATGTTTGTGTATTTGTGACTGTTGGTGGTTTGAGCCTGGAACAGATCAGTTTATGAACCATTTTTTGTCCAATGATGTACCTTTTCCAGTGAAGACCTTCACACATCTGACCCCAGCTCTGAAACTGTTTCATCTCCCTCCTGTGTTTCCAGAACGGCCTGATGGTGAAAGTCACAGAAACGTGTCCGGAGCTCAACTGCACTGTGGCGGAACAGATATTACCAGATGGCAGATGCTGCAATGTTTGCAGAGGTATGTCTTCCTCCTTCCACGCAGCTCTCCTTCGCTGCATGAATCACACTTTCTTTGGACTCGCACGCACCAATCCCCTGCCACCGCCAGGAGTAAACACAGCCAGTCTGCCGGATGCTGAATCAGGCCGCATCTCGGCAATAACTCACTCCCTCTCCCTGCCGCCGGTATGAATGCTTCTTGGCTGGGATACCTATCAGAGCAGATTGGTCTGTCTGCTATAGAGCACCTGCTATGCCAATTTGCCCGTACCCCGCTGCTTTGGCAGGGAGGTAATACAGGGTAAATAGCCACCAGTAATTCAGTAAATACATTGAATAAACAAACTGTAGGAGGCTGCCAGCTATGGAGACATAATGAAAGAAACCCGGGACAGGTTCTGAGCGAAAGGAAATTGCACTCTCATTTAGGCAAGATAAGCAGCATGCCTGAGACTCGCTGTATCCAGAGGAGAGGGAGATGAAAAGAAGGTAAAAGGGAAGGAAAGGAGAGAAGGACGATGAGAGAGGAAAGGTTAGGAGTGTGAAAGGAGATAGGAAAGGAAGGAAATGTTAAGTCTTAAACCGGCAAAGGAGAGAAGGAAGGGAACGAGTGAAAAGCACAAGAGTGAAGATGAAAAGAACAATAAAGAGAATAAGACCATACGAGAGGAAGAGAAAGGCGAACAGAGGGAGGAGAGACAGGGAGGGTAGGAATATTACAGAGGAAAGGGCGGCAGAGAGAGTGTAGGCGAGAGGAGAGTTTATACAGTGAGAGCTAACAATTAAAGATTAGAGCCACAGCACATCTTCCCTACAACCCTCTTTTCCGTCCGTCTCTCTCTCCTCACACACACTCACGCCCACGGCCGCCGAAACCCAGAGCCGGTCATTATTTCTCAAACCTTCTCCGCACTCCTTCTCCACACTGTGTGACTCAGTACCGCTCCGGCACTCGGGAAATTTACTCCGGTCCTCAAAGCCGCTCTGGATCTGCTAAATTGGTAATTACACAATTGTCACAGAGAGTTCAGACTCCTCTTTTTTTTTTTTTTTTTTTTTTTTTTTTTTGAACTGAAACAGAAGACTTCTACAGCGAGGGAGCAACGTGTCTGTGTGTCGCAAATCAAAAATCCAGCAGATCACAAACGCCACTGTGATGTATTTTACTCCGCTAAATGGTGGTTATGGTCAGAGCTGAACTGAACTCATGGACACACTCACGGTCACACTCGTCCTTGTGTTGTCGGTCCTTGTACACGCACACACACCGTTCTGTAGGGTGCTGCTGCAGACGCTGGTCGAGAGGAAGAATCATGCAGACGCGGCTCTTTCCTCGGTAATGGCTCCCCGGGCTCGCTGCCTCTTGGGGCTTTTATGTGCAGCCGGTCTGTCTTTCATTACAGGACATGATGGGCTACATCAGCTCATAGTTACCGAGCAGGAGACCATCATCTCCCTGTTTGCCTGCCTCCTTATCTGGCTCATTCTCGGTGCATCTGTCTGTATGTCATGGTCTGGATGGGAAGCCAGTGTGGGATCTTGCTTCCTTCCATTGAAGAAAACACACACCTCCTGTGACCTTAAAATATGTCTTTAAAATTTTGTAGCTCGCTTCATTTCGTGGGCGGCTTGGATTTGCAGAGTCACTGAAAGAAAGTGTCGAAACAGAAGCCTCTCAAACCTCTGCTGCAGCACAATCTACTTCTCTGTTGATCCGTCGGTTCGATAAGTTGCACACACTCGTACTGTAGTTTCTCCACAACAGAGCTAAACTCTCTGCTCCCCTGTCACACTGTAACATCCTCATAGAGCTCAGCCAGAACGAGCCCACTCAGCGTTTTATTTCTGAGGAGACAATAGTTATATAACACTTTGCTGTGCACTCGTATTTTGAAACTGTTAGTGCTGCAGCGTCCTTCAGGTCGTGTGTGTCCACTCCTCAGTGGGTAATGGACACACAGACAACATCTTGTGGTGGTTGATGATTAAGAAATTCAACCTTGATTCCAAAAAAGTTGCAACACAAATGTCCCAACTTTTAATAATTTGCTCAATAATCTGCTTAAGTGAAAACAGCACAAATTAGATATATGATTCTTTTTAATCTCGTCAACTTCATTGATTCTTGCAGCAACAATATGTTTCAATCAAGTTGGGACAGGAGCAACAAAAGACTGTGAAAGTTGTGGACTGATCCAAAAACACCTGTTTGGATCCTTCCACAGGTAAACAGGTTCATTGGTAACAGGTGATAGGATCATGATTGGGTATGAAAGGTTCATCCTGGAAAGACTCAGTTGTTCACAAAGCGAGGATGGAGAGAGGTTCAACACTTTGTGAACACATGACTGGATGAAGGAGATTAATACATCAGTGTCCCAACTTTTGTGGAGTCAGGGTTTCATGTTGGCTGTTTTGGTTCTTCTGCTGCCTGAACACCTCGTTGACTGTTGAAGCAGCAACAGTTCTGTCTTTTTACAAACATCCTTTAAAACCAGCACATGAGCACAACATGCCAGAAGAACACAGTGTCCCCTGACATCTTCCTACCTGAGCCCAGTGCTTTGTGTGTGCGTGCTTGTCGTATTGTCAGCGTGTGTGTGCACGCCTTCATGACAGCCAAAACTTTTATTATTGCACCAAATTTACTGCAGTCATAAACTTTATACATCAGGCTACAGGGCGACAGGAACAAGGTTGCTCGTTTGTGCATTTGTCTGCTTTTATCTCTGTGTACACTTGTGTGTGTGTGTGCGTGTTTTCGCCGCCTTGAGTGAGCAAATTTTAAGACCAAAGTAAATCGAGGCTTCCTTTGTCCTTCTCTTTCAGGTTATGACTTCTGCGCAGAGGGACTCATTTGTGGAGAAAACTCTGAGTGTAAAAACAGGAATACCAAAGCAGAGTGCGAATGCAAGAGCGGCTACGCCTCCATCCACGGGGACTCCACTTACTGCGAAGGTAGGGCCATACTTTACCCAGCTCGGCCCGAGCCGGGGCTCATGTGACTCACTCATAATTATCTATTAGCTCGGGGTGTTGAGAGCCGTCCGGGCGGCAGTATGTCAGCGTTTAAGTCGTCGCTCTCTTTTAGGAGCGTGTTTATGTAAGCTGCAGGCCACAGGCTGAGGTTTGTAATGAGCTGATATTAACCCACTGAGAATATGAGACACCATGATGAAAGGCTGTGAGAGGAACCAGGGTGGCTCTGGGAGAGAACCGAGGTCAGTTGTGAACAGGGACCTGAAACGAGAGTGAGAAATCTGTGAAACGCTGATGTGTTGATTTGTCTGTTATGTGAATATTTGACCAGAGCTTAAGGTTTGTAAAGTTCAGTCTCGGGAAGTTGTTTCATCAAAGGACCTTTGCATGTGTAGTCCATTAATGATATTTCACATTTCCACTGGCTGTTTTCCATCGAGTTTTAAACAGATTTTCTTCTTTTCTGTCACCGTTCAATTTCACTCAACGTCAGTTTGAAGAAATATTTTTCGACACCTCTCAAGGTTTCTGTATCTTCTTATGGTCGTGCAGTGTGATCGGGCAGGATCAAGCTTGAGCTCTTGTTGCTATGAAGGCTGATTATTTTAAGTTGCTTTGGACAAATGTGTTTCCCATATAAATGTGATGCAAAGTAATCAAGACTTCAGAGGCAGATATTGAGAAGAATCACATCCAACAGCTGTCGGTGATGAGTTTAGTCATTTCCTGCATTAAAAATGTTGCTTTTTGGCATCTTTAATCATCATCATATTGGAGGATCTTCAGTGTGTAACAGAAGACATTTTTACAGTTACACATAACAAAACACAAGACAAACTTAATCTCAACACTGATTAATGACTTTTTTAAATGCACTGTGATGCCCTACAAATTTTGACCGAAGTCTTCAAGTTGACTTTTGCAGCATCTACAAATTAACTAGGAACTCAATGTATAAAGTGAGTTACTAATCTCTTTTAAACAATGGAAATGTTGTTATCAGATGGCTGGAACAAGCATGATTCCTTTCAGATTATTGGGAAACTTATGTGGCTTTGGTCAAACTTTTGGTGAGATTCAAACTTGCAGCAGAAAAGCTCTTGTTAGATTTGAACCCAGGTCTGAGTGAAGAGCACAGGTCTGCCATCCCAAAGTGCATATTCCTCCTTTTTACAGCTCTATTTAATCTTAAACTAGCGGAGCTATTGTTTCCTGTAGTGTCTGCTTCACTTTTCCTGGAACACACATAATCTGACACTCTATAATCTGAGTCATCACTGAGAGCGTCACTGTGCCTCCAGTCTGCTGAGTGTTGGACTTGGCTGAGCGAGAGCCCCCGTCTGTGGCTGTTGGAGGCCCAGAGTACTTGTGATGGAGCTAATGGCCTTATTTGATTAAGAGGCTTGGGAGCGGCAGTCGGCGGATTGAAGGATTTGCTCGATGCTCGGCGTGCAGTTGTCTTTGGGTCGGAGCCACGGCAGACTGAATTCGCTCGACGCGCCGAGAGCTGGGTAGCCGCGAGCCCTCCGGTCTGTCTGCCTCTGTTTGATCTGCATGGTAAAGAGGTTTACCCAGAGCTCCACTCCAATCCACCGGAGTCCCACACCATATGAGTGAGGGCTGGGAAACGCTGATTGTTAGATCAACTATGTAAATCGCGGAGCCACGGCTCTATTGGCTACGGCGGCATTATCCGTGTTTGGGGGTTGTTCCCTAAAGGCAGCTCAAACTTCTATTGTAAATGGATTAGCTGGAATCCCGCTGTACAGTATGGTGATATTTGACATGGCTTCACACTCACCTCCAACTTAAATTGGCTTAGGATAACATGTCTTACACAGCAGACTGAGGTAATCACGTCGTTTCAATGCTAGTTTACTTGTGCTCTGAACAAAGCCCGGCAGTCTGATGGGATGTCACTGATACCGTAATAGCGGTTTTACGGAACAAATTAATTTCTCTTCTTGTATTTTATAAACAGGAGATTGTGTCTCTAAGCTGTCATTAAATGCGACCATTATATCCTCATAAATGTTTTAATGCCCGGCTGAATGATTGAGGCTGAGATTATTTACTCGTAATCAGAGGGCTGTTTGAGGAGGGACCGGAGGATTTAAACGGAGCCCGGCTCCAGCCGTCTGTATTATGTTCAGTCACCTTGTGGCGCCGTAATTATTCTCTCCCTCTCCTTAAACTGAATACCTAATTATTCTCGATGGGGTATTTGGCTGGGATATCGCCCCCCCGTGTGTCAAAACTTTGGATAAGTGCAGAAGGTTGTCAAAGGTTGAAGTGATCTTTTTCTTCCCATTAAAACACAAGACTTTTGTCCACCCTTAATGGCGTATTTCTCATCTTGGCCTTGGATTAACTTTATTTTCTGAAGCCTAATTTAGCTCCATTTTCACTCTTTGGTTCCATTTGTGTTTGCCACCACATTTCCCATCGTCATGCCAACAGCAAAAGGCGTTCAGGTCGACAGATGACAGGCTTCATCTGAACCCAGTTTTGTTGCTTTACCTTGTGTCGATTTTGATGAATCAGCACGATGGAAAGTCACGGTGAGAGCACTTCCTGTTTGCACCTGAACCACTGATGTGCAATTAACTGCTTGTTGCTGAAGATTTATCCACATGTGAGGAGAGACAGCTCACTGAAGAGACAGCTCACTGAACATGAAGTCTTGACGTGTCATTTTGTTTTTAATGCAAAGTTGACTTTGTTCGACATAAACTAGAACAACATAGCATCTTGTTTTTACAGAAAACATGTAAATATATGGAATCAGATATGACTCTGCTTCCATGATATGAACATGAACTGTGGCTGGATCAGACCAACGGAGGCCAGTTTGATGCCAGTTTCACAGGACCGAGCTGCTTTTCTTGCTGGTTTTGTCCAAATTCTACCGTAGTTGAGGTCAGAGGAATTATTCACGAGAGCGTTAGAAAATCATTCAACAGTGTAATAAAACTTAATAAGATTTTAATGAGTTTGATAATTAGGCCTGCTTTGGCGTGTTTATGATAGGTTGCGTTGTCTTGGTTAATGTCAAGTTGTCGCAACAGACAAAGTCAACTTTATATTAAAAATGACATAATTGACCAAACTTAACGACAGCATTTGTGAACATCCATAAAGACTCCTTCATGTTCGTGACAGGTGTCGTTTCACGCCGCCGTCACATCAGTCAAATGAAGTGTTTCTAAAAATGCTCTTCTCCGGCACTAAAAGTCACTGAGGCTGCGGCATATTGTGTCTGTCTGCTGCCGCTCGCAGGACACAGGCCCGGTTTCTACGCCCAGTGAGAGAATGTGTTAATATTTAAAGCCATCTGCTTAATCTCACAGAAAGCAGAAAATGTGCCTGCATATGCAGAATACACACACATATTGAAACACAAACACTAATGAAGGCCTGTCTGTTTATTTACTCCATGAAAGATGCATTACTGCATATGGGCTGACATCTTCATAGACTTAAGCAGGAGTG
The DNA here is from genome assembly GCA_037975185.1 of Centropyge bicolor. NCBI lineage: Eukaryota > Metazoa > Chordata > Actinopteri > Pomacanthidae > Centropyge > Centropyge bicolor. Next base: position 786,723 of record JBBMOC010000001.1, read on the forward strand.
GAAAGAATACTGCGGTATGCTACTTTAAAGAATTTTTTTTATTGAAGTAGAAGTACTTGTGTAGGAATGTTAACTAGTGGGTCAGTTAAAATATGAGTAAATGTTATTGTGTTAAGGAGGGTGGGGTTAAAAAATACTGTTAAATAAAAAAAAAACACCTTTAGGCTACAAAATAAATTGCATTAAATGTCGTTGTATAGTGGAACAATATTACCAACATGAGCCCTGATGTCTAAACCATCAACAATACATTTCTGCAGACAGCACTTTGCAGCCTGTGCATATGATTGATTAACTCACAACTAATCAATTATAAACATGCAGCCGCCTCAGTGTTACTAGAAATGACCAGAAAACGGGACAAACTCAGTCGATTCAATTAGACTGAAATTAAATAAAGTCTCTGGTGGAACATGCAAAAACCACATAGACTAAATAACCTGATTGCATTGTGTGTTTTTATAGATTTGCACACTCACTCAGTGAATGTATAAATTCATCATGTACATTTCCAGAAAGCCAGCTGACTGCGGAGTGTTTCCTCAGTAAAAGTACTTAAGGAAAAGTAAAATTACCCTTAAGAAAAAAGTACATGTACACCAAAAATGAAACGAGTAAATGTACTTCATGAAGTCCGCCCCTGGATTGAAGACATGAGGCCAGTTGGAGGCGTCGCTCTGTCCGATAGATGTTAACACGGCCGCTCCTCCTCCTCTCTCTAACTCATCCTAGAAGAAGTCTGGGAGAAGCTGGTGTTTGCTATTGATTGGTCTTGGCAACAGTCAGAAACTCAAATGCTCCGACAGGGCTGTTTTTGAACTGCTGGCCTCCTGCTGCTGACATGTCCTCCTGCTGTAATGACTGAATAGATCGACTGTCAATGGTTCCCAAAACAACATATGTGATTATTGAAGACCTTGTTGTTGACCTTGGCTGTCATGTGGTTAATGCTGTGAAATCAAAACTACTTAGTTGCGTTGAAGAAAACCTGGTTTGGGTAGATGAAGTTAAAAGTCAGCGTTGACTTTTAGTTTGATGTCAGACAGGAACAGTGAACTCATGGGTAAAAGCCACGGTGTACTGCGCCACCTGACCTCCTCCTTTCCTCCTGTCATAATTCCTATGGACACTAAAGGTTAAAGTCTAACAATAAACATAAATATGGGTTGTAATAAGCTGCTTGCACAGACGACCTATTCAGTGTTTTTCTGGTGATGGCATGCTGCGACAGGATGGACACAGGAAGATTGATAGACAAGGTTTTCAGTTGTAATCAACTCCACACAGATATATATGTATACAGTATGTGTATATATATATACATGTATATACCTATACTGTGAACATATACACACACATATAGTGCATATACCCCCCCTTCTGAAACCAAACCTATGTCCTGTCTCACTTTCAGATGCAGATTAAAAATGAATCAGCGTTGTTGTTGTTCTACTATTCAAATAAAACTAAGTAGTGTGAGACAACTGCTCCACTTTCTTATTGACTGTATACAGCAACATTTGCATGTTCGCCCATCTTTTCCAATGCAGTGAAACAGAGTCGGTACCTCGGGATCAAAGACGTTATCTGTGCATGATAAATCCTGTGAGACAGGAATCCTGTGAAAGCTGCACCACCTCTGTTCAATCGCTAATTACCATTGATAAAAAAGCTCTGACTACATCTCTCGGGTTGTGTTCTCTTTCCACCTCAGCGTGTCACGTCACTCGACGCCGCTCCGTTCAGCTGCTACTGTACTTTTTCACTTTTGCGTTAATGGGCTAATCATTGGTTTATCATCAGCTCTTGTTTATGCTGTCAGTGATATTCTCGGAGTCCCAGCAGATCGACTGTTTTCTCTCTCAGCTCCAGAGGACGCAGATATTAACGCTGTTGTTTTTGCTGACAGCTTGTTAATCATAGCTTAAAACATGTCCTTTATTGTTGCAGTACATGGGGTTGAGCCCACTCCCAGAAAGCTCCAGACGAACATGCTGGTGTTGAGAAGAGTTGCATCAGCTGAGGACAAACATAATTCTGTGTTTCCTGGCTGTGTGCTGCAGGGACCCTCCTCCCAAATGGCAGGTTGCTCTGTATATCTGTTTCATGGCGGGGGAGATCCCAGCGTGGGTCTAATGTTGAGCCAAAGTGCACATAGGTGGTGCATATCTTTCTTTCATTGCATCTTCTCAGTTTTATGTCGACCATTTCTTCCCCAATATACCCAAATGATCTCCCACTCTGCAGGAAGCTTCTTCTTCTTCTTCTTCTTCTTTTTTTTTACAACCTCTCAAGTGCCTCATCCATGCACGTCCTTTCTCCTCCACGTTTCAGATTAAAGGCTCGATGGCCACGGCGCGTCCTTGGAAATGTTTATGGGTGAGCGCATTAGGGAAAAGTCAGAGCAGTTAGTAAGATGCTTGATGTGGAGCCCAGTATTTTCGCATATGCAGAGCAGAAGCTGATTTCCATAGAAATGGTCTCGGGAGGTTGTTGTGGAGAATCCTCCAGCCGTTAAGAACCCTCATGGGTCACTCTGCCCACATTAACGGCGGCATTAGTTCCTGTTGTGTCCTGCGTCTCCTCCGCAGCTCTCGTGTGTCAGTCAGACACTTGAGACTCGCCCTTGTTTTACATATAAAGGTGGATTTGTTTCACCGCTTCGCCAGCTGTGTGTTTTGTTCGGAGTCGAGTTGCAAAGTTTAATTGGGCCTAATTAACATACATTTGATCAAACGTGTGTTACGACTCCCTCTCTTCACATTCAATCACCGGCTGGGGCTCCGTTCGACTGCAGGTTTATTTTGCCCACAGACGGCAGGTTTTTTTCTGCTGTGGGTAATAAGATTAGAGCCCGCAGTGAGACATGAAACCTAACGGGGCTGTTTCTGTTTGTTCAGCTCGCTTTCATTTTGCTCCGGAGCGGCCGAACTCCCCGGGTCCGGGGACCGACTCTCTGATGTGTCCCCTGAGTTAACGGGCTCCGTGGAGGCACTTTATGATGTCCCTGATCTCCAGTCAGTCCCTGCTGACACCACAGCAGACTTCAGCTCTCTCTCTCTCTCCTCTCTGTCTCTCCAGCTTTCACCACTCACCGATAATGTGACTTTGCTGCTAATAGAAACACAGTTAATGCAGCTGCCTGAGCAAACTTCAAACATCTCGGTTCAAGTCTATGGACAGATTCTATATGGTGCAAGAGGCAATCAATGAAGTGGCCATTTCATGCATCGTGATGAACTTCACAGTGAACAAAAATATTTGTATATGAATATATTGCACAGTGCACTTGTCTTATGCAGCTGCAGCATTTTGAAAAGCTATATCTTCCTTATGGTAATGGTATTGCTTTTATAACTTAATACTGCATGGATGTCATTTAAAAACAGTAGCTGGAGCACCACAATTAAATGAGTTGCATTAAATGAAAACGAGCATGATAAAAATCATTTTAGAGCTCACTAACTGTCTGTGCAACCTTGTACATTAAATGTATTTAGTGGGTCTGGGTGTGGGTTGAGTGGATGTAATCAATTGTTTCACCATTTTTCCACCACACTTTCTAACAATAGCAAAATATTGTAAAGTAATAGCAGTTGTCTCAAACACTATCTCCAGACTTTTAATATTCATGAAGAGATCTCTACTATAAAAGAAAAAAGCATGTTGCACTTTTATTTGATAAATAAGAACATAATGTATTAAAAGTATTTTCCTCTCCATATACAATGATTTGAGTTGTCTGAGCATGAAGCAATCCGACTTTGTTGATCTAGTTTTCCCCTTATATGTGCTGCAGATGAGAGTGTGCCGACCATGCAAATCACTTTTCAGACATTTTACATATTCTTGTCAGATGATCAGTGGCTGAAAAAGAGATCGAACATCTTTATAACCTTGAATCATTTTTATAACAACCCAGTGCATGTGGAGCTTGATCAGATGTCTGATGTCAGTCTGAACTTTCTGACATCTCTGTGCCTCCACTCCTGGACAATGAGGGTGAATTGACTTTGCTGCACATTTCCAGATACATGTACTGACCTCATTTTAGACAGTTTTTAGAGATAATTTCCTGAGTTAAAAGGAGTTCATTGTGAGGTCTAACATTCATTTTTGAAAGAGCACCACACTCTAAATTCCAACCCCCTCCTTTGTGTTGGGACGGTGGCAGAAATCTCACACTGGAATCTAAAAACCTTTGTCAAACAGAAACTATCTGCATGACTAGATCTCCCACGTTGGCAGGTGAAAAGGTTCTTTTTGTAAATTGAGAGAACTGACCCTTTAAATGTCATTGTTTTTGCTCGTCCTCTCCGTTACCCCCGAATTCCTTCCTGGAGGCTTTGCTTACTGGTTCAGTAAATGCTTTCGATATAGTGTGTCCTCGTGTCCTGATCCCTGTTTGCTGAGATGCTCACTGCTGATAATCCATATCCCGTACACCCGGGAGGATTTAGGAAGTCATTTGTGGAGGATTTTCCCCCGTCTTGTCTCTCCGTGTCGCTGAGGCCGACAGAGGTGCCGTTATCGTGTGTTTGCAGATGAGCCCAGATGAGCGGGGCGTTGGGCTTCTGGGTGGCACTGACCGACACGCTGGCTGACTGACGGACGGTCACGCAGACAGACGGAGAGATTTGTGGCGGCGGGAGGCTGCGGCTACAAACAGACAGACGTGCAGACAGATCCCAGGGAGTGAGAACCTGCAGGAGTCAGATCCACAGAGGATGGGAGGGAGCTAATCAGGGGCAGCGCCTGCCTGCAGAGCTTCCACAGTGGGATTGAAGGTGTGTGTGAGTGCAAGTGTGTGTGTGTGTGTGTACCTGTCCTGGGTTTTCAGATAAGCTCGGGAAAAACGTGTCTCCACCCAGAGTGCAGCACCTGCCCTCACGCTACAGTTAATCTGCTGAAACTAACAGCTTCTGCTCACTTTTCCCTGCTGAGTCTGGTCACATCACAGCACCAGGAGCCGGAGAAACACACAAACACACACCTGTAATGTGTCGGGAAGGTTGCACTCATCCTATATCACACAGCACTTCTATGTCAAGTCTTTATTATTAATGTTCTCCGTGCGGCGCTGATGAGAGCTAATGTGAAGTGCGCTTAGAGGGGTAATGCAAAAGAGAGCGACTTATTGATTGGAAGCAGTTTAGAGAATCTGCCTTTGTTCTTATTCAGCCCGCGATGACGGGAGCGGCGGCGTGCGTCTGTCTTTTGTGTCGCCGGCGAGCGCCTCTGGCTGAATTGGCTCTCACTCAGTGGCATTAAAGAGTAATTGGCTGTGTTTGTACTTCTGCGAATCAATCAGGTTCTCTGTGGGAACTCGAGCTCCGCCGTGTTAAAACAAGGATGTAATGACAAGGAACGAATGAGTGGCGGCGCCTGCTCCCCCTCGGTGCTGTACGACCTAGAAAGGGGGGGGGGTCGAGGTGGGGTTAGCAGCGAAAGACGAGGACAAGGTGAAGGCAGCAGTGACAACAACCTGCTGGAAGCTTTGTGAGCTTCCGACTCTCATCACCACCTGTAGTAAATATGCTGGAAGACAGGATGATACCTGTAGTTAAAAAAGGGATAAAACCCCTGTGTCGTATGTCTTGAGGGACATTCAGACTGTATTGTAAAAAAGTCTTGTAGAGAAAGTCATTGAAAGAACTCTTTGTCTTAAACTGTAAACTGACAGTTTAAGTCAAGGTAAGGCCACAGGTGTTATATGTAGAAGCCAAAGAAAGTGCTTATAAAATGAACTGCCATTCAGTATTCGCAAGGCTTCCAGTAAAATTAAATATGGTTTCAGAACAGTTAAACAGTTTTTTTGTCAGTGTTAATACACATAGATCACATGAGCCTAGAGCATTATGGGAAAATACTCTTATTTGCTTTCTGATGGAGAATTAGATGAGCAAATCGATACCACTCTCATACCTGTTCATTAAACATCATAGCGTAGGACAAAGACCAGTCTGTCAAATGACAACTAAATGTTCTTTGTAATTTTTAACCTCTAATCTCTTTAGTCTGACGAGTCATAGAGCAATCAGCGAAGACTCCAGGACAGTTACTGGATGCAACCGCGAAATAGTCGAATAAATAATGATTTTAGTGCTTCATTTTTTTTAACAACTGAGATATAGCATGTTAGTTTGTGCTTCGATTTTGTTGCCATTTGAGGGCTGGATCACCACCCGTCCATCTCACCAGCTGATCCACAGGCCAAGAGATAATCAATCCTCCAACCAGCACGATCAACCAGAGTGAGGAAAGTGAAACAGCAGCACTCGCCCCCTCCCTCATTACACCTGCCGAAGTGCCCTTCAGCAAAAGCCCAAGCTCCAGACTGCTGGGAGAGCGTCAAGCAGGGGCTTCTTGAAAAGGAGAAAACTGTTCCAGGTTAGAGGATAATTCCAGCTCATTACAACTTGTGCATTTGGCCACGACTTCTGTCGTAGCATTTTACTCACCAAGTTAATTGCTGAGATCTTGAAGGTGGCAACATCTCTAAAATTAATTCATACTGGGCACGAAACAAACAATAATTATACAGGTTTTAAACAAACTCTCACCTCAGCCAAGCTGGAAGAGACAAAGAAAGACAAAAAAACATCTATCACAGTTTACAGAGCAGCTTTGGGATTCAGCTCCGATTTATCCCAAATACAATGTTCTCACATCTGACAGAAGCGATGACCAAAGCAAATAAGATCCCAGTTGAAATCAACTTTAATTATCCAGGTTAGAAGAAAGCATCTTGCCTGCAAACAAACAGACAGACAGATGGGCAGGGGTAAAAATAACAGTAAAACCCTCTTTTCACTGCATCGACGGAGAGAATGAAAGAGAGGAGAGAGAGTGTTGGAAAGTACAGGCAGTGCTGTCGGCCAAGCTCTGCTCGTGGTGCTGAAAGTCCGAGAGAGTCTGAGAGTGTGAGCGGAGCTGCTCTGCGAGCAGCCGGCGGATTGACTCGGCCTACTGCGTGACGCTGGCAGAGGTCCGCTGGAGTCACAGTGGGTGAGCACTCTGGTAAAAGGTCAGTGAAAGACCTGTAATGAATTACAGTCATTTCGCTGAACGACAGTGTAGAGAGAGTGTGTGTGTGTGTGTGTGTGTGTGTGTGTGTGTGTGTGTGTGTGTGTGTGTGTGTGTGTGTCCTCCCTCGTCTCCCTGTCCCACTTCTCAAACTCTCTTCTGGGCGGCATCCATCTCTGCCATCTGCACCACACTGACTGCTTGTGCTCCAACACAGCCAACGCTGTCCTTGGCATGGCGCCGCTCCCTCGCCTCCCATTCCTCATATGGTTATTTATCCCTGCTTATTCCCATTCAATTTCCTGACCGTCTCTGAGCTGCGGGGGATTCGGGTGGTAATCCTGGAGCCTGCGGGGCTTGTTGCTCTGCATGCTCTGTGGGCTAAAGTGTTCAAATTTCCTCTGGAACTGAGCCTGAAAAAAGCCCCCGTGCAAGCCTGAAAAAAGTTATTTGCTCCAAGTGGCCTAATGGGAGTGAATGCAGATTACCTAAAGGCCTGTTTTATTTCATTAGCATGAATTGGTGTTTTGCCCCGAGTGTTAGAAACAATTTGCTATTCCCCGCTCTCATATTAGCTCCACTGCGATATGTTATCAGATTGCCAAAGTGATTGTCAGATTTTCAATTTAAAAAAATAGTTTTTCCTCTATGGCGCAGTAAAGCAGGTTATCCTCCCACTGCTCATATCTTGTATCTTGAGAAAAAAAAGTCTTTGGTAATTAATGCAGAGATCATATCGCTACTGTAATCTTTTCTTATACAAGAGACGCATTTCAATAAAACCTTGACTGACAAGATTGTTTTTGCAAAGCTGAGGGCTCAGACGTCTAAACTTATCTCACAGTTACACACTATCTCATTTCATTTTGTAAACGATATAAGGGACGTCTTTTTTTCTTCTTGCAGTTGGAATAAAGAAGAATTGGCTGCTCATTTCTTCCAGACACAGACTCAACCACAGTGTCGTTACAGACATCCACATCCCTGCTGATCCTCAGTACAGTAACACACCATCAATTAAACATTGTCTTTGTCCCAATTCAGTTTCCGCCCTGTTTGAAGGACACAACCTACTAAGGTGTGACCTTTGGAGGACTGAGGGAAAGCAGGCTGATCTAGCACTTCTTTCCCAAATGAGACTATCTGGCCTCACACTAATGGTTCGCTGATCCCTGAGTTTAAAGGATGGGTAGTGACATTTCACTGCACAGTCTCACTGCTCTGGCCTTTACATCGGTCCAGTTTATGTTATAGATTAGACAGGGACAGATTATCACCTGGATGAAATGACTTTATTGTCTGATGTACATGCATTTCCTGACTTTTTGAGTTGCCAGAGCGACTGAAAGCTTCATTAAACGTGTGAATGGCGTGCAGGGGATTTTATGACACAGACCTCTCCAGATATTACTATGGTTACGTCCTCTACAGGAACTACAACCCAGATTGCAAAAAAGTTGGGACGCTGTGTAAGACAAATATAACTTTAACTTTATAACTTTTTTGACAAACTCTTAATTGAAAACAGCACAAAGTCAAAATATTTAATGTTTGACCTCATCAGCTTCTTTGATTTTTGTAAATATCTGCTTATTCTGAATTTGATGGCAGCAACATGTTTCAATCAAGTTGGAACAGGAGCAACAAAGACTGTGAAAGTTGTGGACTGATCCGAAAACACCTGTTTGGATCCTTCCACAGGTAAACAGGTTCATTGGTAACAGGTGATAGGATCATGATTGGGTATGAAAGGTTCATCCTGGAAAGACTCAGTCGTTCACAAGCGAGGATGGAGAGAGGTTCAACACTTTGGGAACACATGATTCTATACATGGACTCACTGATTGCATTCAGCTTTTTTTGGAATCCGGGTTGTGTTTGGACTTGGACGGGGAGGGGCCATGTTGACGTCAGCGGCTAAACTGGGACACAGCTACCATCTGAACACCATCAAAAAAAAGATCACTTCAGGTCACTTCCTGTGTGTTTTCGCTGGAAGGTGACGGCTTCGGTCGAGCCTGGAGACGGACGGACGGACGGCTCCTCCTCAGTCCTTCCTTCAGTCATCCCCAATCCAGTAATTACAGCACAGACTGCGGGGACTAATGATCATGTTCCACAGGGTGGTAATGACACAATTATGACTGCGAGGACATCAGTCATCTCCACTTAGCTCCGACAGTGTCCTTGGCCCTTTAGACACACAGGCTCAGACAAGTGAATAAGACAAAAACTCAAAGTGTCATTGAGCCAAATTACTCTCTTGCACGAAGTTAGTGAACTGTCAGGGCTTTTTGAAAGACAAGATTAGCATCCAGCGCTGCATCCTGCTCATGAATGTACAGAGCTTCAAGTGATTAATGGATGAATGCGTGAATATTTGGGCTCAGTCGTCCCTTTTTTTGTGGGATTGATGAGATAGTTTGTCGCCGAGACTAAATTTATCCTGAAGTTTAGCTTTGTTCGGGGATTGATTGCAGCCGTCCGAGTACGTGTCAAGGATTTTCCCTCGGAGTAGTGATTTTCTCTGCTCTGCCCCACAAAGCACGACAGCTCCGAGTGCTTTATGAGCCAAACGCTCTGCCGGGCCGCCTCACATTCACACCATATTTAACCGCTGACAATTAAACCTGCCAACAAGCTTTGGTTGTAACTGTCGCAGCGTTAATTTAAAGCTCGAGTGCAGATGAGCTGTGACTTTGCGAGGAAGCGGGGGATGATGCCACACGTACATCATGTCTGTGAAGGAAATGCATGTATGAGAGCGAAGGTCAGGTGTTCGGGTTGAATGTTGTCGCAGTGAGGATCCCCAACAACAACAACAAAAAAAAAGATGTCGATGTTTGAGAGACCTTTTTAAAGCTTCAGTTGGAGTGTACAGTTTGGTGCCATCTTTGTACTCATTGAAGCTTCAAACTGTAATTTCTGCAGGGGGCTCGCCTGAGGGAATCTGAGGTGTGTTGTCGTACTGTACCTGTCAGTCAAACAGACATACCCCCAAACTACCTCCCTTTCAGCTTTAATACCTCCGTAATGAAACATTTATTCTGACAGCCACTATCAAGACAGCCATTGCAAGAATTAAGGCTGCGATTCCTTGTCGACAAACATGACCTTGTAGTCTGGACCTTTTAATGGATCTCAAGGGGTCCAGGTACTTTTGAAGTCGGCGTCCTGCAGCCGGAAGAGAAAGTGCAGCTTGGACACATTTTGGCTTTTAATGGCATTTCAAAGTGGAGTTTTAATGTGAAGCAGCAAATGTGAAACAGTCCAAACTGATTTATTAGAGATGTCACCTAAAGACTTTTCAACCAAATTTAGCCCGAGCCTATCTTGATGTCTTTTGACCTATAAATCACCTGACAAGGCTCGGAGTGAGTTTGAACCCAGGTGCATGACACTGAGACAGGAGCTTCAAAATAAAAGTCTTTTTGACAAAAAGGCAGAACTCAAAATCACTCTGACGAGGTGCGGTAAACAACAAAGTGCAACAAAAAAATCACTCTCTTGAGGATACTGGCAAACAGGAAAAACAAAGTAACGAACTCAAAATCACTCAAGTAAAACTGAAACAAACGTACAATAGGCAAAGTAACAACAGAAAGAGCTAACCTGGCAACAAGGACATGGATCATGAGGCGCGGTTTGACGGACATAACAGACACGACAAACTGACACAGGACAGGGGAAGACATTATATACACGAGGTAATGGGGATCAGGTGGAGACAATGCGGGCGGGAAACACAGGAGGAAGGGCAAATTAACTGGAACGAGAAGGGAGATGGTTACCATCAGGAAGTGGCGAGTCAACATGAATGGAAAAAGTAACTTGCCATTTCTTTTTGGTCATGACATCACCAAATGATCAAGATGTAGTATTCTGACCAACCTTCCTAAACAATGCTAGGTGTAGGAAAATGTTGCATATTTGCTCAACAGAAACAACTAATATTTTTGCACAAGTGAATATTCTTCAGTCTTTCTGTCCCACGTCTGACCCGATAGTGTGGATGTTGTGTCCTCGTCTCTCTGCAGCGAATGTGAATCTGGGACTGATAGTGACTTTGTCTTCCTGTTCTTTATTCCTTCATTCTCATTCCCTTTGCGTCATTGTTGTCCTACTCCCATTGTTTACACAGTATAGGTGTACAGCTATCCCCCCCCCACCCCTCTACAAGCCTGCCGTGTTTTTGGTGTCAACAGCAGCGAGTGCAAGAAGTTAAAGATATTTCAACTTCGAACTCAACTGTGCCGCGCTTCAAAGGGCTTTTCAATAGTCTCATAGCAACAGCCGCAGCCTCATCTAGCGCTTCCCCAAAAATATCTGCCAAGCGCTCGCAGCTATAATACAGATGCTCAAAGTACAAAGGACCTCAGCTTCTCTGCACCTGTTGCCCAAAGCATGTCAACTGTGGCTGCCTTTGAGGAGCGCGGTGTAGCCCGGGTGCAGCAGTTCAGGCTTGCCAGCGCGGCGAGGGGAAGAGCTCACAGATTTATTCAAGGTTTACCTGATCAAAGCTGCGTGTGAAGCACCGTTATCATTTATAATTCAGGGGGAAATGTGGGTTTCCTTCGTCGTGTAGCGCGAGTCTCGCCCTCTAATGGAGTCCAGAAGAAGCAGGTAAAGGGAGGTGGAGATAATCATCTGCTATTTGCTGCTTCTAAGCCGAGCTGGCAGTCTTCGTCGGCTCACAGTTTCAGCTGTTTGTACAGGGAATCACCTGTTATGTTGTAGGTTTAAGAGCGAGAGCTGCACAGAGCCTCTGGGACTGAGGCAGATTTCTGTGTGTGTGTGTGTGAGAGCGTAGGTGTGTGTACCTTACAGACAGGTTTATCTTTTGTAGTTGTTGTATTAGTGGTTATTTTTCATGAGATCAATATTGAACCTTGGTACGAGAAGAATGTGACTTGATTTGGTCGGTGTTCAGCTGCTTCGGGAAAAGAGGATCAAGCAAATTACAAAGAACTTGACATAATAAATAACTTAATACAGCTGCAGACTTTATTACTTATAGTATGTGGAAGAATTGGATGTGACTCTTTTATATTCATGACATCAACTGCAGGCTTATTTAAAAGTCGGAATTGCTTCGCCTTTTACTTCACTGTTGCCTTAATAACATGTATAACTGCAGACGGTTTAAGATGCCTCAAAGTGAGAGAGTAAAAAAGTTAACTTAAGAGCAAAAGTAGTTCATGTTAATGGTCAAATTGGTGTTTAATATTTAACATTTTGCAGGTAGAGATGATGTATTAGTGTGACTATAGCTGCTAACCTTGAAATGCTAATATTGGAATTCATTTATTTTTTTTCCCACTTGTGTTTGTATATTTCTACAGCTTCTTGTTGCCTAGTGAGAGACGTCTAAAAAAATCCCACAAGGCCTTCTTACGTTTACCACCGGGGACTAATTAACGAATGAACTTCTCCTCAGTCTTCAGCTCGTTCTTTACAGTGAATCCACAACAACAGAACATGATGTAAAGACAAGGGTTAAACTTATAATGGCAGGCGTTAATTGTAGTGTTTGAATGTCGTGAAGTGACAAAACACAAACCTGTTTATGCGCACGCTCGCTCTGGAACGGCCTTAAACTTCCACTTCTCCAGCTGGCAGATGGTTGCATTGAAAGGTTGAGTGTTAATAAAGAGCAGCTGGTGGAGTTTTTGGTTCGACCTTCATGTGATGAATGTCCTGTAGTGAGCGTTGAGGAACTCCCCAATGACAAGTGTGTAACTCCTGATGGATGACGTACGCACACCTAAGTAGTCTACAAACACACACACACACACACACAGGTGTAAAACATTCCTGTACTTTTTCAATGACTTTGTCAGATACTGAATTCTTTATTCCAGCATATTTTTTGCACTTTCCCAAATGTCTTCTTCGAGGAAACATTTCCTCTACAGTTAAGCACATGGAAGTTGCTGTGTACATTATATCACATTCACTTGACTTGACTTGACTTCAGAGTCTTGCTCATTACATCTACAGTCTGATCTGATGATTAGGGGTTTAAGTGCCTTGCCCAAGGACACCTGTAAGGTAAATTTCTGCTTGTTAAATTAGAATTAGAAACTGGCCATGATGAATCAGATCTCTTTAATGCCAGTTTTCTCTGCAGTCCTCCACAGTGTCCTGGCTTCTATACTGTCAGGTAACAACAGAACAGTGACAGGACAGAAACCATGACAGTTGTTAATCACTCCAAACCAATGACCATTTGCCCAGCTTTTCCCAGGGACAGTGACCCTTTGATGTTTATTTCCTGCATCACCTAAACCAGTGACCCTCACAACTAATTCCCTTGTATGACCTCCTGACCTGTTCTGACCCTGATAAATCCTCACACCTCAGGAACTTTTACTGCCGTAAAACATACATTCCTTTTTTTTCTCCTTTCTTTTTTTAAACAATATATTTATTGAATTTTCTTCAAAAACAAGCACCAAATACACTTGTGAATAATATTAACAGAGCAGACAGCTCAGATTAACATTCATAGGTAAATACATAAGTAAAAACAAATGTAAAAAATAAATAAATAAATATACATACATATATACATAGGAGGTTTCAGGGAGCAAATTAAGTTCATTGTCAGGGCATTCCTTGTAATGCAATGGAAGAGAGTTCAAGTCCAAGATAGTCCAAGTAAGGCTACCAAATTTTGTCGAATTGGTCTAATTTGCTATGTAGGATATTTGTAAGATAATCCAAAGGAAGCAACTCATATATAACCTTACACCTACTATTAAGAGAAGGGCCCTTTTCATTAGTCCACTCTAACAATAGATCTTTCCTAGCAGCAAAATTAAGGTTTCTCTCCTTTCTTACTTTCTGATCTTCTGGCTCAAACAATTGTTAAATGTGGATAATGAGTTATGGGCGTGCACCGCTCTTTTACTTTCCAAACCAAGAGTTATCTGATGGAAGAAACAATCAACCCTCTGGCTCGCTTTTTCCAAACTTTATATGAACTTCTGCCACATGTCCAGCAGAGTGCTTTTCAGAGCGAACCTCTCACAGTCGGTAAATGCCACCAGTTGCTGTAATGTTGCCAGCTCATGAGATCTTTAGCTCAGCGCTCTGTGTGCTGGTTCTGAGCCGACAGCGACGAGCCAACTGCCTGACTGACCGGTGCATACATTCTGTTCCTGGCATCAGCGTCAGCTTCCTGTCCATCATTCCTCAGAGTAAAGGTTACTTAACCAGCCAGTGTCAGTGATGGCTCTGCGACATCAAGTTATGTCTTATTACTGAAAATTAAATGCACATTTTTTAATGCTATGATCATGGATATAAGTTGCTATAACCTTCGTCAGCGTGTCTCCAACATGCTTCGGTCACACAACAGGCTGAAGTAGAAGTCAGAGCGTCTATGCGAGGAGGAGGTGAGCAGGCACAAGGACAGCCGAGCGACTTGATAATTGAGCCCGAGGTTACTCACATGTTAGATCATTTAATGAGTCAGACGGTGGAGAGGAGCTCCACTGCTTGGGAGCTGTTGACTTCATTAAGAACAGTAATGGTGTGTAATGATGTGATAAGGCTTTAGCCTGTCGGAGAGCAGCAGCAGCGGGGTGTTGACACCCAACGCCATTAACATAATGGCCGGGCGCATGGTATTTTTAGGGCATATGTTGTCTGTCTGAACGGCCGAGCTTGGGGTCAGTGATCAGGTTGACACGATGAATAATGTGTTGAGAGGTTTGTGCCGCTTGTTTCCACTGATGAAAAATGTCGCTACACAAAGCTGATGATCTACTTCACTGCTCGGCTTCAAATGCGCTCTTATGTAGGTTTTGCAGAAAATGTACTTTAACCCAGGAACTCATGGGGCAGAGTTTGCTGTACTGAGTGTCGCTAATTGGCCAAATACAAACCTTCTGACAACATGTGAGCAACTTTTCCTCACACTGTTCAGACAGAGCACTGACTTATATCAATATTGCAGCTGGACATTCTGACCTATATACATTCAAACATCATGATGACACAATGATAAGTGACAAAGAACAACATGATGATGCTGTTTCTTTGTGGCCTTGCATCTCAATCAAACTCATTGCGTTTTTGATTTTTTAGAATGTTCAAGGTTTTTCAGATGTGTTGGAAACTAAAATACAATTGTGCTATTTAACTTGTAATTAGCAATTTAGTTCCTGCAACTATTTGGTCAAAATAAGACCATTAAATAATCAAACACGCTCCTCATTTTTAAGTCATCAATTCACCTAAATCTGCATGTGTTTGAGCTGCAGCAGGAAACCGGGCCAGCTGGATGAAATCCCCCCCCCCCCACACACACACAGAACATGAATTTCACAAAGAAAGATGTCAGCATGACAAGTCGGGTTCGAGCCCAAGACCTTCTCCCTGTGAGGCGTCAGAGCCGCCCATTTATTTTAATGAGGCCCAATTGTCAGAGGATCACCAGCTCTGTCTTCAGGATGTCAGTCATTCATATGCAGTAATTTATTGTCTTTGCTTGCCTACTTTTATTCAGGAGCTCAGAGGAGGGGTTGAGGGTGTGGAACCAATCCCAGCATGCACCAGACAGAAGGAAGAGATCAAACTCCATGAACCATTAACCACTGGGCTTCAGTGCCAGAGCTGAAAATGCTCTGCGATATGGCAAAGCCAGCTAATGTTTCCGAAAGCAGTGAAAAGACTGAATAAGCAAGGTGATATTAACACTCACTCTGTTTTGTCTGTGGACATTAAATTTTGTCACAGGTGGAGCTCGCTCTACCTTGCTGAAGATTATTAATGTCCTGTGAAATGGAAACAAAAGTTTGCCTTCCTGTTGCTTCTGCTTTATGGAGTGAGATATGAGGTTCAGCGCGGCGCCGGCACAATTGTTCCCAATTTAACGTTCAGGGGAAAACCAAATAACGTCCACGGTCGTGATTGGCAGAAGGTTAAACAGCCTCTTATCTGACATAGAATCACAGAGGGACGCTCGCATCACGCCGCCCCACCTGAGAGGCTGCGAAGCCTCGGCGAAGGGAGCTATCGGGCTATTAATCACGGGCGGAGCAGCGCTGCGGCCGCCACCTGGCTGCTAACACACACGTGCACGTACAGCCTCCATCAGACCGGAGCTGGATATTAAAGGGAACATTCACACTTTATCTCACTCGTGGACAAAATGCCAGGGGCAACATTTACATACCCAGGCCGTTCTGTTGTTACAGTCATTTGGTTTATGTACACACCCCTCATTGCTCTTTACAGTACCCTGACTAAGCTCAGGCTCTCATTATGAGAAGCCCTGCTACCATGTGTGTTTTATTATCATATTAATTTAACCTGTATTTAACCTTGCTGCATTTTTCCCACTCAATAATAATCCCCCCGCCGCCCACTCCGTTTTGAATGAAAAATGCTTTCGACATAGTGCTTAGAGAGACCTTCATACCTGCAGTAATTCCCTGATTACCAAACACCTGAACGGCTGAATATTTTAATTCTTCTTCTTCTTGCTATCTAACAACCTGTAGAAATGCATCCTCCTGAGATCCAGGCTATTCATTTGTGTCCTCCATAGTGGACATTAGTTTTTGGTCTATATCTTTTGACTCATTTGACCTACCCCACTAAGTCCTGTGCTCAGGAGAGGACATCCTGGCCTTTCCAATGATATCTCATGTGTTTGGGTGGGATGAGGGGAACTTTCAAATTCAACACTTTCCCCAGTACAGTGATGAGAGTCTTGAAAGACAAACAAAAGAAGGCCTTCTGTATGATATAATACAGACATTTTGCTCAGCAGTTCAACAAAATATACAGGCCAAATATCCAGTTTCATTTAAAAAGTGGGTTGACATTCTTGTTTTCTTGTCAGCCTATTATCATTTTGTTGTGTTATGGTAAAATCGTTCTGTTGTCCATTACAGTGGACATGCTGTAAAATCTAAAATAATTGTTTTGTTTTTTTTTATAAAATTCTAAATTGTGAGTTGTTGTTTTAGCTCCAAAGAGGCAGGAAATCACAAAAAATTAACTGAAAGACTTTTATTTGCAGACACTTTGCTTGTTTGTGAAAGGTCAAGATTTGAAAAAGACATATTAAAAATGTAATTCTTTAACAATGGCATCGAGGTAAAATACTAACACTACCTAAAGGACCCAGTGCATTGAGAGCATGCTCTTTGTGTTTTTTTAGATGATGTAATATGTTTACATTTGAGGTTTGTAACATACATGAACAGGCCATTTTCATCCACACACAAGGAGCAATATGCACCGAGGTCGGTACAGTTTCCTGCCGGAGAAACGAAAAGTGAATCCTACAAAATGAAGATATCACCTCATTAGGCCTGGGATGTTCGAGCAACGCGTCCCAATTAACGATCTTTACACTTATGAAAAAAGTGATGCGTCATATTAGCAGCTCCTAAAAGAACAATCAGCAGCAGCGGGATTGAGAGCGGTTGTGGTGGCTTCATGTCTGAGGTTCGTGGATGACGAAGCGGATCTGCACTGTGTTTGCTGTCAGATTTAAGAAACGCCGAGATTCGCCGAGTGGCCCCCGTTACCTGACTCAGACAGCAGGTGTGCTTATCAAAGTGTTTATTAATTTACATGATAATGAACAAGAATGGCTGTCAGCACATTCTATTTACTCGCCTCACATCATCTTTCGAGGTCTAATTAGAGCGGATGAGAGCAGCTCTCACTTTCACACCTTTCCACGAGAACTCACGTCGGTATAAACAACACAAGCACGTAACAGCAGCGGCTTATGAGACAACCCTCCAGAGTGCTCGTCTTTAACCTCCGGCAGATAAGTAAAGCATCACCAATGTGCATATCTGCCTTTGTTAATTCTAAAGGCCGTGAAGAAGTCAAGCAAATAAATACTGAAACTTCATCTTATTTCCACACCTACACACTGCTGAAGGATTAAACTGAAAAAAGAACCAATATTATTTTCTTTTTAAGTTCTTTCAAACACAGTGAATCACTCAGAATATGTTGAATAAATGTTTAATATCTGAATCAAAATGGAGGTTGACAGACAAAACTGGCCTTCAGATGTAATTACCTTAACGAACGTCAACCAAACCTCCTGCAGATGCTTTGTGTCCAAAGTCACCAAATGATGACGAATCACTTTTGATGATAATGGAAAACGTTATGTTTGTAGCACTCTCAATACACCACGTCATTATTTTACACATTAAGCATCAGTGAATCACGTCTGTGAGCACCTCCTCCGAAATGATGTCGGCTCATTCCTGTAAAACAAGTTTAGTAAAGCTGATTTTTCACTTTCTTCTTAGCTGCTGTGCGCTTTTATTTTGTTTTTTACAAATGTATCCAAAAACATATGTGAGCACTATAAGATATTATTTAAAAATGGCGTCCTTTATTTAACCCAATCTATATCCCTCCCGCCCCTACAAAATAAAATTACTACTTTTTAAAAACTGTATTCTATTTTTTTTCAGAACACACAAAGAAACACAAAGAACACACAAATCCCTTTCCCAACCCACATACAAAGACATATATCTAAAATAGTACTGTGTAAAATAAACATGTCAGTTCGCACAAGAGTTGCATTAATATAACTTCGGAAGAGTTAGAGAGGTAATGATGTGAGTCAGAGGCACTGAGGTCCACAACAGTGTGTCCATATAATCCAAAATTTAAAAGCCAAACACCCATTTAGCTATAAGGACAGAAGAATGACACTTTGAGGTCACTGCTTTTCATTACAATACTGCATTTCTGTAAATGTAGAAAAATCCTGAAATACGCACAAACAGTAAAGTTTGGATCCAGTGGAATAGTCCAGTGTGTCATAAAAAAAAAATACTGCATTGACAATATGATTTAAGTTTGCATTGTGATTTCTATAGAGTGAGGTAGTGTTGATGAGGTAAACTGAATGAACTGAGTCAGTGTGTTTCTATGGAGAGCAGGTTTCTGAATTGTGCTGTTTGAGTGTGTTAAAGTTGTTGTTGGAGGCCACGTTGAAGAAGCCAAATCCAACTGAGGAGGTTAAAAGCAAAAAGAAACCAAAGTGGCTTCACTGCTGCTGCTGAGGTCAAAGATCAGCTGAGTCAAACACATGTCTGCTCCAAAACCTGCTAGTGACAGAAATAAGCTGAAAAACTAAGATTACAATCCAAATAATATCCAAACTCTGATAATGGTAAATATGCAAACGTGCTCAGTAGTTTTTATCAGTTGTTATATTCAAGTGTGATTCCTGTTTCTCCTTTAAACTGTAGCATACATTCACTCATAAGAAGTAAGTCAGTAGTAGATCACAATCCTGAAATAAATCCATATGCACTTCTCACATGAAGAAACATCAGCACATCGATTTCAGGTTCCAGGGTTGTTGTAAGATAGGAAGATAAAAGAGGATGAACAGTCTCCCATTTAAATCCATTCATGATGCTTAGGCTCCAGAGTCATTTCTTGTGAAATCACTTTTCACAAGTGTTTCGATGATCGTCCGGTTTTTAGCGGCCTCACAGACTGGGAAGCAACAACCACATCGCCGTCCAATGGAGACTGTTGGATTGTTACACCCATGAGCAGCGACTGAGCAGCGATGAGCAGCGAGAGCAAAGACTCTCACTGAACTGAATCCAGGCAGTAACGTTGCTGCTTCCTGGTTTGTGAGACGCTTTACAATTCTATATAAATTCTCTTAATGTGTTTTATTAAGAGATTTAGAGACACGTGGATGTATCTGAATGGGTAATGACAGGAACTGAAGCCTTGGGAATATTCTCATTTTAACAGCTAATTCTAGCAATCAGGACATAATGAGTGGATTCATCCATTTCTGTAGATCCTCTTCTAGTTCATTAAGCACAGGTTATTAAAGTTATTATCTATTCTATATCTGTTATACCAAGATATCTCTGACTACTCTGCGCCCATTTGAACAGGCTTGTTAAGTACTCGGTGTAATTGTGAGGTAACAACTTTATGAGGCAACATCATTGATGTGTAAGAAAGTTGAGTTTTCACTTGTGGTCATCAAAGGCACACGTCTCTCTGCCTGTCAAAGGCATTTTATACAGGTGACTCAGTAGTGGTCACACACAGATACCGTTGCTTCTGTGCCACTCGCTGTAACAGTTCCTTAAAGTAGTGAAGCAAAGCGTTTTTTGACAAGTGCTGCAAAAGACTGGAGACTTCCTCTTGCAGACCACACAGGCCCGTCGGCCGGCGGTGGCCCGGTCTCTGGGCGCCACGTTGCTCATTTGTTCCACAAAGTAGGCCGGCAGGTGACCAAAACTCGGGGCGGGCGGCGCCTCAGCGGACGAAGAAGGAGGCGGCGCCGTGGAGGGCGAGCCCGGCGGGACGCTGGAGGAGGACGGAGGAGGCGCTTTGCACGGGGAGGCGGGGGGCAGTTTGAAAGGAGAGGTGTGAAAGTTTTGCGGCCCCGCCCGACGTGGCGTGGAGCCGATCTCCGCCAGCGACAAAATCAGCTGCTCCCTGAAGCTCTTCTGCGTCAGCGCGTGTCGGTTCTGCAGT
This sequence comes from Centropyge bicolor, assembly GCA_037975185.1. Classification (NCBI taxonomy): domain Eukaryota; kingdom Metazoa; phylum Chordata; class Actinopteri; family Pomacanthidae; genus Centropyge; species Centropyge bicolor. The sequence goes on from JBBMOC010000001.1 coordinate 807,267, forward strand.
TTGCACATCTCCTTGTGGAGGATGAAGGCGTTCACGGTGGCGATGTCCACGAAATGGTAAAAGAGAGTTTTGTACCATTTCTGGGTTTTGTGGAGGACGTTGTAGTAGGCGATGAGCGCGTCGGACAAGTCCACGCCGCCCATGTACTGGTTGTAATCTTTGATGCAGCCTGGAATGGGAACCTGCTTCACCGTCCACTGTCCGGCCGCGTCTTTCACTTTGCGCTTGGCCGTGTCGTTGCTGTAAGCTTTGTGTAAAGTGGTGCACATGGTTACCTCCCGCGTGTCCAACCACTTCACAAACAGCAGCTCTCCTTTTCTGATCCACCGGATAGTTCCCCTCGGAGTTTTTTCTGTCATGTCATTGCTTTTCTTTTTGGGATAACCAGCCACGTTGGGACGAACGGTACCGCACGCCCAGATCTTCCTCAGAAGGAGGTCGAGGAAAAGAGTCGGACTGGTGTAAAAGTTGTCCACGTAGAGCTTGTATCCTTTACCCAGGAAGGGGATGTTCAGCAGCCTCATGACAGCATCGTAGCTCAGCCCCTTCCCGGTGGGTTCACTGTCTCTTCCTCCATACACAAAAAAGTTCAGGGTGTAGCCACACACTGAGTCGGCTAACACAAACAGCTTAAAGCCCCATTTAGTGGGCTTGTTTCTGATGTACTGCTTGAACCCGATCCTCGCTTTAGTGGCCACCATGCGCTCATCTATGGAGATGTGCTGGTAGGGATGGAAGAAGGTGTAGCAGGCCTCCAGAATCTGCTCGTACAGCGGTTTTATCTTGCAGAGTTTGTCGTACCCCGGCGTGCCCTTCTTCTTGTCGTTGGCCGCCTCGGTTGCGGGGTCGTTCATGTGCAGGCTGCGGGAGATGGCCAGGAAGCGTCTGCAGGGCATGACGGAGGCAGGGAACGGCAGGCTGAACAGCTTGGACCCTCTCCAGAACTCCTTCAGGGTCTTCAGCGGGACGATGCCCATGTAGAGGACGAGGCAGAGGAAGGAGTGCATGTCCGCTGTGGTGACGGGCAGCCAGCTCTCCTTCTGGCCCTGGTATTTCCTCTTCCCGTAGGCGTTGGTGTTTTTCACCAGCGTGTCGATCACGGTGGTAGAGAAGAAGAGCTGGAAGAGTTCGAGCGGCGTGTAATTGGCGGTTCTGTTCAGCTGCGGCCCGACGTCCCTCTCGGGTCTGAACCGAGGCTGAGGAGGCTCGACGTCCTCCTCGTCCACGTCATGCCACCGGTCTTCATCTGCTGCTTCGTCCTTTTCCTCCGTCGCCAGCCGTCTGTCCGTTTGCCTCTTTCCACCTTGAGTTCTCCTGCGTGGAGTGGACGCCATCTTGGGGGAGGAGGAGTCTTTTCTGGAGACCTTCTTCCTGAATGGACTCTGCACCCACTTCTTAGACGGGGACTTCGGGGGCGCTGACCCCGGAGAAGCCGACACAGAGCGGCAGCGTTTCCTGGGAGTTCTCCTCTTCCTGGGCGTACTGTTCCACTCCTCATCGGAACTGTCCTCATCACTTAAGTCTTCTCTGAAAATAAAGTAGATGAGTATGGATTAATGATAAACTGGTCAAAAACAGGGCAGCAAGAATAATTTGTTTCCACTTTAATAATAACCCTATGAAAGCTTTAAAGATGTCATAGTTTGATTAAGGAAGCATCAGTTAGCCAATAGGGATGAATCCTAACTCTGATATATACCATGAAGTGATATTACTGTGATAACCACAGCATCACTTTAATATCTCTGAATGTGTTGTGCAAACCAGTGAGGACTGATTCATGGCAATATTAGTTATCTTATATGATTTTTACAGACATTTGCATCTGGTTATTTAATCCATGGATAAAGTTTCTTAATTGATTTTACAGAAAATTTACTACATCACATTATACATCAATATTGCAAAATACTGCTACACTGTTATTTTATCATTGCCAGTTTATATCCTGCTCAGTAAGACTAATACAGCAGCCCTGCAAAACTTGGGCTTCTTCCAAAAGACAGATTAAAATGACAAACTCAGAGTAGCAGAGGGTGGAGATGTCCTGACTTTTACTCCCCAGTATGAGTCCACAAACACTACATCCCATAATACAACTCAATCTAGGGTCTAACAAACAGCTGTTGTTATTCTGTGGTCAATATTTTTTTCACATTCAGTTTACATTTGAATAACAGTCTTATTGTACATTTTAACGTCAGAGTTTCGACTTAAGTTTCTTGACTTGCAGTATTTACTTTAGATTTTCCCACATACTGTTTTTACTGTTATGCATCAAAATACCAATACAAATTCCTCATATGTGAAAACCTACTTAGCAATAAACCGGATTCTGATGCCGACCATCAAGATGATGTTTTCAAAACTCCTCCACAGTCTCTCTTAAGTCTTCTGAACATAATGTGAAAAACCTGCAGATTAAATCTTTATGGCTTCAGCACATGATGATGATGATGCACAGTTTTGTTTTGTCTGATATCAGATTCTCATCTTATTTCATAACAATACTTGCAGTAAACGAAGTCATCCCAAGTTGATCAAAAGCTTTTTACTTGCTGTTACATTGTTCTTAAAATGAAAATTGTTTTCTGACAAGTTTATTATCTTTGATCTGAAGTTAGTATCAAGCTGATGAGTCAAAAGATGCCATTAGTAAAAACATATGGTGCAAACTTTGTGCACCCTGCAAAGTGGGTTAATCTACATCTATCTACACCCTCATACACCCCCACCTCCCGTCGCGATGTGCACGAGCACGAGCACGAGCCTCTTGTTGCAAAGTGCATGGAATACACTTTGTTGTGAACTTCGGACTAAAAGATCAGTAGTGAACAACAGCAGCTGCAGGTTCACAGTAACGCGGACTCTTCCTTTGTTTCTGCGGCTGATTCGTGCACAGCGCAGACAGAGTGCACCGGGTTCAGAGGGGCGCAGTTTGTGCACATGAATATTTGCACGCACACAGGAGGAGCAGGTGAAGCTCAGCAGGTATTCCAGCTATGTTGCACTTCTGTAAACGCTGCACACAGATCGGGCTTTATAGTCACGTTTTGCGTTTTGTGCGCAGTCTCGTTGCGCCTCATCTGCCTGTTTTGCACAATCAGACTCGTGCACATTAACTATCAGTGTGATGGCTCTGGTCTGCATCATGTGAACCCTGAGTGTGTCGGGTCTACTCTGGTTCTGGAGGGTCGGTACTCACTGATCCGGGCCCCTCGGGATGAAGTCCTCGTCCAGGCTGCAGTGGCTGATCCCCCCATCAGAGTCAGGATCCGAGTCCAGCTGGTCCAGCTCCTCCTCGGACTCTGACAGAAACATGTCTGCGGGTCTCTCTCTCTCTGTGTCCTCCGTCCACCCGCCGCCTCCACGCGCCCCCAGACCCGCACAGAAGTTCCTTTTACGCGGGCGTCTCTGGTCCCGCTGGATGTCCCGTCCCCTCCTGACCATATATGGTGTGTAGGCCGGTTTCATTGGCTGCCTTTTACGGAGTGCAGTCAAACCATTGGACGAGCGGAACTGCCAATAAATAACGCCCGGGACGCGCGGCTCTGATTGGATGAAAATTAAAACACCGCCAGCTCAGGTCAGAGGAAGAATCTGATTGGTTTGTTTCTCTCCTCTTTAATGTCACTGATCAAATTCCTTGATATTGATGAAAGAAAGACAGATATATTTTTGTTTTTAATGGATGACATACTTTTTACTACTTTTATAAATGTTTTTATTCAAGGCCAAACTAATCTATATTGTCAGTTATTTAAAATGGTCATGGTCTAAATTAATGCAGGATTAAATGAGACTGAAACTTTCAGCAAGGCAACTGTGAGTTGGCTCATTCAATATACAAAATAATGCACCATGAAAATTATTCTTTTTCTTTTTTTAAAAAAATATTAAAATAAACATGGGAAATAAAGAAGGACAGAACTTTGCATATTATCCATCCAGGATAAGAGCAATAAACTAGTCCATGACCTTTTAATCTTAACATTATTTGTGACACTTTTCGCTTCATAGTTAATAAAACATGTGGCAACTTCACCAGAGCTGGTCCCATGACTGAAAACTCATGCTTGTCATATTTCTGTTGTTGATTCATGACTTCAATTTCTACTCTTTGCAAAAATAACAATAATAAAAAAAACACCTTTCTGTTGACGTTGTTCTTTTTCTCTGGCATTCAAATAATAACGGGAAATAAGTTTTGAAAGAACATTTTGCTCCCACACAAATGGCAGCAGCAGTTTGCAGCAGAAAACTCGGAGGAAAAAAGGTGACCTTCATTTTAATCTATCAAGTGTTGTTGTGAGTTTGGTTGATCTCGTGGTCTTGTATCTGAATAATGCAACCTGAAAGAAAAGATGAACAATCTCAAACTATTTTTTATTAGATTTTTAGTAAACCTTCATCCTGATGTCTCTCGTGCTCTGTGCTCGCCTCAGGTTGAATCAGAGGACACCATCTTGATGTCACTTTGGGGTGGAGAACTGCAGTATTTGCTTTTTGAAGTTTTGAGCATACTAATCCCTTTTCAGTCATTTAAAAATATACTTAATAAACTAGATGTTGTAACTTGTAATAGCATGTGTGCAGATGGCATGATGGGTGCAGGGTGGTGCTGATGCTGTGTCCAGTTCTGGGGTCAATACTATACTTGTGACAGATTTAATCACAGGAACCAAAATCGACAACAAAACCACACAGACTGTTTTGCTGGACCACAAAAGGAGCGTGACTGTGAAAGACTTTGTCAGTAATATTACCCACATAAGAAGTTTTATCAACTCTATTGTAATTTACTGTATCAATAATGTTTTAGTAGCTGCATGAAGGCTTTGCTTTATCCACATTATCTCAATGAAACCTGATTGTTCCTGTCAGAATGTTGACGTTTTCATCATTAAGATCCAACGTTAGAGTAAACACACATTAATAGGATGATCAAAATACAAGTGGGTCTTCTTTGTGAATATAATATACAATCATCCCGGTGCCTTTCAGAATGAACCATGCTGTTTAAACAGATGCTGCTGAGCGTTCGTCGGCCTGAACGCTCCGTTGTGAATTAATTTATTTACAATGAATCACTGAACAGATTAACTGAGCTTAAAATAGCGGTGGCGTTGCTGTCGAGCTGGGCTACGATAGGACACCTGTCCAATCCTTAGGAGTTATTACAGACTTCATTTACACCCTCCAGACGATGATGTGTGTGTTGATGCATGTTGGGACTTTCTCCATCTAATATTTTCATCTGTTATTATAGAGTTTGTGTTTTAACGGGTGCCCCATTGGGTCATGTTTAGTGTAGAAAATATCAGCATTCAGATATCATTATTGCTTACATTCCGTGTGATGCAATCATCATCATTAGCTTTCATGTCTTTCTTGTGCTCATGAGCAGTTGTTCTTTATGACCTCATCTGAGGGTGAATCTTTCATGTGCGAGCGCAGAAGTGTCGCTGTTATCCGAGGCAGGTATTCGTCAGCCGCGTGGGCTCGACGTCTCTCGCACTAATACGTGTTTGAAAGTGCAGAGATCTCATCATCGTCTGCGCCGCTCGGAGTGAGTCCGACCAGACGGCAGCCGAGCGACCTCGCGTCCCCTTCCCCATTAAAAATCAGAGACGGCGGCGTTAGCAGCGGCGAAGAGGCCGAATAAGCTCCCACTCACTTTTATGAGCCTCGATCTCGACTGAGTGTGGAGGAGCTGAGTGAAGACGCCAAATTATGCTGCCTCTTCGCCATGTGGACCCTGAAAAGAGCTTCAGCAAAGGTTGTTATAGTCTAATGGTTTTGCGTGCGACAACAAAACAGGTAAAGGGTCAGTTCATTGGAAGAAAATAAATGTGCTTCTGAACTTTCTGATGCCAAACCAATTTAGTGGAGTTGAATGAAATTTCACATCATAAAAAATCCACAGACCTCACTATAAACACTTGGAACTACTTTTTACAGGAGACATAGTCCCTGATGAGATTTTATGGTGTTTTTATTGCAGGTTATTTTTTAATTTAATTTAGGATTAGGTAAATATTTCCTCAGCATCATCAGTTCACAGCACAACAAAATGTGGAAGCAGTAAACGCCAAAAAAAAAAAACCCTCTCAGTCTGTGTTTACAGCCGGAGTCATGAACAGGTCATGAATTATTCAGCCTGTCACAGCTGTGATTTCAAACTCGGCAAAGTTTAAAGGTCCTGTTTTTACTCATATTTCAGCCTTTTGTGAATTTGTTTTTCATTGCACCATGCCCCCAGATACTGCACACTCATTATTAATTTATTTTCCAAATTGCTGGAAATCCTGCTGTGCACAAGGTTTACAGAGAGTGCAGCTCCTACCAGGTACAAACAGCAGCAACATGAGCTGAAACCAGCCAGGTTGGTGATATGCAGCAAAAGTAGCAAAAGTGCAGAGTGTAATAACTTCCGAATCCAAACCGTTCATCATTCTCTGATTTTCAACTACATGTGTTCATTGCAATTAAGTTAATAATCATGTTATCTTCAAATAATGAAGCCAAATCCAAAGTAACACACTCGCAAAAAGACTTTGAGAAAGTCAGTGGAATTACTTTTCCCTCCTGTCTCACACACCATGTTTTGTTCAGAACAACATGTTCCCAGAATCCCCATGATCTTTGTGACTGTTAATCACCAAAAATGTGTGACTGTGTGTGAACGTTACGAGGAAATAAGGATTTAGTGCTACTGTTGGGTGTTAAAACTAATTTAGTGGGTGTATTGAAAATCTCAGTGTTTACAGTAATGATTTAATAAAATGCACATAAATGTACAGTCTGATTCAGTCTCTGATAGATGTGGAGGCTGATGCTCAGTCGAGGCCTCACCAGATGAGGATACAAATCTTAGGGCCCCATATTGAGTATATATGTGCTAATGTGTAAATGAATCTTTCATGTTTTCACAAAATTACCCCCAATAATTAGATGAAGGATGAAATGATGCTCCCACCTGCAGAGGAAGTCGTCTGAGTGGTGGTTGGAGCCACTGAATCATGCATGTTGTGGGTATGTCTCCTCGGTGGTTGCTCTTCAGGCGCGTTGACAGGACTCTGTGTGTGTGTGTGTGTGTGCGCACAGAAAGGGCCGATGATGGCGATGACACTTGTCACATGTCCTCTGTGGGAGTCTTTGGGGCCGCTGCTAGTCCGAGCTGCAGATGTAATCTCTGTTCATGTTTAATAGAGCAGCAGAGTGAGTCTGGCTGTTCAGGCTCTGCAAGTCAAAATCCTGCTCATTTTCTAAACAGTGTTAGGCGACTGACCTCCAAGAGTTGGATGAATGTGAACCCTTGTAGTTAAATGTCCAAGCCAACAACAACGCCCAGCAGTTTGTAAGAAAGTAACGGCTTAAAATTGTGTTGCCAGCAGCAATAACAGCAACCTGAAGCTGAAAATTAAACTTTGGAAAAACCCTGTCACAATTAGAATTTGGATCAATTTTGGATAAATGCAGTGTTGTGTTTTGTTGTCAATGACATCAGCTCTGCTTTGTACCTGATTTGACTGGTTTGGCTTCTTCTCTACAACAGTGACAGCTGAGGTTGATGGTTAGTGAACAATAGTTGCAAACTAACAGAAAAGAGATTTGTCAGTGGTGAAGTTCATAACACCTACGTTATCATTAAAGAAATCAGCTTTAGTCGTTTGTTCAAATTCCATCTACACATGTTTACATTGACCTGATAACGACCTCTTTGTAGACTCTTATCAGTGAAGGTGAGTGTAACAGGATGTTGACACTGAAAAATCAAGTCAGATTGGATTTTGAAACACAGTGCAGTGTGTGTGGGATTTTGACTTTGACATGAGAAACCACTGGATGTATTTCCTACACACAATCAATATTAGGGTTTTTGTACGTTTGTGTTTCTTCTAACTATAACCAAAGTAGTTTTTTTTTTTAATTTTAAACCTAACCAAGCCTTGACCATATGACTCATTTTTGTTAAGGTCATTTGTAATGGATTTGAAATGCACTGATATATGATGGGCAATATGGCCTCAAATCAATATCACGATGTATTGCGCACCTCACCTCGATAACGATAAGTGGACGATAAGTGGAAGCACTGTGCCAATATTTTGGGGGGGAGGGTTTGGGTTCGGTTCGCCCCCACCCCACTGAACATAAATACCGAACATACCGACATGAGCAAAGTGACATCTGTTATCGTCATAAATTTCGGTAGCGGAAGATTTTCGGTATATCGCCAGATCAGAAAACTCTCAAAAGGGTCAGTTTGGAAGACGTTGACCTATTTTTTTCTTGCAGAAAATACAATTAAAAAAATCACCTTTGCTGCTTTGTTGGTTGTTTGTAACTTGAGATAGTCAGAAAGCAGTTTTAGGTACATTATCACAGGAAATGGAGATAAAAGTTGTGCATCCTTGAGCTGCGTGAAACAGTAGGTTTCCTCAATGTGCGTGCGGTTTTTATAACCGTTTCTCCGGATGAGATACTGTATATATATGGTACATAATGTATATTGCATCAGTTTGGATGCCTGTTGTTTTCAAGTGCTGTGTAAATATCTGACAGGAAACGGTCAGCCTTGACTGATTCTCACTGTGTTGAGCACTTCATGCCAAACCTCTAAAACTTTCATGACCCTGTGTGTGTGTGTGTGTGTGTGTGTGTGTGTGTGTGTGTGTGTGTGTGTGTGAGTGAGCGAGAGAGAGAGAGAGATAAAGGGTTAAAAGAAAGGCAGAGAGATAAGGAAAGAAGGCAATGAGTGTTGTTCTTCACCATCCATCATCTCTCAGCAACATTCACATGCTGTTGGAGGAAACGTGTCCCCTGACGCAGCACAGGGCCCATGTTTACCGAGATCGCCATAAAAACTAAAAGAGAATGAATGATTCAGACCACTGCAGCAAAGTCTGCAGCATCTGCCGCTCTCCGGGCTCCCAAGGATTTCTGCCCTCGCCGCCGCCGCCGCCTCGCCTTCTGCTCATCTACACCTCCATATTTATTTTATTCGACTCTCTCTTTCGATTTGCTCTTGAGCTAACCGAGCAAATCATCGCACCTCCCACTCTCAGCCCACTGTGTTCCTCCTCTGCAGCACACCTCCGTCTTCCTCTGATACCCACCGCCCCCGATATGTGTTTAACAAGTTAACTCATTAAACTTTTCCTGTGAATCTAGGTGCTCTAATTTCTGCTGTGTGTTTGTCTGTTTTGTTTGGATTAGTGTTAATTTGATCAGCTTTTTTTAGGGTTCAAAGCCGGACGCTGCAGGTTGTGTTTGTGCCCATGCTTATTATTTTTTGTTGTCTTGCACCGTGGATCAAATTGCTGCGAGCTGGAATGAGCTAGAAAGATGATCCAATAAATGGAAATGATGTGCACATGCTGGAGCCCAATCGGCCAGATGGTGGTGCTGTAATTGATTGACTTGAAATTGGATGCACAAATCCAGCTCAACGTGCTCGACACAAACGCCTCTTGGACCAGAAAAGTCAGCCATGATGGATTTTTTTTTTTTGCTAATTTGCATAATCTGAATAACAGATGTGATCTAGCAGATCTAGTTTTTGGTTTTTCACTCTATCAACACCAAATTGGCTGAACAGTATTGTAGCACAGATTTCCATCGTAAATGAGCAAGAAAACATGATGCATCAACCAAAACACTTTGCAAAGTCCAGGACTTAGCTGGAAATGGGCCATAACTCATTAGCCTCATCATGAATCTATCATCATTATTAATATGCCTATAAAAGCATTTTGAGCTCAGCCCATAGGAGGCGCCACTCATACCAAAACTCGCATATTGCTCTTAACTCAAGTTGCCTTTTAGTTCCTGATCGAACTGACTGAACACATCTGATGAAGATGAACAAAATCAATCCCTCGACTTCAACAAACAAACTCCTTTACGAACTTCTTGAGGGACATTTTGTCCCAAAGTCTTCTCCGTCAGCTTTATAACTTTTCTATCACTCCTGACAAGCCCAACATATTAAATGATAGCAAACAATTTCTGACTTTCTACCTAAATCGATCAATAACATAATGGTGTAACAAGCCATTGCAACCTGCTGGAGAGACTCAGTTGCAGCCAGTCACTCTCAGTTTTCACTCAAGATCCCTGCAAGTGTGTCTTTTTAATTAACTGAAAATATGACATTTACACTCCACTTTAATCCAAGAGCAGATCTGCAGTCAATCAGACAACATTCTGACAACTTTTTAAACATTGATTCAATAATATTTAGCCAGCGGGGGGTTTATCAGAGGAATCCAAGCAAAGCAACATAATGTAAATATGACATCCAATTTCTTGCCTCAACTTGATTACTGTCAGTAATCAGGTTTTTTACGAGCGTGAACGTGTATTGAGTTTCCTTCTGCCTCTCCGGCAAAATCAAGCAGCATTTGACTCAGTGTGAATAGAACATTTTGGAAAAATGTCACATCGCAGTGAGAGAGAGAGAGAGAGAGTGAGCGATAGAGGATGATGGCATTTCCAAAGGTAACGGCCTCCTCTGACCACTCATAGCCGCCGAGCTCATTAAATGTTCAGCCTCAGCCTCTTTGCTTATCAGCCCTGTCCCTCTGAGCAAAAACCCTCAGGCCCAAATAGAGATTCAATTCAAACCGCCTGCGTTCACACCGAGCACGTTTGTAGAAGTTCACTGGAAGTCGAAATGTTTCCTCCTTCAGCCTGCTTCATTTGAGCGGATGACAACAAAGTGGCTCCAGCTCAGGCTTTAGCAAATCACGTACAAAAAGCGAGTTAGGTTCATTCAGTGGGCTCAAAAATAGCCTGTTTCTTATTTCGTCTGCATGCAACAACAGGATACATCTCTTCAAACTCTGAAGGCAAAACAAAAAACACTTACCACCTTTGTACAGTCCTTGTAATGAGGGGATGATTGTAAGAGTCGAGAAAAAAAATTTAAAAAACTTTTTTAATAACAGCCACTGACTGAAGTTATCAAAGCTGGATGAGGTCAAGTGAGATCTTAGGAGTGTGGAAACAACAACAGAAACAACAAAAAACTTAATAAAGGAGGAAAATTATAATATTTGAAAAGTCTAGTCAACAAATGTTGCATTGAAATCTGCTGCACATACATTTGCATTGAGCATTAGAAATGATTGGACTCATTAAATATCATCTCTGTGGAACAGCTGCAGGAATCTCAAAGTAGCTGCTTCAAGTAAGTAAGTAAGTTTATGCTTATTCTCCGTGAATGCATCTTCTTTTTCCTCTGTGATATCTCAAGAGTCCAATAGTCAGAATATCTGCAAACATAAAGCACTGCAGCAGGAAGCAGAGGAGATTGCTGAACAATGGATTCATGCAGGAGAAGTGAATGAATGTGTTTTAATAGCCGAGCTGTCGGCCTCAGGGTCTCATCAGAGCATCGTGAACAATGCAATAATCAAACGGGATAAAGAGACGGCGATCCCACCGAGACAGTTCTCACCAGGAAAATTACAGCAGCGGGAGTTTGTTCAAATGTTTAAAGATAACATGTGTTTGTCAGAGTAGAGACCTCTAGTGGTGAGAGTGTGAACTTTCCATCTCCTGCCAACAAAAATGGCTTCTTTCATCCGTGACAACAATTTTTTCCCGAATGTGAACCAAAAACCTTTGATGAACTGAACATAACTCATGAGGTAGTGCATCAAAAAACACTGGACCTCATTGACCCCTGTCATTTCCAAAGCCTCATATTCAGATGAGATATTATACACTTTTGTTTGCACTTCAAATATCAGCATCTCCATTTGCTGGCTCACACATCTGATTGCATTTGTTTATTCTCCTGAGCTACAAGGTAAGAGCGCTTATCTTTAGCCTAGCTTTAACTGTAAGGTGAAGGTCGGACTCTGAGAGTGCTCATTTCTGCATTGCATTTATTTCATTTTATTTATTTATTTTATTGCATTTAGTTCATATGGGAAGAGTAAAGATCACACACTGTATGTTTCTGGGAAAAGCTCAAGTGTCTCATCTCGAGTGTTGTTTTTTTATGGATGCATTTCAACTGACAAATTTTGTCATTTAGCTGCGGAGACGTTTTTACAGAAGGAACAAAAGGCTACAGGCCGACGCAGCCCCAGCGGCGGTGTGACATTCCTGCACCGCCGCAGACGCTCTGCTGTCCTGCAGAGGTAATCACTCCGCTCGGTCCTCATTATCCAACAATGCTAAATGGATTTGTCGGTTGCTATAGCACCTCACAATCAGCCGGCGTGGACATGAGCACGCATGCATGTACATTTAGAGTGATATGAAAGGCACATTGTGGTGTGTGTTTCACGTGGCCCCGGGCGAACCGGGCCCAGTGAAATGGAGCTTTCTTTCTTTTTCAGAAATGGCACACATTTAGCCCTCGTATGTGCCTGCCTCTGTTTCTGTAACTCATGGTGATTCTCCCAAAATGGGCTGTTTTTGTCTTCATTATAACAAAGAGCAACTGTCAGGAGTCTTTGTTATTTATGCATCACGTATTGCCGGGTTTGCCTCTGTCTTTGGTTTTTAGTTCTGCTCTGTTGTTCCCCTAAAGAGTTCACGCCGCCACGTTACCTTCGCCGTCTTATTTTTACCGCCTGGTAATGAGAATGTGACACGTCGACACACTCCCCGATCTGAAGGCAATGACAATATGAAATTACACAGAAGAAAAGAAGCTGTGATTTTTTTTATTTTTTTACTTTTTTTTTTGCTTTTTTCCTTTAGCTGAGCAGAAGTGTTGAGAAAACGCAGCGGCGATGTGTTTGAATGCTCCTCTTTGATCCTGCTGTGTTCTGGCGCTCTGGGGTCGACATGGGACAGGTGCCAGTTACGTGACCCAGTAATGGCACGCGGAGCGATCTTCGGGTTGGATGCGGATGCTGAAGCTGAGAGGGAGCGTGTAACTCCACTATTTTAAGCGGTGACATATTTAAAATAGTGAAGAGAAAAACAGTGGACTTGTATAAAAAATAGAACTGACACCGTGCATGAGTGGTTGCATACAAGCGATTGATGCATTTATTGATGATCTAATGAGGGGCTTGAAAGTTAAAGAGTCTCATTATCTCATCAGAATCCAAGAGGACATTTGATAATGCCGATATATTGCCCTTATTACAATGCAGAAGGAGGCGGCAGCTTTTTATCTGCTGTGTATCAGAGGCTGTTTTTCTTGCTCTACCTCCCTGTATTACGAGGCTTACGGCACCTCGGGGTTACGACCGCCTCGATATCCACAAGAATTACATTCATGCTGAATTGGATTTTTGCACCTTGTGATTTTTGTCCAGAACCAAGGTTTAGTGCAAATGCAAGAAAGCACTGTGACCTTTTTTTGCAGGCAGGAAGTAAGTGGAGGTTGGTGATTGAACATAATCCAGGGTTACATTCAGGATAAGTGACTCTACTCAGAAACGCTATAATTTGCTGTGTGAGTGCTGTTATACATGCAATACTGTGTGAAATGATTTTATGGAAAGAGGAATATGAAATGGTGTTATATAAGTAAAGATTCAGAGAGTGTGTCGGCGTTCAGACATAAGAGCCACGTAGACGACATGCTGTCCTTCACAAAATGTATTGATGATATAAAGCAAGGCGATAAATTCTCATCGATTTTGTCATATCTATTGTTCTCATTCCATTCGGGATGTTTGCAGTTTATGGATCGTCCTTTTTATTTGATTTTTTTTGAAAAAATGGATTTACGGTTGTTTTGCCTCAGAAGACACAATAGTGCGTTCACCTGATCTAGTTGGAGCATTATGTGCATGACTCTTCAGTTTTACTGATTTATGTCTCGAGAAGAAAGGGTGTGATTTTTTTTTTTTTTGGGGGGGGGGGCGTAAACCACATCAATTGTGTGCGAGCTCCAAACCTGATTTACAGGATGCTGTGGCGACCGGTGAGAGGCGGAGAAAGGCTTTTAAGAGCGAGGGATTGGGAGAGATTGATGAGATCACGTACGGGGATGAGAGAAACAGAGTGAGAGTGGTGGGCTTTAAAGGTAGCAGCGTGCTTTAAATCCAGTCAGCGGGAGGCTGTTGTCGGGTGTTTCATCTGGAAACAATGAAGCTGCTCTAAATGAGGCCGCGGGGCTGATGGGGGAACCTCCTGTAATCAATAACGTGTCTGGTTGGTCTGGAGCTTTCAGGGGAGAGATTTAAAGAGAAAGGAGCGCTCCCTCCGCGGGGAGGTGTTCAATCCTCTGAGATCAAAGTCCGGCAGATCATTCCATTAAGGGACGAGACACACTTACAAAATGCAGGTGGCCTGACCTGGTTCAGGAAAAGACCTAGAAGACACCTGGTGCTGAGGACGGGTCATTTGAAATATCTCCCCAGAAGAGAAAATTGTAGCTAATCAGTAATCAAGAGTTCCTGATTATTATCCAGAATCATGATGCTCTGCTGAGCTTTGGACTTTCCATGAGAAGCAGACAGCTGTTTTCAGCAAACAAACTCTGATAAAAGTGACAGTTTGATACCTGCCAAGCACCAAACAGCAAAGTGAGCAACGAGCCGGTGAAGGAAGTGGAACGTCAGCTAAAGATACAGATTTCTCAGGAGTCGGAGACCAGACTGAAATGAGAACGTATCGTGTATTTTTATGAATCTAGAATCACATTGTCAGGTGGACAAACATGACTCCAAATGATGGAGTCATGGCTGTGTCATTAGGAGATTCTTTGCTAACACAACTTAAAGTGATTTTTCAGACTGTGTGTCAGCTTGTTGGATTTCTGACAGGTCGAGGTTCATCACTTTGTCAAACAACAATTGTATAAAGGAGATTACAACCTGGACTCAGGAACACTTTTTAAATCCGTTGTCTTAGAAACCAAATCGGATTGCAAATGATTTCATCCTGGTTAAATGTTTTACACAACATCCCAACTTTTTTGGAATCAGGGTTTTCGAATTTAGTCAAGTCAAGTCAGTTTTATTTACATAGCACGACATCACAAATCAGAAATTTTCCTCAAGGGCCTTCACAAAATGACACTCTCCATACATAAACTCATAGACCAAAATAGTGAAATTACATCGGGATGAAAGGTTACAGATAAAGATTGTAAATATATATGAAGAATATGAATCTGGAAGGACGTTGACTTCATGTGTCACCTGAGCTACACGACCTCATCTCGATTATAGAAACCATGAAATCTGCTCTATGATGATGCAGAAACCCATTTTTACCATTAGGCATAATCTACGTCAGGTGACTACAGCTACAGCAAAGTGAAGGAGATGAAAAAGAACGTAGCGCTGGGCTGGACAAACTTGTTCTCTTTCACTGAGACGGAGAAAAAGAGAAGGGAAATAGAAGCCAAGTAGGTCTCTGAAGAGTTTTATCCTCTGACGCTTTACCCTTATTTATCTCCTCCCTCCCTCCCACCTCCCATCACCAGAGGCTGAGACTGGTTTTTCGCTCCAGGTTTTTTTTGTTGTACAACACTCGAGGATGAAGTGTTCATATCTTAGCAGCCCTGTGTATTCTCATAATGTCTGACCTGGGGCTTTTTTTTTTTCTTTTTTTTCCTTTTTCGTAGGAGAGCATGTTACAACTCGCTGACTGTATCTGTGCTATTTTTCCATGCCAGGAAGCAAAGGGGATTTATCTCAGGAGCTGCAGCTCTTATTCTGCTCCAGTCTGCTGTGTGGTCATTCACACACATGCAAACAAACACACCTCTGCTCTAATCCTGTTTGTGTGGCTGCGTTGCTGTCAAGGCTCAGAGCTGCGGGCCGAAATCCGCCACTGTCATCATGACCTGCTGTAACCATATGCTTGTGCACACACACACTCGTGCAAACACACAGAATACACTAATAAATGCACGACGTCTTCCTCCACGTCAGTAGCGTGATATTTGCCTCCACAGCCGGAGCTGAAGCACATCTGACAGCCCCCCCTCCCCTCACCTGCCCTGCCCCCTCCCCCGCCTGCTCCGCCGCTGCTCAGTGGCTCTATAAGATATTTATAAGCATTTTGATAGTTTTCTTCCACTCTCTATCATCCGAGGTGAACGCTGTCATGTCGGATTACTCCGAGAGCCACGCCGCCGCTCTCCCGCTATTCGCCGAAGGCACCGGCACACTGGCACGATTCCGTTCAGACCCACATAGGGTTCGCTCTGAATTATTAATCGTATTCATGTCATTAACCACCTCGCGCAGCCTCCACAGCCGAGGACCCCTAGCTTGACATGGAATGGAAACAACAAGGCACTGATTAGATTCTCAGCAGATGGAGCTTAAACCTTCTGCTGCACTGCAAAAACTAACTCGAAAACAAGAGTTAAAAGTGCAGCTCAAAGCAACATGAAAGTGTAGAATATTGCACACATTATGTAAGAGATGTTCAACCTACACAGAGCTTTGCATCAGGGCCTTAATCCACCCTCTTGAGGTTTGTTTCTGGGATGATGACCATCGACCATCTTCTGCCTGAAAGACCCCATTTATAGAAGCATATAGATGAAATCTGTGGCCGCATATAGCAGCTGTAACCATAGCATCCTGTGCGGCTATAGCGTCCAAGTTTAGATTGTAGCAGCCCATGTCTTTATTTACATATATTCATTACACAGATGCTTTTGATGCATCCATGTTTATACTGTATCAGAACTGGAAACAGCATGTAAACTCAAGCTGTGGCTTTATGATTGAGGCCTACAACGACAGGATAGCAAACATAATACACCAAGTCTTTAAGGCTTTAGGAAGGAGCTGATGTTGACCTTGATCAGAGTCACATCATCTCTTATGTAATATTGTTTGTCCCAAATCTGGCCATGAAAAATAAACCTTTTGAAAATTATTATAAGAAGAATTGACACTGACTTGATCGAGGGCAAATGATCAGTATCCAACATCACACATTGGATGTTGTCACCAACACTCCCAGACTAAACAAGACTGTACAACCATCCAGTGTACTAACATACTTTAAGCTTCTGCCCACTAACATGGTCACAGTTGTAATGTTAACATGCTGATGTTCAGCAGGTAATGTGGTAACACAGTGTTGTAAGTATTTGGTCTGTGGTAAAGAAAAGTCTGGAACATATTAAAACTTTGATGATGGTACTAGATGGAAATCGTACACTAAAGTTATTGTAATTGATTCTGAGAGGACACGCATATCTCCACCAAATGTCACAGTGATCCATCCAACAGCTGTCGAGACATTTCACTGGGAATCACTAACGTCAGCCTCGTGGGGCTGCTGGAGGAAAGGTGGGGCGATTACTGAAGTCAGTGGGATTTATAAATGTCTATGTACATTTTCATGGCAATCCATCCAGGATGGACCGACTGACAGTCTGTTGAAATGCATTCACACAGAGCCGAGTGAACGCATGTGTTTTCTTTGAATTAATGTTGTCCCTTATGTCGACGTCCTCGGCCTGTTTGTTGTCTACTTAACTGCAGTATACTGTAACTTTCATGTGCTTTTGTGGTGTAGTAAGTGCTCTAATGAGGACGCCCTTGTAAAACAGAGCTTGCTCTAATTGGCCCTCTCTGTTTAAATAAAGGTTATAATAATCAAAACATAACACAACAACAGTAGATTCCAACACAGTAAGTTTGTCAGATGATGTTAACACTTGTGCAGCAAGTTCATTAATGCAACTGCTCATGTGCGAACACAAAGCACATGTAGTGAGCTGGCTGCTTTTTTTCCCTCTGTGACTCACACACATACACACACACACATACACACACACACACACACACACACACACACAGACACACACACACACACACAGACACACACACACACACAGCACTGGTGCAGATAGAAAATGGGTTTTGCCAGTGACAATAAGAGATGAATGGAGAAGTGCTCAGAGTAAATGAGGTGATTTCCATGATGAAATAGAGCGATAAAAAGGCAGAGGAGAGATCGCTTTTCCTCTCCCCCTTCTCTCTCTCTCTCTCCGCTTCTCCTCCGCTTTGTTGGACGCCCATTCATCATGACATCACAGTGATGGAGAACACACACACACAAACACACACATGCAGTAGATGGAGTGGAAGCAGGCTGCTGAACTGAAATCATCCAGGCTGAATTTTTCTGCCTGCTCCTGTATCCCACACGTAGGTGACCTTGAAGAAGGTGATGTCACTCAGGAGCGTCGGGCAGGCGACCCAGTGTGTGTCGTCCTGCATGGATAAGAGCCGGCTCCGATCTCCCGAGGATTGAAATAAACCAGCGAGGAATTATTTAGCGGACAAAGGCAGGAGCAAGGGCAGAGCCGGGAGTACTGATGTAAATTTACAGTACCTGTGTGAAAGTCGTTCTCGGCCTGCAAGGTGAGAGGCTGAAGGACTTTATCTGTCAGTGGGTTGATCCAACACTTTGGTACAAGATATCTGGATGATTCTCACAAAAACTGAAGTAGTATTGTAGAAGAATTTGCAGTTGACCTGAGAACATAAATCCTAATGTGTTCATCAGACCAGCCTTCTCCCTTTGTACACAAATTATATCGACATCAAATGGACAGATAGAATTTACTGACCTTTTTTATGGACCCCAGAGGTTGGACCATATTGACTGTGGCGACCTCTTGACCTTTCATCCGTCACCACCCTCAGTCCAAAATTTCCTCTGACACATAACATCTCAAAAACTTCGTCACTTAGCGAATTATAATTGTTAAAATCAGTCTTTCATGAAGCAAAAATCCAGATTCCTCAGTTTGCCAAACAAAAGGTTTTTTTTTCTGTTTTATAGCATTTCAAATGATCTAACTTTGGGATTTGTTCTGTCGGCTCAACAAAATAAGCAATTTCCATTTATTTATGGTCTCCTGCTTCCTCACGACCCCGACTGATTTTGGTGATCCCGCCGCTTTTCTGCTATGCTTTCACAAACGACTTATAGCGAAATATAATGGGGCTGATTGCCATTAAAGCACATTCAGTCTCTCTGAGCTGCATTTCCACGACCTGCTCTGCAATGCAGTCAGATAGATTTAATTCTCATGTCAACAAAGTTCTTGGAACAGCAAAATCATCAGCGTGTTGTTCGTTCCGTCCAGAACTTTTGGATTGCATGTTCTGAACTTTGCAACCTCTGAGGACTCTTTCCTGGCTTGTAAAATTTTTCAGCAGACATCGTACTGGGTTTGTTTGTTTGACTCCTAATCACAGTGTGATTGCAGCCCCCCCCTCCCGCACTGTCTGACCCCATCAGGTCTGCTTCCTTACTATTGTCGCGATCCACGGTCCACTACATCCTATTGTCAGCTAATTCAGCTGTTTACCTCAGTTGCCCAGAAACCAGAGTGGCACCTAGATTGATGTACGATGGGACAAAAGGAGAATAATGCTCATCCAGGCGGGTTCATGTGAGTCCAACTGCAGGGAGCACAACCGCCCACATGGGCTGCAAATAACGTCCCACTACCCTCCCATTGACATAATGTTTTTAACTTTTTATAATAAGGCATTTTATCCCAATGTCGTCTTGCAAACAGCACCAGAATGCATCTAATGATTTAGACGTCCAGTGGCGATGCAGATTCCCTCAGACTGCAGCACAGTTCAGCCAGAGTCCAACTCAGACCTCCTCCTTTAAATTGACTCAGATATTGTTTCCTCTAAAGCAGAGGTCACTATAGTGGGACTGTGGTCCAGGTCCGGACCCAGAAGCTGTCCCATACAGACCCAGACCTACAACCAAAACAGAAGGTTATGATTTAAAACCTGACAGGTTCTATTTTAACCCGGCGCAGCTTTTGCAGTCTTTACGGTGGTTTAGTGGATGAGGAAATGCACAAACCAATTACATACGAGTTTAGCCATTCCACATGATGTCACTCAGCCAATCAAGTCTGTGCATTCCAAGCGGTAAATTTTGTGACTCTACAGTGAAGACAGATGAGAGTTAGAGGCAAGTTACACATGAAGAGACGGTAGAAAGAAAAAGAAAGCTAGCGATACATGTAGAAAACAAAGGGAGAGATACAGACGACTGAGCTGGAGAAAGTGGAGGAAAATAAGTAACAACTGACGCTCTCCAAAAAAAAAATAGAGCATTTAATCTGGAATGGACAGACTCATTTCAGAAAAGGGGAAATTCAAACCTTTCCGTCTTTTATTTTATTTTTCTGAAGTTAAGCATTTTATTTGAGCATGCACAATTTTCACACTGTATTTATTTTCTCTTATTTTGAAATGCAACCCTACTTTTATTTAGTAAATGAGAGAACATTATTCATATCGGTAGTCATACATATAAGTTCAGTTCTATGTTACTTGACAATAAATGTTGTCAAAAGTTTTCGAATTGACCTGAATTTATTTGGCTTGACAGTCAGGTATTGAATACATGCAGATGTTGATACAACTACTAGACTAATTAAATATATATCACATTAAATAGTTAGACATTATGATCTTCGGACCTTTGCTTCAAGAAATTTTCTCCAACTGACCTCTTTAAATTTTAGTTGAACACCCCGGCTCTAAAGCATCAGAGTTTTAGCTCCTTTATCCAAACTGGAAATCTAATGTGAAAGCACCTTGTGTAATCTTTCTTTACTATCAAAGCCCCTTCATCAGCATGAGCACACATATGTACCATAAATTGGGGTTCAATGTATGTTCGACATCTGATAAAGTTTTCATTAGTGAATCCATCCTGGTGGCACACAACTGAAGGATGCTACAAAGTGTCTGAAGAAATGAGTTGCTTGAGGGGATACCGGAGACTTTAGTCATTTAAACTGCACGCTTTTATTCTGACAAGCGACGGTGGCTGTGATTAGGAGCGTTTGGCAGCTTCGTGGTGACGGGTGTCAAAACGCTGTCCCACTCTTTTCTCTGATCAAGCTCGACTCGGGGAAGAGATACTCGCCGTCGCGCAGAAGTTTTTTTTTTTAATTTAACAGCTTGTGTTTTACCTGCAGGTTATTTGCCCCAGAGGAATCAGTCGTATGAATTTTCATCAGCGGTTCGTGTTGTGATTTCCTTCTTTCCTGCTGCGCTGCGTCATGTTCTACCTGCAGTGTTACGCCTCTCCGTCAGGAACACGGCTCGAGACGATAGATCAATGAGAACGTCTGAGTTCTGCTCCGAAACAAAGGGAAGTAAAGTTTGTCAAGACGATGATTGTGAAGTCTGTTAAAACATTTTCTACCATCCAAAGGTCTTCGCAGGTTAGATGTCACCTGCTCAACAGACTCAGGCCAGAACTGAGAAATGCAATTTCCACTTTGTGAATATTTTAATTCTCCTGCTATGAGTGCACTTTTGCTGGTTTTATATGTGAGTTGTTTCCCTCCTTGTTGAGTTTAATCCATTTGTAGCTTGTCAGTGCAACTTCTGCCCTTTCTGAAAATTAGCAGTGTGTTCTCATCCATTTTTTAGGAAGCGTGTTTCTCTGCTTTGGTCTTTTGTTCCTGCTTGTTTCAAAGTGAATTTTGCAAATGTTACTGTGAACCTCACTTCTTCTTCTGCACTTTCTGGATATGTAGAAACATTTAGTTTTACCATATTTGTGTGTACCTCTTCATGTTGCTTCATGGGAGCTGTTTTTTTTTTCTTGTTCAAATCGAGAAGAGTTTGTCTAATAACATCAAGTGCTCTTGAAAAGGCAAACCTCAAACCCTCAGTGAGAGAATGCATTGTGTTACAGAAGTTGGTGTGTAACCCAGACGTGACATGATGGTTCTTTAATCGCTGCATCTTGGGGAGTAAAAGCTACTGGAAAGTGTCAGCTCTGGTTCTGCTGTGGCTCCTCAGGGCTCTCTCTCTCTCTCTCTCTCTCTCTCTCTGTGTTCTCTCTCTCCCTTTCTCTGTCTCTCTCTCTGTCTCGCTCTCTCTCTCTGTTGTCTCTCTCTCTGTTCTCTCTCTCTCTCTCTCTCTCTCTCTCTCTCTCTCCCTCCTGCTGTCCACACAATGACAGAACTTTCTTTCCTTAATATTGAAAGAGAGTTGTCACCTCCTATCATTAATCTCTGTCTGCCCCCCTGAGCTCTGTGCCCTTGTAGAAAGGTCTCACACAAGCAAACACACTCTCGTGCACACACACACACACACACACACACATATTTACACTACTTCGCACACTTCCGCTCTCTTGCTCGCAGGTAAAGTCCTACACTGTACAACTTGTGGAGCATGAAAAAAAGATGAGCCAAATGGCTGAGCCAGCGCTCGGCTGAGTGCACGCTCCCCTGTCGCCCTGCCCTGCCCAGAGACAACCCCTCCCGCCGGGGGCGACAAGAGTTCACGGCCGGGGCTGAGGACGGAGGACGGGAGAGGATCAGAGTTTACAGAGTCAGAGAACCAAGAGAGGTGGATAAGTTTACATTTGTTTTCATTTATCCGACCATTTACAGTAAATTAAAGAATCTCAAAATCAGCATTTTCAGCAAGAAGAATCCAGAGAATAACTTTAGTTTTATAAAGTATTTTAAGATCCAGGCTGCTGATCAGGAGTCTGCTTCCAAAACACTTTATAAGATATAAATATATTATAATACTTTAAAAAACCCTCAAAATGTTTCATATTATCGTGTAAAGTTGCAAAAGTTTTTCAGATTGTGTCGGTGCTCAATAGATGATGTAGTTTTATTTTTTTCAAATTGGCCAATATGATCTTCTCAGCCAGTGTTAATGCTATTGAAATGTCAGTGTTGTGTGATATGAGGTGCAGAGAGGTCAAGGAGGTTGGACAATACTGTTAGTGGCCTCTGACCTGCTGCACACAGGAAGAGAACATGGAAATAATCATCTGTTGCATTTGTTGACAGTGAGTTCGTCCTTTATTTTCAGGCCTGAGCATTTAATGTAACAGTGGAAGTTTATACTCAAGTCTTCAACTCGGCCACAGCTAAAGACAGCCCAAGGTTGGACGAGTGAAAGGCGTCCGATGTGCGTTAATGTCACCTCTTGTAGTGGAGAAACGATCGTTGTTTGTGTCCGCAAAATGTCATCTGCTTCTCAGAGTTTGTCCCCATTTCGCAGAACGGGGCAAGGCTGCTGTTCCACTCACACAGGCAGTAAATGATAGCTGACTATATAAAGGATGTCACCGCCGATTGAGAGCAAATGTGTTTCCAGACACACATGCACACGAGCTGCCTCCGTCCCGCCGTCACTGGCATTTAATTGCACTTGATATTTAGCGCCGGAGCAGATCACATTACAAGTGGCTCTTCCTCCTGTTTGTGCTGGCGGCCTATTCCATTATACACTCCTCATTTCCCTAGCTGTCCTTCAGACCGTGCTGAATGTCAGCTGCTCGGGGCATCGGGATTTCTCTATCAATTATAAGAGTTGAGGCGGCTGCTGCGGATCGGGAGCTGATAGCATCGGTGCAGGCCGGCGGAGGAGGGGAGGAGGGCGAGCTCGGCGCAGGTGGACGGAAGGACACAGGTAGACGAGCCGAGGCGGGATACGAGTCACCTCAGGATAAAGTCACACTGCAGGTTTAATGCATGGAAATGTGATGCAGGAAGTGAAGTGGTTGTTACTGTTCTACTGGAATGAGATGCACAGTTGGTATTAATTACTAGCTGTCCTATACCAATTAGTATTTTATTGAAAGACAATATTAGTGCTTTTTCGCCCATTAGCTCGCTGTAATTTCCAGTTGACATCACTAATGACCATTTTCTGAAACATCTGACATGTTGCTGCTTTGATTTCACAAGCGCTCGGAGACAGACAGGAAATACAAACACGGATGTTGTGAACAGATTAAAGCTGCTGTTCCTCTCTCTAATTTGAGAGTCCTTGAAGGGACAAACTGAGACTTTTCTGTTTGCGGAACACTCTGGACTTCATCTTAGAAATAACATATCAGCTCTCTAATCTGATATTTTCTGCCATGCTTGAGATGTCAAGTAGGTTCAGACACAGATGCACAAAATTCTTCCTCATTCTTCTTCTCTGCAGTAAAATCGTAGCTGCCATAACTTCCTCCTCCTCCTCCCGTCAGTGTCAGAAAACCGCCGGGCCGGCCTTGTCGAGGTCGGCATATTTGGGGTCACTCGCGCTTTTTTGGCGTGAAAGTCCTGTCAGCATGCACGCTGCAAAGGTCGCGACTTCTTTCCCGTGATGGATTACCTATCCCTGCAAGATGACTTTGATACAACGCTCTTACTTTAAAATCAATTTTTATTATTTTTTATTTAAACGCAGTTCTATAGAGTTGGGGTTACAAGGTTTTGTTAAGCCGGAACAGAGCAGAGTTCCAAGGTGGTGCTGTCGTTAAGTAACAAGGCTGCTGCTGAGCGAGGAATTGGTTTGGACGTTGTGCTTTACAACATCTCGGAAACCTTCTTTCAGAAATCCAGAACCCTTGGGCACCATATAAAATAACGTGCCTGGAGCAGTTTGAGTGTGCAGGGTGCAGTTCGGTGACGGTTTAGCTAAGGAGTGAAGTATGTTTTATGCATCAAATTAAAATGAATAAGTTGATGGTTGGAGAGTTGCATGTTCTGCCAAATGTGATCTAGTTTAGTTTGAAGAGAGGTCCAGGAGGTAGAGGCTGTTAAACATGTTGCATATCTGGATTTATTTAGATTGGAAGCAAACCATAGACTGTATAAAATATGGACGTAGTGTCCGTGACGTCACCCATAGGTTTCTGAAGAGCAAAAATGAAGCAAATCGTAGTGCGTAGCCATCTTGGTAGCCTACCTCTGGTTGCTCCAAATATGGACAAAGAGGTGGAGCGAGGGTGGAGCTGAGGCGGGTCGAATGAACGCTATTGGCTGAAAAAAGCCGCTGAAAAAAGCCGCTTTATTCGAAATAATCAAACTAGCTACGGATAACCAGCTAGGTTAAATGCTAAATATCGTTGCTAGCCGGCTAACCCCACGACGATCTCTTTCCCAAACTCAGTGACTAGAATTAGCTGGGGTAACGCCCTTTAGACCGTCAGTGGCTAGTTGTCAATCAAAGTGGCGCCACTTAGATTGACAGCTATGAACTGTGCATAATGATGTATGCTGTATATTTTAAACGAACGCCTTATAAAAAATTCGCCCCCCCCAGAGTTGTCATGGAGTAGAAAAACAGCTTATGAGAGTAGAGCCATGTTTTGAACCAGGCTGTAAATATGTATTTTTTTCTGTTGTAAAATCGGACATTTTAACATGGGGCTCAAATGTAATTGACTCCCTTCTGCAGCCTGCTCTAGCGGTTATTTGAGGAGCTGCAGCTTTTTTGCACTTCCGCATTGGCTTCATTTTTCAGCACCGGAGGTTGCCGCTTGAAGCAAACCAATACCTGATTATTCCCTTTACTGCCCCCTGTAGGACACAAGGATTGCTCACATTCATTTCTCTTATGAAGGAGTCAGTCTGCAAAGTGTGTGTGTGTAGCAATGCAAAATCCAAAGCCTTCTCATTCAGGTGATTAGAAATGAAAATGTTGTCATAATTATGAAGCAATTGCTGCCAGATGATCAATACCTGAGCTATGATCCCATTTATCTGGTCACCTGCTGTGTCAAGCTAACGCCTGGTCACCGCATCTAAAACTGGAGATTACATAACACAACATCAGATATCAGGCTGCACAGTGACGTAATGATCCTTCACTCAACCATTGTCTCCTTCTGTTCCTTTAGCATCACTCACATTGATTCAAGAGAATATTGTAAAGATTCTTCCACAAACAAAAGAGTCTGAGAGAGACAGAAGTTAATCAGTGACACTATAACGAGGTGTATTAATGAGCAGAATGACGGCTTTAGGGAAATGGTAAAGAATTTGCATAATAATAGAAGCCTTTTGAGAGTGAAAGTAAAATGAAAGTTTGAAGGAAAATAAAAACATTTCCATAAATGAAGCCTTGAAAGTCAAACTATATTGTAAGGTGATATTGTGTAATGAACCTGGATCAGTGTCAGGATGACGAGGAAGACAACTGTACTCATGATCCGACCATAATTGACATGTGATTCTACTGTGTGAAGAGACAGGTGAGAACTTCAGTGAGAGACAGTGCAAGACAAAGTATATGAGACTAGAGGGAGATTAAGTTTTATGGATTGTATTATGGAAACAATTGTAGAGATCAGTAAAATATATTTTATGCAGAGAAAGGACAGTTGAATCTTACAGACAACAGAAGCAACAGATCATCCAAACTAAGCAGCAAAATAAGTCTGTAGCTTCCAAAACTATGACATAACATTACATGTTTAACAAAACTACTGGGTTAAGTTTATGATCATAGGCATAAACAGCAATCAACCAAAGTTTTTCATATTTTCATACTTTTAGGAATTCCTTTAGGAGGTAGGAATTCTTGTAACAAACATTCTCATTGGCTGGAAGGAATATACCTGTTTCTCTTCTATATCTAAAGGTAAATTTAGCACAACTTTCTATTTACACTGAGCAACCTTTTTTATTAACAATCCTTCAATAATTTGACTCTTATTGATTGATTCTTATGTTGTTACCTTGACATACAAACATGTGTATTGCAGCTGATATCTATGACTAAAGCTCCAGCAGAGTGAACACAGTCTGGATCTGTGGTTCCAGCTGTATTTCTGTATATTCCTCCATCACCGCATCATTTATGGGATGTATTGTATCTGTCAATCTCACCTCCTAGAATCACTTTAATACACCACTAACCTGATCATTTATGTGACCTACCAGTGTCACCTTTCCCCCGGTCACCTGTGTCTGGTGTCTTGCATCTTGTGAACCCCCCACCCAGTCCAACCACCTCTTTACATCTCGTGTGCGGTGAAAGAACGAAACACTTCATAGCATGAGAAAAATGTCGCCGGCGAGCACTAATCATGTTTCCTTCAAAACTCATTACGGCAAAAAAACATCTAAACACGGTTTTAGGAGACAGGGTTGAGCTGGATTCACTTTTCATTCAGAGAAATTGCTTCAAGGAGGGTTATTTTACAAAACGAACATCTGAAGAAGAGTTGTTTTTATCAGATGAAAATGTATTAAGGGAGCTCTTGTATCAGTTTGCATCTCGATACGTATCTGTTTAATATAATACGGTTTGTTTGCCGACGGCTCCGGAACCCCGTCACGTTAAATTTCTGTCCTTCAGAGGAAACGATGAATCTGTTGAAACAGGAGACGCAACAGTAAATTCTGCAGGAAGTAAAACAAGCTGCTGTGAGATGTGACAGAGGGGGCGACACTGTAGAAAATCAATAGTCTTTAATCTTGAAAACACCGACTGTGTCTAAATAATGAGCAGTTATGATGGACTGAGCACTTTGATGTGACTGTCTGCATCTGTTAAACAACACGTTGTTCACACACTCGGGTCACCGGCCCGTTCAGACGCGCCGGCTTCCCGGGACTGATTATGATGCATCGTTCGCTCGGCGGTTTTTGGAAGTGGGCTGTCTCGCAGCTGGCAGAGCAGATGACAAGCGCGGACGCTGTCAGAGACAGATATGGCGCCTCCTGCACGGCTGATGTTTCACCAAACTTAGCTGTCAACGTCTCGTCTCAGGAAACGTGGAGAAACGGCGGCGAGCGTTTTCGATGCCATCGTCACGAGGAGAAGAAGCCAGCTCTCGTTTGTCAGATCGTCCACGTCGTCGTTACAGTTGTCGGTTCTGTTCCAGCTCAGCTTTTTGCAAAGGTTTGCTAAAATACGTGTGTGAGATGCTTTTAAGGATTGAATGATTAGGAAAATCCTCGGGAGCTGCTCATGTTGTTGGTCATCACTTTTTCAACAGGGATAGTTAGGGATTAGGATTAAGATTAGATTTTGGATTAAGTTGGGATGAAGGTCGAAAAATAACGCTGTTTTGCACCCATCTATTTTCTACCACACTGACCGATATAAACAAGATCATTCACTACATTTGTTCCTTACTGAGTCTGGAAGTGACTTTATATTGACATTTTTTTACACAGTACTTATTTAATATTTCAGTTTTACTGGGACAGTCATCACCAATCAACTGGACTGTAATGTAATAACCCAGTAAGTTTGGTTATTTGGTGCCATCAAATCACTTCTAGATGTTTAGGTCAACACTAAGACTAATTAGCTCAATGATATGATTGTATGATATGACTCTATTTAAGCATGTAGATGGAATCTAACTGCGGTGCCAATCAAGTAAACTGTCATTTTTCAACCAAACTTGACGTCCAATTGTATCTGCATCAGCAAGTAGCCGAAACGTTTCCTCCCAGGAAGTGTTCAAAAAGGCAAAAAACAGATTGTACAAGACAAGTAGAGAGGACAAAAAAGCTGGTAAATCACACTAACATTAATCTATCAATCCATAACTGTGTACAGAGTAAAGTATAGTTGAATTATCAAAGGACATTCCTGCCTTGTAAAGTAAGTTTCAAAAATTTTTGCAACAAGCAAAAAAAAAAAAAATTTCACCCCTTCATTTCCATCTCCACTTAAAGGTTGGTGTTGGTTTAGGATTCAGGTTAAAGGTTAATTTGAGTACTTTGAGATGATAGTAACATGTGTTGTATATCTGAACAATTCCCTGGTCATGTGATCAGAGGACATGCATGTGTGTTCGTGTTGGAACATGAGAGCCGCTCAGCTGCCGCTCGCCTGGAGGGTCCGACCTCTCCTCCCCTTTCTCTGTCCTCCAGCTGCTCTCTGCTGTCAGGTGCAACCAGAGGGGCCGGCCTTAATTATGGCCACGAGGTTGACTGTGACACTGACGCAGGATGTGACGGCGGCGTCTCCGGGCCGGGGCTGAACGGGGCGCGCCTCGCTCCCTGTCCCCGCATCCTGAGACAATGAGAGCTATTGAGGACCATCTGCTGCCGCTGCCCTCCGACGAACCCGGGCGCCGGGACAGATAACTGTGTGTGTGTGTGTGTGTGTACGAGCTGCTTCTTCCAGGCTTCTCCTCAGCTACTCGACTGTCACTTTCTCCCGCTGGGCCTCATGCTGACACATCTACCTTTCAGGAAAATGGGGCACAGCAGCAGCGGCGCATGTAAAAACATTTACAAACTCAATTAAAAATGTAGGAGTCTGTGAAAAATCCTGAGGAAAAAAAAAACAAGCCTGAAGTCTCAATTAAGAAAAGTTATTTTTAGATTTAATCAACATAGTGGGATTGTTGACCTGAATCAATAGATAATAAAGTGGACAATATTAGCAAAATTAGAATCATTATTAGATTGTTTTCATCAGAGTAGCTGCTCACATAAGTTTGGAGAACTGACAACAAATTTGGTTGAATTGGTTTAGAGGCTTTTTTGCAGCTGGAAACAGGACGATGACAGCGATGAGACAGAACGATAGAGTTGTTGTTGACCACTTTCACATGACAGGTGGTCATGTGATTTGGTGTTGATTTCAAAAATATATTGATCTGCAGCTTTAAATCTATCTGTAACTTAGTTTAGTTGCAATAAAGTTTGTCTTAATTTTACATCATCTGCATCAGGCCCCCTCAGTCTCATTGGTCAGGTCAGCAGTTTTCTAACCTTTTTGAAGTTTGATGCATTGAAGTCAACATGTTTGACTCTGGATGCCATGTTTGTCACTTTGACCTTCTGATTGTACGACTGATACAAACTAGAGATTATAGTTTAAAAGATTAAAATTCTCTAATATTAATGACTCCCAACAGTTCAAATCAGAACAACTTCTTCACATGCATTGATGTGTTTTGCACCAGTGACAAATGGCTGAAATATTCATCTCTACTATCACGACAGTTATTTACTCTCAGGATCCCAAACTAATAATCAATGAAGTTAACTTGCACCTAAAATAAGCTGCATCCTTCTTTCCCTCCTTGCTCGAACTCAAATTCAACTCCTACTGAATCGTGAACAACATCTCCTGATCTCATAACTAACGCCCACCACCACCGCCTCCGAAATTAAAACTGAACCCAAAACTAAAAATAATACCAAAGTAAAACTTAATGTCACATCCACGTGCATTTTGTCAGCATCCGCTCCAGGTAGCAGCTGCCTCCGCCTGGGAATAACAATGAAGCTAATTAAGAGCTCCCACACTGCGTCGTCATTATATTCCAATATCAGTTCTGCTGTCAAATGATTTTGTGTCTGTCATCGACGGAGTCACAACAAGTGCAACCGTTTGATGTCTGTCTCCTCATCTCGCTCCGAGTTTCTGTCTCTTTTAGTTTCCGTCCGTGTTTCCGCATCTTTTTCCGTCTCACTTTTTGTTCTCCGGCTGTTTCTATCTTTATTTCCCCTCACTTTCCTCCCGTCACTCCGTCTCTCTTTGTCTTCCTCTGTCGCACTCCGCCAGCGAGGAAGATGAAGGATGTTAATTTACCATATAACCAAAAAACACGGTGGAAGCGGTCGGGGTAATAACGGCTCCACTCCTCCTCGCCTCGCTCTACATCGCTTTCCTTTTCCTATCAGCTACAAGGTGAATGGTGACTGATGGGATGTCAGCGAGATCGCGCAGGTCGTTAGCCGCGAGGCATCGCCGTTACCTAGCAACTGTTCACTAATGGCTGAATCTGGCCAATAATCTGAAACAAGTCCTCGTCTGGACTCGCATAAGTAATATGTAGATGACCTTCCTCACAAATCTGATTTGGTGTATATATGGATTTCTGTGTGTGTGAACATATGGGCGTGTGTGTGTGTGTGTGCATGCATATCTGTGTGTGTGTGTGAGTGTGTATGTGTGTGTGTGTGTGTTGCAGTAACCCGACACACTGAGAGCTAAATTCAACCATCTGCTGCTGCTGCCCTGCTCACAGTCCTGGGCACAGGGACAATCAAGGGTGTGTGTGTGTGTGTGTGTGTGTTGGGGATAGTGAAACAAGCCTCTGTGTGTGTGTGTGTTGTGTGTGTTGGGGATAGTGAAACAAGCCTCTGTGTGTGTGTGTGTGTGTGTGTGTGTGTGTGTGTGTGTGTGTGTGTGTGTGTGTGTGTGTGTGAACGATACAGCTCATAGAATAGTAATACATGCCGGCTATGCCTGGGGAAAAACAAAACAAAACAGCGGCTGCGTTGGTGGACACTCGGGGTGGCCGATGTCAACAAGACTCGCAAAACACACACAAACAAACACGGACGCACCAGACAGACGTCAACAGGTCAGAAAGTGTTGTCTGAACTCTGGACGAGTTTTTCTCCAGGTTCTGTTGTCTTCGAGGATTCATCCAGTCAGTGTTTTCAGAGAGCAGTGGTGAACTCAACGCTGTGTGTTGTCTTAGAATCAAGAAAAACTCATGAGATGGTTTTGATGTAATAAAGAATATTTGTATGGATCTGATCTATTTATGATGAATCAGTGAGGAGAAGTCTGGCTGGACAAGGTGGTGCTAAAGGAGTCAAACCAGGTGTTTATTGCACTGTTGACACTGACTTGCTTTTCTGTATGTTTGTGCTCAGACTGTTGACACTAATGAGGTTGGGGCTTCTGGAGTTCGAGCCCCCACGGACAGTCGTGAGCACCCATAGGGACATCATCCTGCAGGGTGGCCATTTTGGAAGATACATACAGAGGATCGGTCGTCATGTCAAAACACTGAGATTTAACCGTGAGCTGAAATGTGTGCGTTTCTATATTTACCTTCTTCAACACTGTCCTGAGGTTTTTGACCACTGGCTGCTTTCACACAATGATGCAAACTGTGTCATTTTGCAACACCTTTTTTAGTGGCCGCCATCGGCTCGAGGTAACGCACATTGAAAAGTTGCACATTAATTTTCAAGCCAGAGTTGTGAGTGAGGTCATTATGGAAGCCGCATTAGTGTCTGGATTAAATCTGCTTTATGGTCAGTTGGATTAGTTTGTGTCTTGTTTGAAAATTTCAAATCTGAATCAGTGTGTATGTGAGATGTGTGTGTGTGTGGCTGCTCATGTCTTTGGTGAATCCTGATTTTTTGCACATTTTATTTTGATTTAATTGATTGGTCATTTCGTGTTGAGATGATTATTTTCACCAATAAACTGATATTGGTGACTGATAAACTGAAGACAGTAGCTCAGCAGAAAAATGACGTCGGTAAATAACTTAATGGTCGTGTGAATGATGACTGTCATTTCTCAGAAGCTAAATAGAAAGTAGTGTGACATCATTCTTAGCAGCAGCGAGTGTTGGTTTCTAAAGAGGGAGCAGATCAGACAACACTCACATGATTCATATTTTGAACAGTTTGAAAAGCTCTAACAAACTGCTTTTTTTCTCGTTGAGGTCGGAGGATTTGTTGGTGACTGTGCACAAGGAGGAGAGGGAAAGGAAAGAGAGAGTTTTGTCAGGTTCAAGCTTGACGTGGTTTTGAGTCGTCAGACCTGAATGATCAGTCGGATCAGGTTTGGGTTTGAGTGCAGGACTCACGACAGCAGCCTCCTCTGCAGTCCCAGAGCGGAGGTTCATCGATTTCCTCCAGCTAATCAAACATGTTTTTCTGATTACAGGTATTGGTCCAAATCAGTCCTTGTGTCCTGAAAACAAATGAGAAATGAGAAATGATGCTGCACTGCTGTCGACTTTTGTCGTCATTTTTCTCCGTCAGTATCTGCGTTTACTTCCCAGCAACTGACATCTGTGTGTGTGTGTGTGTGTGTGTGTGTGTCACCATGTGCCTGCTGGGGGACTGCCCATATGTGCATCCCAGCCTGTGCCTCAGATTAGCTTGTATGTTTGTGTGAGCCTCCACGTCTGTGTGTTTACATGTTTGCTAACACGCTGCTACGTATGTCAGGTGTTTCTTGGATAGTAAATAAGAAAACATATTTTTTTTGCGAGCTCTTCCTTTCACTCCAAAGTTGACTCACCTCTCTGTGACCAAATGAAAAGCTACTTTAAAGGCCCAACATCCTCAGCAGCTGTCTGCAGC
This sequence comes from Centropyge bicolor, assembly GCA_037975185.1. Classification (NCBI taxonomy): domain Eukaryota; kingdom Metazoa; phylum Chordata; class Actinopteri; family Pomacanthidae; genus Centropyge; species Centropyge bicolor. Next base: position 840,070 of record JBBMOC010000001.1, read on the forward strand.
CATGACCAGATACTCAGGTGTAAAAACTGTTGTCCTCCATATTCTCACTTTCCTCCTACTGTAACTCTGTATTTACCACTGAGCTGCACCAGGTAACCTCTGTGTCTCAGTGTAAAGTTTTGTGATGTCAGAGATGAGATGGGAGGAATCAACTAAAGTCTGGATTATATTTTGAACAGCAGCTGGACAGAAATGAGCCGACAGACTTTACCTTCTTGTTGTCGCCTTGTGCTTGAATCTAAACTGTCACAACTGGTATAAACACACACACACAGATGCAGCTACCTGTTGAATGATCTCTTGTATCAAAGTCTACTGTGAAACTCTACTAGCTTTATCCACTGTTGGGCATGCTAGTTTTAAAAAGTAATTAGTTATACTAGGGCTGCACGATTATGGCCAAAATGATAATCACGATTATTTTTAGCAATATTGTAATCACGATTATTAATCACGATTATTTATTATGTTAGGTAAAACATACATTTTTATTGCACTTTTTTTAAACAAACAAATCTTCAAATTGAAACTTAAAATAATCATAAAAACAATAAACTAAAATTTACCCAAAGACAAAGGGAAAAAAATAAATATGCTATTGCAAAATGCAATTATAAAGTACAAGCAAACAGAAAATGAAGCCTAATTGCAAACATCAGTGCGTCACTGCATACATAGCTGTTTACCCAACAACGGCTATGGCTACTTAGCTTCGACTAAGTTTGCATTGATTATATAACAGTTAAACGTAGTAAGTCGATGATAAAATCTATGTTTATCTTTATAGAGGGACTGATTGCGAGGTGGAGGTCACCTGTTGCTGGCGCACATCCGCGATCTCGCGGACACCGGATTTCAGCGCACAAACGTTTGTGTAAAACTTCTCTGTGTCCTGGGAGACAGTTCAATATATCTGCGATCGGACCAGGGACGCCCTGGCGAAAACGAGTCAGGCACTGGCTCCGAACTAGCACTAGCCCCAGCGCGGTGGAAAAGGGGCAACGAGAGGCACGAGGCACTAGCGGCTCCTCACCTCCAGATGCCTCCTCACTGTCACTGCCTGCTGCTCCCGACATTGCACTCTCTCACAGTTTAATCATTTGAAGCTGCCGCTGCTGCAGGGTTCGCTCGCTTGCTGTTTAGGCAGCGTAATGATGAGGCCCTAACCTATGGGTCGCCCCCTGGTGGTTGGCTGACTATTGGGTTGAGAAAATGCTTGATTTGACATGCAACAGAGCTCGCTTTTTAAATGTTAAAATCGCCGACGATCATCTTAATTTAATCGTGGCAGCCAAAATCGTGATCGTGATTAAAATTTGATTAATTGTGCAGCCCTAAGTTATACTAAGTAGTTACTTCTCTCAAAAAGTAACTGAGTTAGTAACTGAATTACTCCACTATAAAAGTGACTAGTTACCAGGGAAAGTAACTATTGCATTCTTTTTTTTTTTAAGTTTAAATATGTCAGGTGGCAGGTTTCACAAGTCAGTTCCATAGAGTAGAATTGCACAGACAGGTACTTACACAGGACTTTTAATACTTATTGCACCTCAACAGACCACGACTGGTCGACAGACTGTACTTCAAGTATTAAGTAAGTACAAGTATTTTATGGACTTTTTGATTATCCTGGACCTGACCCTGCCGTGAGTCCAATCATTGGCTCCTGTGTGTCACGTTTGAGTCTTTAACCAGATTAACAACAGCAACAGGAAAACTTTGTGCTGTATGTTGCTTTGTTTGGATGAGTCATGTCCGGCCTGATGACTTTTCATTTTAAAACATCAGAGAGTGTGAAACTGTGTCTTTCTCCTGTGATATACATCTCTGGGCTTCGAGGACACACGTTCAGTTTGCTTTCAGGATTTCGCTTGCAGCATGAAGACCTCAGCTGCGCAGTAATCCGTTAAACTGCGAGGAGACGCTGCACCGCCTCCCTCCGCCTGATATATGGATTTATTTCAGTTAGTGGGCACCCAGGTGTACTTCTCTAAGCTTTGCAGTAAATATACCTGTGTGACCATCCAGCACACACACACACACACACAGCTCCTGTCATCGAGGTAAACTGCTGCGCTCCGGCTGACAGAAGGACTCTGTCACAGTTCCAGGCTTCAGAGTCTCCGTCTGAAAGTCTGTCAGTGTGCAGGTGCTCGGTGAATGGCAGCTCCTCGTTGGAGCTGCCGAGTGACAGGTAGATTAAACCACCTTGCTCGCGCCGTTTCTTCCTCCTGATAGAGAACCACACCGTCGTTCCTCCCCACCAGCGTTTCTTCTGACAGACAATGCAAACAGCGTGTTCCTGAGCCGGCTCTAATCTGCTCAACCAGAGCGCTTCCTGCTCTGCATGCGTCTTCATGGAGGACAAGGATGGCGATAAGAGCCGCTGCTCTCTAAAGGCTCTCTAATTAAATGCATCAGTAGTTCTTTTTCTCCTCTGGCTCCGAGCGGGGGAGACGCGGCGTCGGAGAGAGGTGCAGTCCTGCGCTGCATGTTGATGCTTGTTGTTTTTGTGTTTGATTTGTTTGCAGCACAGAAAGATAAGAGAGTTTAGTCATGGAGTTCAGCCGTCTCAGGCCTCGCCGCGCCCTCGCCATGGTGATGAAACCCCCGTCTTGAAAATCATTTTTGGCCCTCTCCGCGGCTCACTCCATATTAAAGGATAATACCACTGCTCTTTTCAAGTTTGCATCAGTCGTCCAAGTTCCCGCTGCTGCAGCAATAATGGAGCATAGTGGGAGATATCCAGGCTCGCTTCCCTCCTCCACAAATCAAAGTTGTTGAAAGCAACGCCGTTATGAGACTCAATTATCATGGTATGTAATTGGCTGGCTGAGATTAACATCCCCCCCTTCAGAGGAAGCCATTTTCCTGGCGTTCATTCTCATACAGTGCAAAAACATCATCGGCACGGGGATGAAAGTCCATCACAGGAATGAGAAGAAACTTTTTCTTTTATCTTTATTTCACTGTGCTGAGTGAGAGTTTTCACGTCACGTCTGCGTTACGGTAGGCTCTGCTGCCTGTCAATCAACTGACGCACAGGAAGAGGTATGAAAAGAGAGAAAAACTGAAGTAGAATTTAGAACAATGAGGCAAGTCCTAAAACTGAGATATGACCATCATATGTGCGATGCATGTAAACAGGCGAGCTCATGCATTGTAATAGAATCCAAACCTTGATGAGGTTTCAGGCGTGTTTGCACCAGAGAGACCAGATTCCTGCGACGGCGGCAAGCGGCAACCTCCGCCGCTGAAAAATGAAGCCAATGCGGAAGTGCAAAAAAGCTGCAGTTCCTCGAATAACTGCTAGAGCAATCTGGAGAAGGGAGTCAATTACATTTGAGCCCCATGTTAAAATGTCCGATTTTACGACAGAAAAAACACATATTTACAGCCTGGTTCAAAACATGGCTCTTGTCTCATAAGATGTTTTTCTACTCCATGACAACTCTGGGGGGGGAATTTTTTTATAAGGCGTTCGTTTAAAATACACAGCATACATCATTATGCACAATTCATAGCTGTCAATCTAAGGGACGCCACTTTGATTGACAACTAGCCACTGACGGTCTAAACGGCGTCACCCCGTCTAATTCTAGTCACTGAGTTTGGGAAAGAGATCGTCGTGGGGTTAGCCGGCTAGCAACGATATTTAGCATTTAACCTAGCTGGGTAGCTGTAGGTAGTTTGATTATTTCGAATAAAGCGGCTTTTTTCAGCAGCTTTTTTCAGCCAATAGCGTTCATTCGACCCGCCTCAGCTCCGCCCTCGCTCCACCTCTTTGTCCATATTTGGAGTAACCGGAGGTAGGCTACCAAGATGGCTACGCACTACGATTTGCTTCATTTTTGCTCTTCAGAAACCTATGGGTGACGTCACGGAAACTACGTCCATATTTTATACAGTCTATGGACAGCGGCAGAGACGTTGTGCTGATGGGAGATCAGCTGATAACGCGGCAAAAGTCAATGAAGTAGAGTGTGTTTGTTTAGATTTTTATGAAGATGGAAGCGAGTGAAAGTCAGCGCTGTCTTCAAGGTCAGTCTCAGCTGCACATGTGGGGGCGTGGGGTCACAACAGTAAGGTTGTAACTTAAAACCATAGAAAAAGTAAATGATTAACTACGGTTGTGTCGTGACTCAGAATGACATCAAGTGGAGCCTGAGAAAACAGCGTTTGATGTTGAAAAAAGAACTCGTATTGCTTGTTTAAAGTGATTGCATCACTGTACTGATTACACAAGAAAAGAATTAATTAGTTACATCACTTGTTACATTGCAACTCAATCAGAGCTCCTTCAAACAGAAATGTCACATCTAGATGTCTTATTGTATTTAACACCTCTGAAAACAGATCAGAGCTCTAAGGTGATTCTGAATGAGCCAAAACCGACGCCGTGTTACTGGGATTAGTAACTGTAATCTAATTACTGCACGTGAAATTATGATTTTGTCCATCGCTGCTCGTCACTGAGAAGAGAAATCAGTTATTGCCCATCACAGTTCGACATTGTTTCCAGTCAGAACTTCTCCATCATTAAGTTCACTCAGACTGCTGCTGTGCTCTTTAACACTGCGACTTCATACATTCTAATTTCACAGCACTGATTGACTCTTGCATGTGGACATAATGATTTGCGTAAAAAATGACTATTGTTGGAATGTGTTGTTTTTTTTCTTACACTTGCACTGTTTTGTTTGTTTATTGTGTTTCAGTCAAGTCGAATGAAAACAAAGCTGATTAGCTGTTCATAGCCAGAGAAAATGAATTAGATATCTCACTCCTCTGTCAACACAGCCCATTTGTGTTTGTGTGTGTGTGTGTGTGTGTGGGTGTGTGCATGTATGTGCCGAAAACAAAGCTCTGTGCAAACCTCAATTATCATAGTGTGTAATTGCCGGGTGAGATTAACTCCTGTGTACATGAAATTAGAGATAGAGAGAGGTCAGAGGAGAGGGGAATGCTGATGGCTGTGTGTGTTTGTGTAGGGCTGTGTGTGTATGTGTGTGTGTGTCTGCTGAGACAGAGATTCATATCAGGATCGATGATGACATTTCAATGGAAGCAGCTCTGCTCAAATCCTTCTCAAAAACCCAACTTAATTCATGCTCTTAGATTAAGTTTCATGATGTTGTACAAATGCTGAAGTCATTCCTACATATTGATATCATTCACAATCATTATTTATAGGAAACAGTTGTGATTGCTGAGAGTCAGATTTAGCTGCTCTTCATCATGCCGGGTTCAGACTGCACAGTGTTTTTGTCTGTTACGATGGTCACATGACACGTTGCTCCCTGGCCAATCATCACTCACCGTCTGTCACAAAATGCATGAAGGAAGTGCGAGGGACCGACCTGGTATGTGTGATACCGACTTCACATGTTCAGAAAAGCTTTAAAAAAGGAAAAGGTGACGGTGACCTTTCCTTTGTGTCACAGTTCCTTTGTCGCTTTGTTAGTTTACAGTTGTGAATGGAAGAAAGTTCTGTTCTTCTATTGATCAACATTTGTAACATGCTGTGGAATTGGAAGGCAAAAAAACTCTGACATGCTTTTACCCCAGATACCAACTGGCATTTCTGACCTGACACAATGTCTTACTTTGACAGACGAGCTGTTATCATGTAGCCATGGAGACGTACCGCTGTGTCACCTGATGCTGTGAAAAATCCACATGTGTTGATTTACTACAAATTATAACATTGTGTTATCTGCTAAAGAACTTTAAGAATTAAAAAAATACTTTATGTGTGTCTGATGTTTTTTTTTCAGACTACTCAATATATGTCAGAATGTACAATATAATAGTACAAAAGTTCAACTCTGACCACATCACCCAACCACCTCATTTATGTTAAAGTTTCTGACTCATACTTAAGACACATTAAGTTACATATTTAGTTGAGTATTAATAATAAAGCACAATATATTTATATCACTTGCAATGAGAAGTTTTTGTACCAAACTTTCTTATTTTATTCATAGCCATCAGTGAACCATGGTTAATGATGAATGTCTGACATCTGAGTCATCACCAAAATCAATTCCTCTGTTTCCAAACATCATTCAGTTTTCAACCAAATTCCAAACTGTGCGCCCAAGTTTTTTGCAGACACCCGGCTGAGTGACAGACAGACTAAAAAACCTGGAACCAAAATTGATTAACAGCTCTGAGTTTGCTGAGTGGAAACACCTTTGACAGACGTGTGTGGCAGCGCGCACACACACACACACAGACAAACACAAACGCTCTCCGGAGTTTCACATTTTAGAAAAGAAAGAGAAATGTTTTAGAAAGAAGAAAATAATCTGGTGAATACTTTGAATTCCAGAGAAGTATTTATCTCTGAATTTGTGTCTCTGTTCTGAGGCGGCGGCTTCATCCAGAAAGGCTTCAAACAGACCAAAAAAAATGAGACCGATCAGCTGCAGTGGATGAAGTTCTGAACACACACACACACAGACGCACACACACACACACACTCAATCTGGGTTGATTAGAGTGAAGGAAATAAAGGAGTTTTAGTCAGCAGGAGACAATATTGGTGTTGGATAGAAAGCTGTTTCCATTAACCTCAGTGAGGGGTGATGCAGACACTTGTGTGCATACACACACACACACACACACACACACACACGCACACAACACACACACACACAACACACACACACACACACACACAAAAGAATATGAAGAGTCTTCTCTCTTTCTGCCTCACAGCATCCAAACACTCAACACCAGACACACATTCTTTCTGTCTCACCCCCAAACACACAAACACACACAAAACTGGTGCAAACATATGCACACACACACACACACACACACACACACACACACACACACACACACACAGACAGCCCTATCCTGCCTTATTTTTAGCTGCTCCCCTCTCCAGCCCTGACCTACATCACAGCATGAATAAAGCAGCAGAGAGAGATGAAGAAAGTGAGCTCAGAGGGAGGAGGAGGAGGAGGAGGATGGAGAGACAGAGAGAGAGACACCAGCAAATCCAGAAAAATGAATTCCCCCCCGTGTGAAATGACAGTTCCAGTTCTGTCAGCAGACCTCACCTGCTACGACTCTCCCAGAGGAGGCTGCAGAGGGCGAACGCATCCACTCCCACAGACACACAGCTACAGACGCGGGAGACGAGGGGGGGGCGGGACCTTGGAGCGACAGAAAGCCTCATCACCACTCACATCTGACAGTAGATGCTTTCCCCACTTTAAATGAGAGCTGACAAAAGCCCTCGACTTTGAATTACTGAGGCCACGCGGCTGTCGTCAAACGCCGGCCGTCGTCGACTTCGAGGAACGCTTTTGTCAGTGAAGGGTAGTGAAATGAGCAGCGTTCAGGACAGAGCTGGATTCAGGTTTCCCGGCATCGAGCGCTCGAATAAGTTCAATGTTTTTGATGTAGCGGATCAATGCGTTTTACGCCGAAGGCCGGCGAAGCTTTGTACGCCTGAACACGCGATCCGTCCCTCTTTGATTGTGCAATTCAACAGCCCGTACTGTACTGCTCTCCAAGGATGAAATTTTACGGAGAAAGAAAAAAAAAAAAAACCTCTGGGTGTTGCATGTAAGTCAATTACATCCTTCATACAAATTCATTCTGTTGTAAGGGGGGGGGGGGGGGTGAGCTGAAAACCTCAAAGCTGGAATGTATTTATCCAAGGAGAGGATATGGAAATACTCTCCTCGCTCTCTCTCTCTCTTTCCCTTAAGTGTAGCGTACCGGCTCCCTTAAGTGGTGGAAAGGCCTGTTCGCCTCGGGAAACTGCTTCTCCGCCGCTCACATCCACATAAATACTCTATACACACACATACAAATTTAGGCCCTTCTTGCATTACGTCTCCCTCGTGTGTTTCCGATCCCATTTCATCAGCAGTCAACCAGCTCGGCTAATGCCTCCCCGAGCTCTGTGTTTTAATGCTCATACAATGTCTTTCAAGCTACATTAGGAAGAGAGAGATTCTGTGGAGGGAAAGAGGCTGCGACGTGTCGTGTTAGCGGGAGATTGTGCACGTCAGGAGAGATGCTGCTGTCCTTTGTCCTCAGTTTAAAGGTCCTTACACACCGGGAGCGTTTTTTTTCGTGCGATTAATTTGGACGTCTTTTTTTTTTTTCAAACTTGTATCCTGTCAATACAAGCGTTCACATCAGCGACATTTTCTCGTCCGGCATATATTTTTTCACATCAAGGCCGAATATTCCGAAGTTTCGCATCCTGTGTGTCCACTTCTGACCAATCAGATTGCGTGTTGTTGAGCCGTCACATTCACTGGTGTATCCAACATGGCCGACTGGCTGATTGTTTACGTGTCGGAGAACAGAGTGCTTTTTGATAAAAAACATAAAAATTACAAGGACAACGACCTGAAGTTCAACTTGTGAAGAGTCATAGCGTCGGATCTCGTATATGACGATGGTGTGTGTGCTTAAACAGTTTGTTAAACGTCTTTGTTTTAACTTTCATCTATGCTAAGTAACTTTAGCTCGTAAGCTAACCTGTTCAGATAAAACATACTATTTGTATTTTCACTGTCTCAAACTCAATCGTGTTGCTGTCACATAACAATTAGGTCTTGGTTTACTCTCCCGGGTCTTTTTAATCCCGTCGGAAAGTCGCAAAATCACATCGCGCTTGATATGTATAGTCAGGCGCGTCAAAATTCGCCTCCGAATACTTCCACAATTTCACGTCGTTCCCGGTGTGTAAGGACCTTAAGTGTCATTATCTCATCAGCTTTCTTCTTTGTCTTCCCTGAACATATCCCCTTTTTTCCTTTTCCAATGTCAAACATATCTTTTTCTCCTCCTTTTCTTGTCTGCTCCTCTTTTCTCTTCCTCTAAATAGCACACAGTCATTTATGTATTTAACAAGGAAAAACCATCCATCCTTGTTTGTTATTGTGATTGATGAGCGAAAGCAATTTTTGGGATCATTTTTTTTGGACGGGCAATGCTCTCGTTAATAACCACGAGCAACGAGGTGAATTGAGATTAATGCAACGGTGTCGACTCGGCTCAACGAGCTCCGTCCACCTGCTTCGTCACTCTCTGTGTCCTCTCTGCACACTTATCAATCCACTGTATCTGCTCTGCCCTCAGATATTGACGAGTGTGCCACCCAGATGCATTACTGCCAGTCCAACACGGTGTGCGTCAACCTGCCCGGCAGCCATCGCTGCGACTGTCTGCCAGGCTTCATCAGAGTGGACGAGTTCTCCTGCACCGGTACGTCTGCATGCAAACACATCACCCACTCACTCTTATTACATATAGAGCATCAAACACATCTTCGTATATCTAGTTTTTTATGTGTTTTCTAGTGGCTGCTGAGCTGGAATTTTCCTCTTGATCTGTAGGGAGTATGTTTACTGATAGCCTTCCAAACTTCCCATTCATTTCAATGTTTTTCTGCAAGTCATTTTAGCCATATTAGAGAGACTCAGAGATGGTTCAGAAGGAAATAAATATTGGATCGGCTGGCATTGAAATTTGGAACAGATATTCATGATCACCAGAGCATGAATGGAAATTATTTCCCCATTTCCCTGACTGACATTTGTGATGGGGTGAAGTGTTGAATAAACAACTGCGGGATGATTTTCGATGAAATTTGTTTGAGTACACTCAAGTACTTTGGTTTATGCCCAAACACAAAAAAGCCTCAACTGTGCTTGTTGTTTTATTGCTAGTTTGCAAGTGCTAACATGTTTATTTAAAACGTAAAGGCTGTGAATCCAAATGTCCAGACTTGCAGACTCTAATGGTGCAGAGGTCTACCCATAATTCTTAGCGTTATGGACCTGATGATGTAAAAGAATAATAATAACACACTCTTATGGCACAAAGAGAGAATGAAACTGTTTTATTACCATTTAAACAGTGTTGTCACTGTAAAGTGCTTCACAATTGTATTTAACATCTTAGTTTCCACCTTTTCATATAAGGAAAGTTGAAAAGTTGGATCAGACGTGTACATCAAAGTTTTCGCTCATGCCAGTCTGTGGTGATGTTGAAAAGTGTTTGCTTCAGTCACCTGTCAGTCATGTGACTATGAGTTATATTTTTTGTTGTCTGAAAAGAAACTGTGCAGAGAAATGAATTCAAACTGATTGGTGAGTACCTCAGCGTCTGTCTGTTTAAAGGCTGGGAGACTCAGCGCGCCGTCGAAGAAGAACGGCTGATTGCAGCCATTCACTTTCTTAATGCCTTTCAAACGACGGTAAATATTCTGATTAAAAATATACGCCGCTCTCTCGTCATCCCTGACCTTCTCGCCTGAAAGTCAAGAAACAATCTCACCGACACAGTTTTTCTTTGACGCCACAATGCAAGTGTTATTTCTGTGGATCAAGCTATTTACAGTACAGCGACACCTGGCATCGCCGGCTTACAATGTTTTTCCTCTGAAGGGGTTCAGAGCAACATGTTTGCTGGAGAGTGAGTAGGATGTGCTTGGTTGCTGCTCAGTGTTTCTCCGGAGAAGTGTTCTTTAATTAGCTCACAGTTGGCAGCCACGCTGGGACGAGGATCCATAGACAATCAATCTATTTTGCAGCTTGTAAACTGTCCTGGCTGCCGACTGGGAGCACACTCCACATCTGCTGGGAGAGATAAATCCTCTCCTCCCGCTTCCCTTCAGCTTCTTCTCCAGGGTTTCCGATCCGAATGTGGAACGGAGTCAGTGTTCACGGTGCGGGGAGGAGGCCGCCGCTCGTGTTTCACCAGGCTAACACGATTGTGCATTAGCTCTGTAATTGGCGCATTGTGCTGAAATCTGCATTGTGATTCTTCATTGTGTCGGGATCTGGAAAGGCTTTTTCGTAATGATCTTGTTGTCGCCGCATTAAGCCGGACACACACAGACAGATTGGAAACCGGTTTCTCGTTCTGTCAAGCGATGAGCGAGAGAGTAAGGATGGAGGCTAAAATTAGCCGGAGTGTGCCAAGTTGTGGAGCTTTTATCATTAGTCATAATAGAAGCTGATGATTGATGTCACTTTGTTCTGTGATATCATCTCCTCATTATAACCGTCCGTCCATATGGTGTAATGTACATTTAGTGGAAGTTGAAATGTGGCCAGTTATTGAGCTTCCTGACAGATATATACAGTATATATAGGAAGGGAAAGTAATGGTGCCCAGAACAGAGCCTGGAGGGACAAAGTGTAGATGTCTGATCCTGTTACAACCTTTAACACTCTGTTGGAGTCCTAAATTAAAACATAGAAAAAGCTTCCAGACCGGGTGCATTGTTACAGCGAGGAGCCAAACAAACAGAACCCCAGCGTCCAGAGATAAATAGTCTGATTTATTGTTGACATACGAGAAATATGTTTTGATTATTTTCCCTTATGATGGATTTAGTTGTTGTTGTTGATGGAAATGTTTTTTACGAGGGTCTGAGGGCGCAGGGTTGTCGTACGCTGGACAGATTGTAAAGCCCCCTGAAGCCAGTTGTGATTTGTGATTTTGGGCCGTATAAATAACATTGACTTTAATTTACAGTGTTGGACTCACAGCTTTGAAGGTGGAGATATTTTAAAGCTTTCACTCACACAGTCTGGGTTGTTGCTGGGTTGCGTTTGTGATTGGACATCAATTTTGAAAACGGCCACATTTACTCGACAGGATATTACTTGTTTATTTTCATGTAAATTTATGTACTACAGGTCTGTGAAGGAGTCATTTCTACGTGTGCCAGCGTCAGTAGAGGTGTATCAGGTTTAGGGTTGAAGCAGGATTTGTCAACCTAATTAAAATTACAACGTCCTCAAACGATATTTGTGTTTACATTGTATGTTAATGACATGTTTCATTCAGGAAACACGGTGTTTGATTGGCTGTGTATGAGGAAGTTTTCATATCCTTTACTTAAGTTAAGACAATGTAAAAACTACAGGTGTTCAGATTTTTACTGGAGTGAAAATGCTGAATGATTATTGGCAAAATGTGTTGATTTACAGGCTGTTATTTTATGAATAACTATTATTGCATATTACTATCCATATCCATTTTACATATTGGACATTAAAATGTATGACAACATCACTTCATACATTGTTAAAATCATTTATAGGCAAAATCTTAGTCTGCAAAGGAACCAGATAAATGTAGTGGAATATTTTCTTCTGAAATATTGTGTACAAGTACCTCAACCTTGTACACACCACTGTTGGTTATGATACACAGCCTCTTAGAAATGGTCACTTCACTTTACTTTTTTTCTCTTTAGCCTTGATGTAAAAACATCTGCTGCCTCTGCACAACAGCTCTTTTTTCTATGTGAAGACACGATGCACGTTCTGTTGTTTGTCACTCGTCGGGGAGCGACCGCACACTGACATCACGTCCATGTCCTCAGTCAGCCGTAAGGGAGTCACCTGAACCGTGACAATCAGGCAGAAAGGGGATTAAAACAAAGGGGGCTTCGGCAGAGACGTGTTTGATGACAGTCACTGATGGCGGTAATGTGTTTGTTCCTGCCGTCTCTCTCCGGCCCGGTGTGTGTGTCAGTGCACTGTATGTGTGTCTCTGTGGACTTCATCCACCCACAAACTTATCTAACATCACTGAAGGCAGCAAATTTACCCTCAATATTACAATCTGAGCAGCTCCGTCCTCAGAGGAATAACATGTCACCTATTGCAGCTTTTACACGACATGTCATGTATCACCTTTTGCACTGGACGCTCTCGGCCTCCTCTTTCTCTCTCTCTCTCTCTCTCTCTCTCTCTCTCTCTCTCTCTCTCTCCTGCCTGCCGGTGGAGCTCATCCTTTGTGAAGACAGCGCCCTGTAAACAATAGGAGGCTGCGGTAATTGTGGTTCCGCTTGAATTCACCTCTGTGGAAGCGGCGGGCAGCTCTGGGGAAACGGGGGGATGGACAGAGGGAAGAGGAGAGGTGACAGGAAGTGTGAGTTTCCATAGCTCGCCTTCTCAAAATGCCACGCAGTTGTCATCACATCCTTTCCTGTGCGGCCCACATCGGCTCGCTGTTGGTTCAGGACGACTTTATCTGTCTGCACCTTGTTCAAAGTAACACTGGTGTCCTGTTTTTAAAGGATAATGTGATGTCATAGTTTTATCATTGGCGCTCAGCTGCACCTTCCAGAGATGAGAGATCCCATGTTAATCAAACCATGATGTTTTTCTTTTGACTGTCTCGACTGCCTTTTATTAACCCTCTTCTCGTCTCACTCTTCATGCAGTCTGTGCAGTTTTTCTGTGCTGGAATGCACCTGATTTTGCTTCATGGTAATTTGATCAATCACATTAATTTCGGATGCATTATGTGGTACACAAGCACAAAATAATAAATAAACCTTTGGGGCCTTATCATGTCAGTGGATGTTGTGCTTCGTGGCGCATGTTCCCAAACACGTTTTCTAATTTGCAAAAAAAAAAAGCCAGTTGTCACCAGAGCCAGGAGCTTTCAGGTCCGCTGCTGCTCCGAGGCCCGAGGGCGTTTTCCTGCTTTGCCTGGTTGATAACCCAGACTTTCTTTTCGGGGAGTTTGAGGTGTTTGCCAAAGCTTCCATCAGTGCTCATGCTAACGAACTCAGTGTTAAGAAAAAGTAGGAAGGTGTGATGCTTTTTCTCTATGAGGCCATTTTCAGTATAATCTCTGTCTTTCAGCAACAATAACTGCTCTTTCCTCAGTTTTTGTTGTTGACAGTTCGTGTTTAACAAAACACTTCAAACCCACAGAGATCAATTAGAAAAATGTACCATAATGCTAAAGGTCATCCAATGTCGATCCGAACCTTCCGATGCAGAAGATGATTCCTTGTAAAGACGTCGCAGAGAATTGAAAATGGAAAAGCTTTACTGGCTATAAGGTGACTACACACACAGGGACGTTTATAAAACAGATATTTATCGTGAAGAAAAAATGTGGATTATAGTCTGACAATGTGCTGAGCTCAGACTCCAGTTTGCCAAAGTGTACGTGACACCGATGTTTACCCTCGGTCTTTATGGTGCAGGGTAACAGAGCTCAGGTGATTTCCCCTGTGGAGGATCAGTGTGATCTCTGACTTCACGTGTCGGAGGATAATTGTCTGCTCAGGTAATTGTAGAAATTGTCCGTCTCACGCTGTTTACTTATCGTACGACCTCTGGGTTTTTATAGGAATTGTTTTGTGTATGAAGCACATACAAGAGAGACACGGAGCAAACCGCTGGAATAAGAGGTTTAAGGTCCTTCCATCCTGTAAATAAACCCTGACAGCAGGTCCGGCTCAGGCCCAGAGATAAAGCAGAGTATAGCTATTTTAAAATGGATTCCTCGTCTATTAGAAGCCGTAGCTTTGCTTTGTATGACTGGGTGAAGACAGTGAAACTCTAATAGATTAAAGAGCTCAGTTTCTGCCGAGCTGCAGCTTCTTATCTCCTCACTGGACTCAAGATACTGTAGCGTAAGAATTGTTATACGTTTAAGAATATCACTGACTGATATAGTCCATTACAAATATTAACATGCAAATAGAGTTCAAGTGAGCTATTACTCACTTCATTTGTAGAGATTTGGGAAACTTGAACTCATAATTGATTGTAACTGTTCAGCTGTAAAATATCATCTTAGCTCAGATTTTTAAAGTGAAATGTTTGAGTAAAAAAAAAAAAGGGAAAACATCAATATTGATTTACAAATCAATCAAGCTGTAATCAATATCGTTAGTCCGTCCATCTGTGACTCCTTTATCGTTGCTTCAGTTGACATAAACAGATGGTGGTGGTATTTTAACTGTATTGATTGAAATGAGCAGATTAAGTGTTTGCTTTCAGTCGACTAATCCTTCATTCAGCCACATCACACGTTGCTGCCTTTGATCCTCTAATGTATGTTTCTCTTCTCATTTGCACTCTGCAAATCAATATTTGACTTTTTTTTTATCTTTGTTTAAACCTGCTGTTTATAGAAAAAAATGCATCTATTAAAGGAGAAAGAATTTTAGAAGAGAGCGAGGTCAGATGAGTTTTTACAGCGAAAACAGATTTTGAGAATAAGATTGATGAAGATTCTGTTCAGGCGTTGCAAACGAGGGAGGGAGGGGCTCAATACAACTTCAGCATCTGTTAGGCGAGGTTCCATGTGAAAGACCCAAAACAGGCTGTACCATCTGTAATCAGATGTCCATGAACGTCTTCAGTTATCTGAGAGAGAGACAGTGACATGACTTTCCAAAACCAGACCCCACAAAGCCCCCAGTCCTGATGGTCCAAGAGGAAGATCTGAAAGTCTGCTCAGTTTAAAGGAGTTGTCGGGAGTTGTGTTTCATACTCTGCTTAATGGTTGATTTTCCTGTAGCTAAAGTCTGTGGAGCGACCTCTTTTAAAGTTTTAGACCAGCTGTACTCATTTCACTTTCAGCCAAATGTTTGGAGAGAGAAGTCAGCTAATCTAAAGTCCTCTGTCAGGAATCTACTCGACTCTCTACAGTTTGCTTACTAATCTCACAGGTGTGCAGAGTGACTCTCGTAGAAAGTGGACCAAATATCTAGAGACCTACACCAACCAAAATCATTTACTCATCTTCTTTTCATTGATTATAGCTTTGTTTTTATCCTCATGCAAATTGACACTGCTTTAGAAGATGGACTGGAAAGATCTCATTCATGGATTAGACGCTTTCTAACTTCCAAGCCTCAGAGAGTTTGATAAACGGGGTAGACCCAGATGAGCTTCTTTTAATTCTGGGACACCACAAGGCTCCGTGCTGTCACCACTGCTGTTTTCTATTTACACAAGTGACATGACTGTTTGCAGCAGTGATGTTAAGCTGTTCAAATATTATGATGACGTAGGTCTTGTTGGGCTTCTCCTGGAAGAAAAGGCCATACGTGATGAGGCTTTTTCAGCCAGGTCACTTAACTGGAAATGAATGTGGTGAAAACAAAAGAACCTATGATACAAACAAAAGTGGAACCAGTGAGATCCCCCTGCCATACTCAATAACCAGCCTGTTGAGGAAGCAGAAAATTTTCAGTACAATCAGGCTGTAGCTTTTAATGAGAACTCTGAGAACATTTTTTAATGGAGCCAATCAGTGATTGTTTTTAATCAGGCGGCCGAGGCGCTCGAGACAACACATACTTGAAATTTATACAGGAGCCAGGTGGAAAGCATTTCATCATTTTTACATAACAGCTCGGTACAACGACTTGAGAGTAAAGAGCACAAACAACATGGCAATATATTTGACGAATGGAGGACGGGAGGAATTCGAGGAAGGCTAAACACATAATTACAAATACCTCACACCCACTACGCTCAGAGTTTGAGCTGCTCCCATCTGGCTGTCGACTCGGGATCCCGAGGGACGGCCTGAACGTATACAAGAAGTCTTTTATTCCCTGCGCCGCACAGGCATCGAACACAGAATGATTGCGAAAGGGAACACTTGTTATTTTATAAGATTACTCTCTGGTATTATTTATAAAAAACTATTTGCTTCTTCCTGCCTAAATGCACTATTATATGTTGTATATACTTTACTTGCTGTAGTTGGGAGAAGTCCAAATTTGAACAAGTGAACAATATAGTCAATCAGTTGATAGATCAATACGCTCGGTCTCGGCCGTGTGGCTGACCAAAAGAAGCTGCCATTAATTTCATGCATCAGTTGCTACATATATTCTTCAAATTGTAGCACTGGGAAAAGGCTGCATCCCCCTCAAGACACATTATATGTTTAATGAAAATTTGATCAAATCCAATTCCAATTATACATGTAATGAATGTGGAGCTCAGGTGTGACGAGCCGGGAAACCTTGGCAACCCTCCCTGTGTACATTAACTCCTCAAAAATGGAGGTCACGCCGTCAGGCTGGCTCGGCACCAGCCAATTTAATAAGTCCAACGAACACAGTTTGGGAAAGAGTCAGATAAGTTTTCCTCAGTCCTCGCTTTTATCCACGTGTAATTGGCTCTGAGACGCTGGTGTTTATATTTAGCTTTGCCATAAAGGTTTGATGTAAGTCGTCCGGAGTGATGTGTGTCCTCGCTGCTTTTCCCGGAAGCTTCTTCTTCTTCTTTGATGCGTCGTCTTCCCGCTGCCCCGGCTGAACGCACACAGAGACACGTGGAATAATAATGCACTGTGGCTATGGGATGGATGCTCACTGACAGAGCACATTAATGGAACATGCTTTCATTAATGTGAATTGCAGCCTAAGCATCTTTATTGCCGAGAGCTGTATTTTTCATTGGGAAGTAAATGAATTGCATTATCTCGCTGGCTCGCTGCTGCAGCTACACGCACAGAGCGAGGATATGAACCGCGTGGTCAGGACACTATAAAGCAAACCCAACGCTAATGCTGCCAAATGAGCGGCTGTAATTCATGATGAACGCGTTTGCGGCATAATGAGAAGCACTTGTGTTTTAAAGTGCCAGGTCTTTAGTGCTTCATGTAAATAATATCATGTGACTGTAACACACACACACACTCCATCTGCAGCCATGCAGGCTTCTCCTCTGCCGTCTCTTCTGCTGCTTCCCTGCTTTTAGACAAATGATAAAAGTACTTGAAAAACAGTAAAGACATTGTGTAAAAATGATCTGAACTATCACTACTTGTTCAGGCAGGAAACTCTTCCTTACACAACAGGTCTCATCACTGAATGTATGTGTTTTGATCGTGGGTGAGTAAGAGGGATATTATAAAGCACTCTGGTATGAAAGTGCAAGATAATTTAAGTCTATGAACCATTTTAAAAAGTCAAAAGAAAAAAGAATATGACAAGAAAAATGCTATGGTGGAAATGTGGTGTCGTGAATGATGATGCTGTGAAACCTGTTTTTCTTGTTTGACTTTCACTTTTGGATGTATAATCACAATATTTGTGCCTTCAAAAACTGCCGACATGACCCTGACAAAAATAACTCACATGTATCATACCTTTATGATGGAAACAGTTATTATGTTTACATTGGATCATTTGATGACATGTAACCCAACTCTCATCCAACAAACTACAGCTCCAGTCAGTTCCAATCATTTCAGCATCTTAGCATTTTTTTTTTGGGGGGGGGGGGGGGTTTGGTTGCATCCCAGAAATTTGCTTTTCGATTTATTTTTACCGCTTTTATCAGTGTTTCCAGATGCTAAAAAAAACCCTCTATACACCACCTATCTTGCACCAAACAGCAGGAAGTCAAAGACAGCGACTAAGAGCATTTAGCTGCTAAAGAGCCGGGCTCAAAGGAGAGGAGCTACATTCATCAGGTGGCTAGAGACACAACTTCAAAATGAATGCTAAAGTGCAAATATGATGTTTGCTAATGCATTTTCAGCTTTATATGGGGTTAAAGTGTCAAAGCACTAATGAAGGGGGGGCATGACAGAAAAACTTTGAGAACCATTGAAATATAAACTTTACGGTCTTTTAAAGAGAAAGACATTGACTGTCCTACATATGAATTTGAATTTTGTTTTTGTAACTCGTGGAAATTTTCTTAAAGATTACATAACACTTGCATAGAAACATACCTTATGCATACGTTCCTTAATTATATGATGACATAAATCACACTGTAGAAAATGAGAAAAAGAAGCACATCTGCGTCGTAAACGAAACGATAAATGAGCAGCCTTAAAAAGTCATCAGAAACATGAAGGTCCCTAATTCTGCACTGACCTATGCAAAAAGCCCTTTAAGCCCAGTTTTGTCCTAATAAAATCGTAATAATAAAATTTCCTCACACATGCAGAAGCAGCTATGTAAGGGTGAATTCATTTACAGGCGGGTCAAAAGAAAACAGCCTCTTGAACTCAGAAAGTCAGAAATTCTCTGCTGCTAATTTTATGGAAATCCATGTCTTCCAGGCTAAATGCTGTATCAAGCAATCAATATAAACCCCCCTCTGTGACACGGGCCAGATCTCTGCTGAGTTCACATCACGTCAAGGTGAGCAGCAAGGCTGAGGCACAAAGTGAGCATGACGACTTTGCGTTACAAAAAAAAAGGAGAGAGACAGAGGAAAAAAAACCCTTGAAAAATTCTGCCGTGCTCTTTTCTTTTTTATGGGCTTGTCACTGGTCATTAAATTTCACATTACTGAAGTGTTCTGCTTGACATTATTGAATGAGACGACGACGGGAGCTTAAGAGACGAGGACATGTTTTAGGAATTTATTATGCAAAGTAAAAGTGAATCATGAGGTGTTGGTTTTAGTCATAGATCCTCTCACACTCACAGAGTCAGTCTCTTTTTGTGAAGCTTCAGTTTCAGAGGCCGTTTACACAAAAAAAAGTTGAGTTGTGAGTGCTGAGTTGAAATGAAATCTGAGAAAAGACACGTGGGTCAACGTCATTTCTGTGACACTGACTTCAGTTTAGTTTCTCTGTGACGTGAAAAACAAAATGTGATTCCAATTTCAGTGAAATCTGTGCAATCAGAGAAAGTAACAGAAAACCAAAAGTCAAAGAAAAAGCTTCTAAAAAGGTAACGTATTGTGTGGAAGGAAGATAGACTTTTAAACTCTGGGACAGATGACTCACAATATTACATTATAGTTCGTCCATTCAATTATTAAACTGTACATCAGCATACAGACATTACCAAATCTGGTTTACATGTTTTCAGTTATGCTGTAATATTACTTATTTATTTGTCCAACAAAAATAAACCGATGTGTCCCACCAAGGTTCGTCGTGCGTCTTCTTAAGGACACACTAACGATGTCGCTGTCAGAGAAACTTAACCACGAATAGATTCAATAAATATTTGAGGCCTTTAGCTTCCGTCTTGATCAGCGTGAGAACAATAGCTCAGGAAGTTTAAACGATAAGACTGTTGGCGTGAGGAGGAAGTTGAAGTGAAGAGCCGTAAATCACAGACAGAAGTGGAACTGGATGTGAAACAGTTTGGTAAAGATATAGAATATATAAAAGTTCAACACTGTCACTCCGCAATGATTCATATGAGCGTTTTCTGATCTGGCACAACTTTTTCAGCTCCTGCCAAAACCACGATAGACGACTGTTGATGGACATGACTCTCTCTGATCTGTCTGCTCTGTGGCTGGAAAACACTTTATTTAACAGTGTATTTTATTTTATAAGCTCCTGTGATGTTTGATGAGGCCATATAAATGTGGTGGATAAAAAAGTAAATGTTTAATATTAATATATTATTTTACTTCCAGAATGTAGCAGAACATGGAAATACTATAATAAAGTGCCTCAAAAATGTAGTGCAGTCCTCTAGTAAATGTACTTAGTTACTTATTTTTATTTATTTTTCTGAAGTTAAGCATTTTATTAGAGCGTGCACAATTTTCACATTGTATTTATTTTCTCTTATTTGGAAATGCAGCCCTACTTTTATTTAGTAAATGAGAGAACATTATTCATATCGGTAGTCATACATAGAAGTTTAGTTCTTTGTTACTTGACAATAAATGTTGTCAAAAAGTTTTCAAACTGTCCTGAATTCATTTGATTTGACAGTCAGGTATTGAATACATGCAGATGTTGATACAACTACTAGGCTACTATGATCTTCCGGACCTTTGCGTCAAGAAATTTTCTCCCACTGAACCTCTTTAAATTTTAGTTGAATACCCCCGCTCTAAAGTGTCAAACGAAGAAGTGAAGATGCTAAAAATCTCATGATCGCAACACTTTTGTTTGATGTGTAAATTACAGTTATTTGGCCCCCCACCTGTCAATCATGGTGTTTCATAATTGTCCAGAACATTCATTTCAGACTCATTAAACTATAGAAAACCCTATAAGGAATAATGAATGACTGAACAAGGGTCTGACCTGCCTTTATTGGTGGGAAACAAACTGTCTAATTCTGCGAGAGGGGCGATAACCTCAGTCGTCTCTCTGATCCTCCTGTGTTGACAGTGCAGAGTCCAATGATCAGTCATCACACATCATTAGCCCACAGCTTCGGGGGGGGGGGTCACCTCAACACGCCTCGGCCTGACACGGCATCACTCCATAATCATCACTAATTAGACCGAACCTGACGGCGTGCTCGGACCAGGCCGCTGTTATCTCCTGGAGCATCACTGAGCTCACTGCTGTCAACGTAATAAGTTTCCAGTGACACCATCGTTCATCACTGCTTTAGATTATTGTATTTTAGAAGAAAAAAAAATCCCCTTTGGAAACTGTGAAATCTTATCAGTCTCTCACGGTTTATACGTTCCATTAATTATACGTTGAGTGCTCTAATTTATTTTTCAGTCCACCCACCGAAGTATCACAGCTGAGGTTTTTTTGAAGCCGATAAAATTAAAACACAGTCCCTCTGTTTGCCAGTGGGTGTTCATGAAGTCCATGAAATGTTATATTAAAGCTGCATTAAGGACTTAACATTTAATCAAAAGACTCTCAGTGTCAAGCAGCCCCTTGTCCAATCCAGATATTAATAGATTTAACCCTTACAGTCGACTCTGGGCGGCAGCATTCAAGACTATATCTAACATGCTTTTGCACAATCAATAGCAGAAGTGAGGATATTGCAAAACTCCAACACTCCAAAAAATGCTCTTTATATAGTGATTGATTTCAGTTTTCATATTGATTGTAAAATTCAACATGCTCTTGCTCGTCTGGAGTGTTTTTAATGTCAGTAAGGCTCCTTCTGAAGAGCAGCACAGAAAGCTTTGATGAGGCAGCTTTTAGCTTTTATCCATCGAGCTGTTGGAACAGTCCGCTCAAGGATTTTATCCTGAAGTTGAATATGTCGATTCTTCTTAGAACTGATCTTTTCATTTGACTTTTCCCTTTAACATTTTATGGCTATTACACATATCAATTTAATTCATATTTCTCTTTAATTGTTATCATTTTGTATTTTTAGAATAATATCTCTACTTTTTAAAATTGTGTGTGTGCATTCATCTTCTGTTGTTCTAGTGGTCATCTTTCTACTGTCTCATCTTGAATTAGATTATTATATTATAGATGATCTAGAATTTTGATATGTACAAAAGGTGCAATACGAGATTGATTTATAAAGTTATGACCCCGCCCCCCCAAAAAATGGCCGCATAAATTGTTTCTGCAAGCATCTTATAGCAGCCCATACTTACGTTTAATGTTATGCAGTGACCTCTAGTGGCCATGGAGGTAATGATTGGAGCAAAGGAGGAAGTCAGGTGATGTCGTTCATGTCATGTGAAACAAGATCAGTGTTATTTAACTTATGTATGTTACAGAAGAAAATCAGAATCAGTTACGTTGCTAGTTTTTCTAAATCAAACCAAATAGTTTGCAACCATTTCATAACATTATGATGGGAGACACTTGTAAAGGACCTGTTCTGTCATTTAGGTATAAGTCGTGTCAAAGTTATGGCTAGCTGGCAAACATTCCTGGTCAATTCATTTTTCTGCTTTGCTGCCAAAAACACCCATCAAATTACAAGCATCTTACTCCAAAAGTTAATTTTCTTCCCTCCTATTTATTTACAACCTTCAGAGAAACCCCAAACTGTCGGAGCGCCGTTTGAGCAAGTCGTGAAAACGGGGCCCCCAAGTGTTGGATTTATTGCGTATTCAGCTTTGGCAGTTTCTCACTTACTCATTATCCATCAATTCAGCGTCGGCGTCTGTTTGCACTTCCAACTCCATAATTTCAAATTGGCCCTCGGACATTAAACGGCATAAATAAGCAGCCAGCGTTTGGGTTGTGTTGCTCTCTCATCCATCATGTCGCCGCCGTCAGCTCGCTGAATATTTCATCGTGTAACTCTTCCTCCATTACGCCGCCATTAACACGGCCCGCTTTTCATATCCCCTCACATAAACTCTTACACGTCCAGCCGGCACTGTTGACATTCACCTCCATTTTATAGTTCAACGTGGGGAGGAAATCCTTGGGAAGAGAAAAAGCTAAATAATTTCTCCCAGTTGCTTCAGGGGCTTCGTGTGCACCGCTCATTAATTAAGGGGAATGTATTAGTCATGACTCCCACCAAAGCCTTTGCATATTAATGAGGAGTGTGTTTTAGTGAGTGTGTACCTCGTGAGCGGAGGCCGCCTCGGGCCAGGTCCTGACTGGCACTTAAAGACACAGCTCGTGGTTTGATAGGAAGAGATGGTCGGGCACTGCTGCATCATCAAGGGCTGCTTTTTAATGCATTGTTTATAATCGTCTCAAATCATTTCAGATTCCAATTGAAGATGCGTTAATCAGTTTGATGCGCTCAGCAGCACGACTTGAATCAATAAACACGTTGCCAAAAAATCAATTTAATCCCATATTTATAAGCAGCAAAAGAGATCGGTAATTATTATTTAATGTTCTCATAATTATGTTCTTATTAAAAATGAGTGAGTCGGATTTTCCTTTAATAGAGCTTTAAGGTACATGCAGGGATTGTCGGTTGGTGTTTGCGAACACGCGGCGTTGAAATTGGCTCCTCCTTGCCAGGCTCAACGAGTGGGCGAGAGAGAGAGAGAGAGAGCAGCGGTGGTCAAGCGAGGCAGAGAGTGAATGAACAGGACAAGCAGTGGTGCTGAGAACAAAGATTGGGCTGAATAAAATGTGATGTTTCTGATGGTTTCAGGCCAGTAACGCACCTCGTCACAGCCCTGAGGGAAGGCGCCGCATTGTGTGAGCTCAGAGCTTCATCGTGTCCGCTGTTGGTCTTTGCTCTTCACGCTCGTGTGTGTGTGTGTTGGCCAAACAAACACGCCGACATCAGAAAACACAGCCGTGTAACCCGGTCGAGTCTCGACCTCACGCCCTGCCAGCTGTTATTGGCTCGGGGCTACACACCCACAGGTTGTAAAGCAAAGACTAATAAAACAAGAGAACCAGGCTGAGATCAGGTCTCTGCAGGTACAGACGTCACCAGGCTGCTGTTGTGGTTCATACATGATGATTGAGAGTGATTACATTTATATGAGCCCATTCTGTAACAGCGGGGTCGTGGCCTCAGGTCGGCTCCATCGGCTAAATTGGTCGTGAGTGAGGTGTTGATTCTGGTATGATTGACAGGATGATGCTAAATGAAGAAAGCGGAGCAGACAGGAATCAGTCATATTGATGATGTGATAATCTCTTAACAGAGCGTGAATCACAGTCGGTATTACAGAAGTGTTTTCATATATGTCTGTCGCCTCAGCTTTGGTTTCAGGATCCTGGGATTACTCATGCTGGTTCACTGTCACACTTTGATGACTCACCAGGACACTTGTTATTAGTAACACCAGTGTTTTTTTTTATACCATTACAATCACAGTGTCTGCTGTGAAAAAACCCTAATGTCCGATTTTTAAGAAAGCATTGATAGACTGCCCTAAACTAAATATACTGCAGGTTGTAGAGGAGTAAAAGTTCCCATCAGTCTTTGTGGTTTCACTACCTTGATTCTAACAAAGACAATTGGCTGTGTTGAGTGTAAATATACTGTAATGTCTTGAGTCGTTTGCATGCACCTGAGATCTCACCTCAGTTTCCTGAACATGCATGGATCCATTCACTATGTTTGGAGAAGCTCATGCAACCTGTGGGGGCTCGTTTTTTGGATTACCAGGGGCACCATGTTCAGTGTGTATCACTTGGTTTGTGGTAATTTGACTAACTGCAAATGAGTCTGAACAACAAAATCAAAATATACGTTTTTTTCATATCTTCATTATCTCAGCTGATAGCAATAATCGACTCAAACAGTGACACAGTTTTGCAAAAATAAGATAAAATTTTCAGTATGAATTTCTCAAACTACTAATGCAACACAACCCATTTCGCTGCCGTCCACTCGAGTCCTCTTTATGCTCCAAACCCTCGAACACAGGTGCAGCTAGATGCTTATATTTGCCATTTTAAAATAAGCAAAAAGCTCACAAAATGGAAGCTGTTGAACCTTTTTTTTTCACAAAAGTATCTGTATTGGAACATGAGTGGTGGAAGAGTGGATTATTCTGCAGAAGTAGTTTGAGAAGTTTTCATGGACATTTACTTTTTTCTCACAATGAATCATTGATCCCTGTTGTAATTCATTGTAAATCCAAGCGTCAAACTTTTCTGAGGAACCTTTCAGGCTGCAGGTGGTGAGTTTTTGATGCTGGCAACAAACTCCAAAAAGTCCTCGGCGGAGACAGCCAGTCATCAAAATCTGAGTAAAGTCGAGGATGTTGAGTAAACATCTGGAAAGCACAGCTGAACCTTCCTGACTTACAGCTTCCAGAGCAGCGAGGTGGAATCACTGTTTATTAGAAGGTCTCTTAGTGGTGGTTAAGGATGCACCGCCTGAAGGGCTAAACCCAGCTCCTGCTCCCTCCGGCCCCGAGCCGAGAGAAAACATATAAAAATCAAAAGAGCAGTTCACGATACCCAGCAGAAAATAAAAGCCTGACCCTGAGCATGTAGCTTACATACAGCGCCGTGTAGCAGCCAGCCGCGTTATTAGTGAGTCAGCGTTTCACGAAGGCAACAAAACGGGCCGTATTATCATACTGCTGACCTCGCACTAATAAAACAGTCTCTCAGTTTTTTATGGTCACAGACTTCATCCAGCCCGGGAAGGACAGTGTTGTTTTCAATTCAAGGATGAGGAGAGAAATGGCTAAATTTGATGTTGATGTTATCCTCTGTTCTGCCGTGTGATTGGCTGGGCCTGGAGCCAAAGTCTTTCAAACAGGCCAATCATTAACTGCTTTGATATTTGTAATCTTACGTTGTTTTGATGTGTTATAATTACTGAGTATGACGCAATATTCCACTTTGATTAAGTTACACAGCACAGGTCAGATATGTGATCTGGCCGTATTGTGCATTAATATTCCCATTATCTCTGTTTACGTATTTATATATAGGATATAAGCAACAGTGGAAACTTTGTCTCGTCAATGTGATGAAGACCATGATGAGCAGGTTTCCATCTTCATGTCGACCTTGCAATCAACAATTTCCACCACCATTAGAGGCTTATAAGAGAAAACACACACTGACCAATCACAGCTCTTGTTATTCTCGTGTGGTTACCGCCATAATTTTTAGTGGCAACTTAAAGCCCATATTTAGCCATTTACTGGCATCGCATTGGGACACTGAGGAATAATTTCAAGCAATTTAAGTATTTTCCATTAGCAGATGTAAACCTCTCTGGAGGTTGTGCTCTGAAAGCTCCTGAAACGCTCGACTTGTTTACATGATTTCGCGAACGTTAAGTGTTGATGTATTGCTCGACGTTGTGTCTCACTAGTCACCGGCATGGAAGCCAACATCATTAGGCTAATTGATGCTGATGCCGAGCAATCAGTCAGCACACCTGGTATGTATCAGCTGTGGCTCCCGACGCCTCTACCGCCTGATGTTGGATTTAGAATAAAACTCAGGTAGAGAAAAGCAACAGCGCTTTTGTGATTGTTTAAAGTAGCATTCATGTTTCAGAATTACGTCCTTGTTAAATATGCCAAACGGAGCCGGTGTTGGATGATCAAAAAGCACAGCTGTGACCTCATATTCTCAGCCAACTCGCTTGTTGACTGTCCTCTCATCAGTGGGATTTTCCACGGCTGCTCAGCTGAGAGAGAGATGAGCATTTTTTCCCACTGACCTCTGAATCGTTCACACACAAACACACACTCTGACTCAGACTCTCCGTCTCCTCCTCAGAGCACGACGAGTGCGCCAGCGGCCAGAATTTGTGCGACGAGAACGCCATCTGCACCAACACCATCAGAGGACACCTGTGTACCTGCAAGCCGGGCTACGTGGGCAACGGCACCATCTGCAGAGGTAAGTTCCCGCCCTGGCTCAGCCCTCCAGACACACACACACACACACAAACACCCATACAGAGCGTCCTCCGCACCCTTTGATGGAGGCTGAACCTCTGCTCCCGAACATCACGGCCGGTCAGGTTCACTCCTCCTTCACATCACCTAACCAGGCAGCAGCTGCTACAGAGATGATGAGAATTGATTCTGGACAAGCTTCGGCCTGTTTTTCCACACGTGTGCCTCGCCCCCCCTCGCCCCCCTCGCCGCTCACCCCGCTCCCTGTTGACCATCGGCTCCTGGTCGGCCCGGTGTGTGTGTGTGTTTGTGTGTGTTGCACTAACAGCTGAGGAATATATCTACAAAAAGAGAATCTAATCTCTTTGTGAAAGGCTCCGTTCAGCCCGGCTGCCTGGACCTTTACCGTGTTGTTAGTACACTCAAGCATAATAGCGAAAGCACTTGTTGCCTGTGTGCTGTCATCTTCAGAAAATGAAAACGGGGACAGTCAGTGATTAAATCAAAGTGGAAAAGTGCCGCAATAACGGAGATTTAATAAATCCTAAAATGGATACTTGACTCAGCAGCACAGTGGGAATTAATTCAGTAAATGTTGTTTTGTTCATTTTTTTTGTCTGTCTCAGTGACATATTCTCTCTTTAATCAGCCCTTCAGCCTCTATATTTTAGTGCAGTTAACACCTGCTTCATGTTGGGATATGATCATTTAAATGCTCTATATGGATCCCAATAGATATATATATTCCAGATCCCAATCAACTACTTTATATTTCATATGCTATTATCATGAATTTCCTACACAATACTGCACAGTACACAGGCACAACAACAACTGGGTGATACTTTACTTCGATCATTTGTCGACTTTCTGTGGAATTGTGATTACTGAGATTTTGGTTTTCAGCATTTGACAAGTTTTGTTTACCCTTAAAACACAATTCATTGCATTATGCATGAGTTGCATTATTTTATTGTTGATTTCATGATGATTTTGGAATCAGTATCCCAAAGTATCATGTTTAATAAGCTGCCTATTTTAAAAGGTTAAAGCAGTTTCAGATGTGAATTGACAACTTTTTCAACACAAAGTTCTGTGCAGACAATAGTTGCATGAGTTTCAGTTGAGCTTCATTGACAGCTGCTTTATCAGGAGCACAATGGTTTACAAAATGTAGTCATGACAAATGAGTCAAACTTTAAATCCAAACTGATCAATTTTCAAGGTTTTAGCGTGTGTGTAAAAGCAAACCGGCTACAATGAAAAGTGAGTTGTGCAAGTTTTCAGCCTCCTGCTTTAACTGTGCAGCCTTGATGTGTTACTTGGTTTTAGCAGCTTCTCTCAATCAATGCTGACGTCCTGACAATAACGATGGCTTCCGGCCAAACCGAGCCGTTTTCTCTGGCTTGGCCTGTTTGGAAACGGCCTCTTTAATAAAGTGTGAGCACATGTTATTGAATAACAGCAGTCAATGCTCTTCATTTTTACAGCAACAGCGATTTATTGCCGTTTTATTACAGCGGAACGATTTCCCATTCAGGGGAAGCTGCAGTGTGTTTAACAACTCCTTCATTGAACCGAACAATAAAAAATACATTAAATTACATCCATGTTTGTTTACCAGTTACATGAAAGGCACTCTGGGAGCTCGCAGTGGCATTTTGTTTCTCTGCTGTAGTTCTGTGACCCCATGTTAGTGTTAATGCGAGTGGGTGTTTGTGAAAGGCTGCTTACACGCCCTCTGACATTCAAAGGTGTGTGTGTGCACGTACACACATGCGACCTTCGGTTTTAGACTCAGCCTTGTGCTGTATGAACTATATTTGCCGCAGCGGGACGGCAGCTGCAGGTTCAGGGCAGATGAAGCAGGATGGTCGATGGCGGAGCGTGTTGGGCCCATATGGAGCCTGAGGAGACTCGTTAGAGCGTTGCAGCTTCTACAAGCCGGAGGAGTGTCGCAGCTGAGCATTACCATGTTTACACTGGAGCTGGTGAGGTGAAGAGAGGGAAAACACACCGTATTAATTATAGTATATGTTGTGTTTGACTTGTTGCTCAAAGTTGTTGAAAGCTAAAACTGCATGGATCCACTAAAGGATTAAAGAGGATTAAGATTGGGTCAACAGATTTGATGAAGTGTCATTAAATCCCAGCTCTAATGGACGTGCAGGACTAGACCAAAGCATTAAAACAAGCCACGGCTTTGCCCATTTCAAACAGTTACATTCCTCATGAAGCAGTTTTGAGCTAGATTTTTAAATGCCTGATCCAGTGCCAACATTTGGTGTTGATATGAAAATTGTGCTTTTTTTCTGAC
The DNA here is from genome assembly GCA_037975185.1 of Centropyge bicolor. NCBI lineage: Eukaryota > Metazoa > Chordata > Actinopteri > Pomacanthidae > Centropyge > Centropyge bicolor. The sequence goes on from JBBMOC010000001.1 coordinate 869,122, forward strand.
TTTGTTTTTTCTCCTTCAAAATCCTCTCTGGAGTTGCTTCCATAAAGTATAAATTAGTAAAACTATCATCTAAATTGGAAAATATCTAAATAGTAAACAAGACTCAGAATCTCATCAAGCAATCAATGCCACAATTCAGTCTCTCCTCAAAAAGCAGCGGTTTGATGAGCAGCCCCGCTCATGTGTAGTGCTTCATTTGTGAATAAAGAGATCCCATGAGCTCACGAGAAGCCCGTTCATTTCGGTGGATGTGTGTTTACGCGTGGCCGCTGTCCAAGTGATGGGAGTATCGTTAAGCTTAATTACACTTTGATTTTCCAAACTGCTTAAACATCTGAGTAAACCTCCAGCAGAAATATGTTGCATCATGGGATTTTTGAGGGAGCCAAGATCACCAGATGAGACTCGGCCTCAGTGTCAGCTCCACCATCAGTGAACGTCTGCATCTTGTGAGGCTGCGACCTTTGTTTGTCCTTCTTTGATTTTCCAAATCATGATACTTAAAAGTAGCTGGAAGTAATTCATTCGTTAGTTCAAAACCAAACTCTAGTCCAGTACAGTATCTTTGAACTTATTCAACATCGGGACAAATTAAAACGCGGTTAATTCTGACTCTGTTCCACCGTGATATCTCATTCATTAAGCCGTGTTCTGTGTCTGCTCTGCTGCTCATCACTGTGACAACTAATACTGTTGTAATTAGAAGGACAGGACAGTGGAAAGCATGTCAGTCATACCGATGATTAGCGAAGCAAAGTGTGGAAATACGCCGCTGCAGGTGGACGTCCGTGTGTGTGTGTGTGTGTGTGTGTGATGGATGGAGAGCGAGTGCAAGGGGGAAAGAGATAAATTAACAAAAGGGAAGCAAGACAGGAGGTAAATGCAAAGATGACGACAGAGGAAAGAGGCAGAAAAATCACAGAGGGGAAAAAGATGTAGGTGTTTCCACCCCCCCTCTACTCTTCTGTAACACAGGCATTAGGATGGGTGGCAGGTGGAAGGCAGGTCTAGGGAGAGATCAATGCAATTTGCAAAGTGCCTTCCACACAGTTTCTACCTCTGGATTGTCTCCAGGCTCGCACCACACACACACACACACACACTTTCAGACAATATGCAATCTGACTGTAGCGCTGCCTCCACATTTTTCACTCCGGATCTCACGGCCAGTGTGCAAATGACGGCGCGAGAGAGGCGAGTGTCTCTAACAATGTTTAGTATATGAATTATGGAATATAAATACATGGAAATTACCAAACGTGGTGGGAAGAAATGTTTTAATGTCGGAATGTGAAATTCACGATACGGCAAATGGACACTGGAACAAAGTATCTGGGCGCCCGGACGTTACATCTAAGCGTGATTGTTGGACGTGTCACTCTGAAACCATGGACATTAGTCTGCTGCTGCAACAGCCTCCACTCCTCTGGGAAGGGATTTGCTCCGGCTCAGCCACGAGAACATGAGCGATGTTGGGCCACGAGCTTCTAATTCATCCTAACATTGTTGTACACGGTTGACGTGAGGGTCCCTGCTTCCACATCAAGCTCACTTTGTGCATTGTTGTGTTGATACAGGAATGAGGCCTCAAACTAGGGATGAGCGAGTACACCACTATCTGTATCTGTATCCATATCTGTTTAACCATCTACATTATCTGTATCTGTATCCGTATTCGGAGAGGGCGGGGCCTAAACCGGAAGTGAGTGCAGAAATGGGTGAGGCTTAAAACTGTACATTATTTTAAGTCTGAAATTGATATGGATTGATCAGAAGTCACTAATCTATTGTATTCAAAGCCTATATACAGTATATCTCTATAATATATAATATATAATATATATATAATATTATTTTCATGAACTGCAGAGAGAAAGTGTCAGATACTGCATGCAGCCACATACAATAAAAATATTAATATAGGCTAATTTGTGTGTTCAGCTATATGTGTGTATGTGTGTAAATGGTCTGTGAGACTGTTTTTTTTAATTTTTTAATGATCTGTGTGAACTTCATGATTCATGCAAACATCCAGTGATGGCAAACAGGGAATATGTCAGCCTTGTTCACTTCTTCTCAAAAGCACCGCGTTCAGTACGAGCAAAGTTTTTCAATTGACTTCATATCACCAGCCAAACTAAGAGCAAGCAGACGGTTAAAAAAAAAAAAAAACGGACTGTCTTGTCAAATGCACCGCGCGTATGTTGGGAGAGACGTGCAGAGACCATACAGTCTGTGGCAGAGACGTGTCTGTGTAGGGAGGGGCGGGCGCTGTGTGTGACTGACCAATCACAGAGCGCAAAGACAGTCAGTTCCACAATGAGGATTTTCCTTCAGCACGAGCACAGATATTGACGGATTTTACTCGTATCATAATCGTATTCGTCAAACATGCTTTATCCGTAACAGATACTCGTCTGAAACGAGTATCTGGCTCATCCCTACCTCAAACTTGGATGCTCACTCGTGTCTGAAATAAGCTGCAACATTAAGAGTTCTCAACTCAAACCATGCAAATCAGCCCCAGACCGGCAAAGTCACTTGTCCACATACTTTTGGCCATAGTGCAACTAATGCATAATCAGCCAGTTTACAGAGGCGTGAGCGTCCGTCCTGCTCGCTGATGATATTTGTCAGAAGCAGGTGAGGAAATTCTCCACTTTTTAACAACGTCATTAAAACTTCCCACGTCTTACCTTTCCTACTCCGGCCAATTAGTATTATGCGAGCAGGGAGCTGGAGGAATCGGCCTGTGTTTTCCCCTCCCCCCTGAGATCTCATTACCGTGTGATGGCGACAGTGTTGGCCAATCGACCTGCGCCTCACATCTCATTCCCCTCATACATCACGGCGGCCCTCTCAGGAATAAGGGAATTAGTCTGAGTGCGGCTGCACCTCCTCGGCCTGTCCCTGCTAATGTTAATAAGGCGAAAAAAAAGTGTGTTTAGCCAGCCTTGAGCAATGAGTCCACAGCAGACGAGGCCAAATCGGGCTCGGGAGCCAAAAGTATGTGATTAAGTTGACGCGTTAAAAGCGGAACAGGTGATGAGCGCCGGTGAGTGACAGCAGCTTATTTCCTGTTAAAGCAAACAGGAAATTCCTCGGCTGCACTTGAATTTGTTTACAAAAAGATATTTGCAAAGATAGAATTTGACCTTTTTTGTTTGTCGTCTGCAGAGGGCAAGGACAACTACAGATGCTGCTTTGCATACTCAATGACTTGCAAAGTGTAAATCTCTTAATTTTTTTTCATTAATGTAAAGCCCCTCCCTCAGATCCTCAGTTCGATCTAATATAATGATGTTTCATTGTCATACCCTGCCTTAGAGTGAGAGTAGTTTGGCCAAAAAGCTGACTGGACAAAGGTGTAATTTGACCTCCAAAACTAGAAAGGTAGCAAGACAGACTGATGCCAAAAATGCCAAAAATGAAGTTTTTATTGCCCTTTGTTTAAAACAGAAAGTGAGGGCAAATACAAAATACTCATAAGTTAAGGGTTAACAAAAATACATCTGCACAGCATCACAGTCCAAAGGGTAGGCCCCTCCCACTGGACCATACCATCTTTACTTGCAAACAATTATATGATCAGTTTAAACACACAAATCAACTTTTACATCCGGTACCATTTTAAATCTTTAACCACACATAAAATGAACCAGACATTCCTATAGTGCCCCTTTTAAACCATCCAACCACTTAAAATGGTGCCGTAAAATGGACTGAGCAGGATTCCTACTTAAAAGTCAGGCACTATAAAGGACGGCCTGAAACTCTGCTCAGGTCCTTTGGCACTGCCCAGCTGGATGCACTATGGTAAGAGAACAGAATTAGACACAAACAAACCCACAATCTTTGACATTTGAATTATAAAAAGTTAACTCAAATAACCATGTGTGTGTATATGTAAATGGAGAAACAGCAGAGGAAGCACAGGAAGCTTACTACGGTGTTGAACGTACTTTAGTGTGTGCATCCAAAGTATGTCACCTGGCTAACATGCGGTGTGTAAAGTGAGTGTTGGTGTGGTGGGATGGTTTGAACTCTTACCAGTGGCAGAGAAAACTGCCACATTCATGAATCACAGATGTTGATAAAGACCTTTTCTTTAATGCTCTTCAGTAACCCCTGCAGGCTGCCACTGGACTTTTGGTATTTAGCTGCAATTTAAGTTTATAAGTGGAGGAAGCTACAAGAATTTTCTTCTCACCTGACAAGGCCTGAACTTAGTCTGAACCCAAATGCACGACCACGAGACCAAAGTTTCAAAATAAAAGTTTTTAATACGAAATGAGGTAAGTCCAAAAACAAAGTACAAATGAAAATCACTCTTTTGAGGAAGACAGGAAAATGTAATGAACAGGAAATCACTCAGACAAGGCCGAGGAAAAACAAGACTTTGCCTTTTTCATAAAAGGCAAAGTATCAACACAAAAGGCAAACCTGACTATGAGAGCACGAATCATGAGGAGTAGAATGACAGACTATACAGACATGACAAACTGGCACAGGACAAGGGAAGACGCAGACGTTATACACACAAGGTAATAGGGAACAGGTGGAGACAATCAGGGCGGGGCAGACAATCACAGTGGCGGGAAACACAGGAGGGAGGGCAAGTTACCTGGAACGAAAGGAGAGACGGTTACCAAAATAAAACAGGAAATGACGAGACAACATGAGGCGGGACATGATGCAAAAAGTAACTTAACATTTCTTTTAAGTCATGACATCACTGTTACTGAGAAGATATGTGAACTTGCATTTCACACACATTGTACACATTTGTCTTTGTTTATTCTACAGTTAACTTCCTCCTGTTTGATGTTGGTGCAAAAACTGCAGCTCTAGAAAGGTGTTTGTTGACACCGCCAAGACTCCATTTGTTAAAACGACCTACCTGCAGACTGGGTTTTCCTAACAAGCAGCCTGCGAGTACCAGCCTCCCTCTCTCTCATCTCACATCTCCGTTCTATTACAGGGAGAGTAATTATGGCTAATATTGTCGCCGCAGCCGTGCCGTGCCCCTTCGGTGAGTGTTAACGACACAATAGATCCGCCTGCCGCTGATATTATGCAAACAGACAATAGATGGAGAAGTGCAGCTATTGTGGAGGCTCGTTCCTTCCGAGCCCCCGGTGTAAAAAAAACACATTTTTAAAAACGTTAAGTCGAGTGTTCAGTGGCGGAGAATTTTACACACGGCTACGCTGGAAAAACCCGGCTTGTTAGTGCACCTAGTAATCACATACACAGCAAGTAATTTAACTCCATATCTGCCAAGCTGCTGGCTCATGGCCGACCCCCCCCGCCGCCCACCTGCTGTGGCTGGGATGATACATGAAGAAAGGCCTCCATCTCGAGAGCCCATTCCAGCCCTATTGATTGACTGGAAGTGAGACGAAATGAGGGGGTTGACTCTCCCTCTACCTTTACTTACTCTGCCTCCCTTCCCTTCCTCTCTCTCCTTCTCCTCGCCCCTCCTCCTTTTGTGTATTGCAATTCTCTTGCAGAGAGAAAGGCCTGCCGTTATGTCATCTCCCTCAGAGCACAATAAATAAGCCACAATAGTTCAATCGGAGCGCGGCGTTAGATTATAGATCAGCATTGTTCCCAGTGCCAGCCTAATGATCAGCGGCCTATTGCGGAGCCTTTGTCGGCGGCAGAATGAGTGAGCTAATCTCGTTAATGGTCCGTTTCATTCCCTAGGACTGGTTTGTATAGACAAAGGGGTTTTAAATAGAGAGGATTTGAGTAGCGAGTCTAAACAGCGGCGCAGAGGACAAAGGCATTGACTCGTGCTTTTCTCATCTCGCTATCGGAGCTAATCACAGAGGAACCATGTTGCAACCATACAAGCAGTGAAACCCGGGCTAATGTATTCTGAAAGATTGGGGGGGGGTTGCTGCAGGGAGGGGAAAAGCGGAATGAGAGGGGGTGGGTTGAGAGTCGGGGGGTGTTGGATTCAGCCTTCATTTCCCCTACAAGTATGAAGCATTTAATTTTCTGTTTACATAATTATTGCCCNAAAGAGGAATGAGAGGGGGTTGGTTGAGAGTCGGGGGGTGTTGGATTCAGCCTTCATTTCCCCTACAAGTATGAAGCATTTAATTTTCTGTTTACATAATTATTGCCCCCCCCCCCCCCCCCCCTTCACCCCCTTTTTATAGGAACAACACATTTAGCGGCGTCTCCGCTGCGTCGTCGTGTGCTAGAGGGCACAGTGTTTTACAACATTTAATTGGGTGAAAACCGCAGTATCTGAAGCTGATGATTAATTGCAAATGTAGAGAAGAAAAAAAAGTACCAAGAAAAAAAAAACACTACTTGTTTTTGAAGCTTTGTAGCAATTATCATTTGAGGCAATTATTTTTAGCCTGCTGTTAGATGTAGCCGCTGTGCAGCAAAGAGAAAAATCCCTCTCTCGTGTTCTATCAGATCCGCTCTTGTAATGTGATATATAATGCACCGGGCGGAAACCGAGCGTGCCGTCCTCCTTCTCCCTGATCCGTGTGGGTTCTTTTTTTGGTGTTCTTCAATCAGTCTTGTGTCAGTGATGCTCTGCAGTGTTAAATCTCTACAAAGGAAAAGCCTTTGTTTTATGTGGAGATGCTTTGTCAGCGATGCAGGGTGAAACAGAGAAGATAGCAAATCATGATAATACAGACTAATCTCTAATACTACAACAGTAATTCTGATTTTCTGAATTCTGAGATTTGCCAGTATTCAGAAACCTACAATACTTCATCTGCATCTGGATTTTCATTGGTCGTTGTGAAGACTTCCTCTAACAGACCAGAGTCGAGATTTTCCCTCAAAAGACTTGAAAAACAGCTTTGCTTCTGTTACTACGGTTAATATTACGGCGAGCTTTTCTTCGGGGAGTGGACGTGAGGAAACAGTGTACGTGTGTGTTTCACGGCCTGACAGCTCCGCGGGAGGAGCCGGCTGGTCCGCTGAGGCCTGCGTTTGAAGGCCTCTCCGCCTCAGTTAGAGCCAACTCTTATCATCCACAGTTTGTCTGCTTTGGTTCTGTAGATGCATCTTATCAATGTGTTATGGTTTTGATTGTCCTTTTTCCTTTTGCTCTCTGTATCCTCTCCTGTTTTTTTTCTCCATAGCATTAATGTGAGTGTGAGACAGGAAGAGGGGTGAAGTTGAAGCTACCTGTACTTACTCATCACAGATTAGATGAGGGCATTGAAACCAAAGCATGATTTTTTTTCCTTCTCTGATTGTTTCATTTGAGGTATTTTTACATATCTGAAGCTGAAATATGTCACAAAATATATCTATAGAAAAGTCAGAAAAATGTTTAAAATGGAAATGCATTTCTTTGTGTATTTGTTTCTTTCTTATCCCTTAAATCATCTGGTGGTCCGGTTTATCATGGGACCCTTTTGGGGGGCTCCTGAGCCCTGGTTGGGACCCACTGACCTCCAGTGTCAAGATTGGTTTTGTAGCCTGGAGTTTGTTTCACGGCTCATTGAGCTTTATGAAGCCTGGATGAAGCCGAGGTCAGGCAGCGAAGCTCCAGCCATCATATCTGACTGTGATTGACTGAGACACCTGTCAGCCAATCAAATGCACCCTCACACACCCTTCTTTTTGCTTCCTCGTGAAATTATGATTTTAAAAGTTGTCACCTAGAAATATTGAAGACACTAGTTGATGAAGCCTGAACTTTTTTTTTTGCCTTTTGCTTGAACATGGCTGGAAGCTGCATTTACTGACCATTAGACAAACTGCCCATTAAAGCATCTCACCAAGCCTTCGCCTGATAATTGTCGCGTGGGAACACATTATCTGAAATGGGTTTCTCCATGGAGTTAGAGAAGGATTTGATAAATGCAAAGTCCTTCAGAAAAAAAGTGCTAAGTGGACATAAACCACTGCAGTTTCACATCATTGAAATGTTTTATCAAACACCTGTAAATATCATCGATGTTGATGATTTGCATTTGAAAAATTATCTGCAGCAAAGCAAACACACTGTCTTATTTTAGTACCACATTCTCACATTCGTCTTCAGATATGATAAAAATAGGTTATCTATCAGTTATCAGCACCTCACAGCGTTTCCAGGTGCTGTTGTTAAAAATGGAAACACAGGCAACATGGAATCTGACAAACACATAAAAGAAAAGATTCAAAACATCTGAAGAGAGAAAAGCATTTGTTTGAATATTTTGCTCCTTATGATTAAAATTGAAGCACATATCACGAGCTGCAAAAAGAAATTGTGCTAATTAGACCCTCAGTGTTTATGCTCCCCATTTAATTCAGCAGCTCCGGGGCATGTTGTGTTGAGATAAGAGTCTTCATGTGCAGCAAAAGTGAATAAAAAGAAGTGACACCTGTTTCACCTGATGCCTATTTGCCTTAAGAGGAACACGTGTACAACAGGACGTGAGTGCAGATGATAAATAATGCATTGCTGTTGATAAAGCTGTTCTGTGCATCTCATGTTAGCTTAATTTCTCTCGACGCCGTCTCCCTCGTCCAATCAACCCAAAAATTCAAAGAAAACTAATTTCGCTCCGGAGCAAACGTGTCGTCGTTCTCCGAATCGCTATGAATTTAATTTGCAACCTGCGCTAACATCATAAAGAAATTCACCTGCTACATAGCTGTGGTGTTAAAAAATAAATAAAAAAGCCTGTTTTCTAACAGACTGAGGTTTCGACTGGGACTGAAAAGCACAAAGCCCGAAGGCTCCAGGCTCCAAAACACTTCAGTTCAGATCTGTGGGCCCTGACTGATTTATGGCAGGCTGCAGGCTACACACACACACACACATAAATAACGGACAGACAAGAAGAGGAAATAAGTGACTAAGAAAACGCCAGAAACTTAAGCTGGTTTAGTCCGATGATGTTCACTCACAGCCATTGCTTTGGTTTTACTTTTACAAAGTAATCGATTACTAATTACTTATTATTCGTTCCATTGTAATGGAACTCGTAGTTAGAGAATATTCACATCACACATTTAAGTTACTTTATAGGTGACAACATTAAGACTTGAGACTTGACTTGGATTTGAAACTGAACTGTCTTGAGACTTGAAATCGTTTATTAAGCTGAACATGCAGACTTGATGCTACGTATATTTTTAGATCATGTGACTTAATACTTCCTGATGATATTAATCTCTTTGTGTTAGCAAAGTGAATGAACATTCAGAAATCTGCTTAGAACATTAGAACAAAGGCACTACTCAAAAAAAGTTTTCTTTGTTTGTCTTCTATTAAGCTATTTATCATGTTAAGTTGTTCAGAACTTTTCCAGAAGCGGCCGAACACCAACCAAATTAAATTTTCACAACCTTTGCAACTCAAAGGTTAAACTTATTAAAGAATTTAATACTAATCTACAAAGCACAAAAAATAACCACTAATGAAACAATTAAAAGAGATAAACCTGTCTGTGAGGTCACAAAGCAGTACACACACACACGCACACACCATTGTACTTCCTGTTTATGTCCCCCAAAGGCCCAAAGTTATAGTTTCAAAACACAGAGCATGAGCACAGAGCACATTCCCCGAGTAGAAGTAAACAAGGAGTAATAGAAGTTACAAACTATGAGGATATTTTCATGTTGCACTGTTTATTTTTTAAACAGTACTAAAGTTCATAATCGACATGGTTCTTATATTCTGACATGTTTACATGGCAGAGGTCTTTCCTGCTTGACTCTAAACAGTCATTCAACCCACTGCAGGAAAAATCTACCACTGTTTCCATCCTCTGATTAACTATTATTACTGTTTTATTACTGAATAACTGGGGAAAGTAATGTGATAATTATCAGCTGATCAATGATTCTCACCCTGCAGTAATGAAGTGATGGACACAGAGATATGGATCAAATGTCGTTTTAGAAAATTGTCGGCTAATAGATATTAACCTTTTGTTTTTGTTGTTGTTGTCAGAGTTGCTTTTAACAGTCTGGATATGATCTATGTCTTCATTTATCATTTCATTTCATATTAATGACACTTGAACAAAGATACAGAGAGAAAGATGTCAGTGTCGATGATGGGATCAGCTGGATATAGATCCCTGATGTGTGTGTGTGTGTGTGTGTGTGTGGTGAGGCGAGGCGAGGCGAGCTGTTTGTGTGTCTGCTTCTGTGTGTGGCGCTTTATTAGAATCTGATATCCAGGTTTGTTTAGCTAATTAGTGCAATGTTTCTGCCAAGCAGGAAATTTGGAGGACACACACACACACACTCACACTCACACACACACACACACACACACACACAGAGCTCATCAAAGGAAATACCAGAGACATTAATTTGCCACCAAGAAAGCAGCCGGAAATAAGAAGGGACAGAAACTGATCCAGAAAGGAAAAAAAATCCAAATTATTCTCATCTTTGTGGTATTTTAGAACGAATGTCAGCAAAAAATAAAAAAGAAAATAAAAAAGTTTATTGTTCCAAAGAAAATCTGTCAGACTGTTTTCCACAAACAGACACAATCCCAAAGGCAAAGAGTTTACAAGATAACAGTAAACACCTGCATCAGTTTAGCAGGTAATGTTGTAACTAAATACGTTGCAGTACTGGAGTGAGTATCTGCATTTATTTGGCAGTTATAGTTATAGCAATATATAAAATAATGCATTGTTATACAGTAAATTAAATCATGCAGCAGAAAACAAAATGAATGAACAAAATCAGATACAACTTTAATACTAATGTAATAGTACAATAATGTGACACTGACAGAGCTCATTTTTGCTGCATAGTGAGTACTTTTACTTTATACTTTACTTACTCAGGTTGTTTTCTCCTGATTAGATCCTTGTTTGTGTTGTATCAACTCTCAGATTTGTCCACTAATGCTTACATACTTTTACCTGAGTAAATTTTTGAATGAAGGACTTCTGCCTGTAGAGGAGTGGTGTTCTACTATTACTTTTACTTAAGTAGAAGATCTGAATACTTCTTCCATCACTTGATAATCAGCGGTCAACACAAGGTAAAGCTGAGACTGATGGCAATTCAATTCAATTCAATTCAATTCAACTTTATTTGTACTGTATTTTCCACACAGAGCAGGTCTAGACTATACTCTTTATGATATTACTCATAGAAACCCAACAGTTCCCATCATGAGCAAGCACTTGATGTGACAGTGGCGAGGAAAAACTTCCTTTTAACAGGCAGAACCAAGCTCAGGCAATGTCATGAGTTTGCAGATATTTAGTTTTGACCAAATTTTGGGCCAAATTGAAATTTTGACCTGGTGAGGATCACTAACGTTAAGTGACATCAGGCATATCTGTAAAAATAAACTGTGTCAAATTGTAGTCGTTATTGAGAAAACTTTGACCTGCAGGTGATGCTAGATGTAAATTGAGATGACAATGAAAGTTGAGATTCATCCTCTAGGGACGATGAATATCTGCACAAAATAGCATCACAAAACATCAATATTTGTATGAGATGTTTCCGTCTGGACCAAAGTGGTGAACTGACCAATGCTGTCATTCCCACAGACGTGTTGCTAATGTGGCTAAAAAGGTCAAACCAGAGGTCACAGAGGAAGAAACACAGGTTAGGGTGTTGAGACATTAGTGTGTTGACAAAGTGAGAGAAATGAAGCAGCATCCAATTCTTTTATGAGACTGTTTCTGTTGTCTTCAGCTTCAACGTTTCATAGCAGCTGCTGTTCTGACTGATGGGGCTTCCACCTGCATGAAAACACACACACACACACACACACACACACACACACACACACACACACACACACACACACACACAGGCATGCATACCCACTTTACATCCCCATCTCATCCGCAGCCTTTTAATGCAGATTCCTCAGCTGTCACTTCCATCATCTCTCCTCTCCTCTTTCATCCGTCTATTTCCCCGCTCTCATCCGTCCTCCGTCTCTTCCCCGTGCCGTCTGTCAGGGTGACAGCGACAGGTCTAGTATGTAGAGTCGTATTTTCAAAGGCTTTTTGCTTGCTATTTATGCTCAGTGTCTTTGTAGGGGATGAATCACTGTGGAAACACAAAGAGATTTTATGGGATTTGGTCCTCGTTCCTCCATCAGGTGTGAGGAGATGGAGAAGAGAGGACGACTGCTGCAGGTTGACTCGAGCAGATTCACTCACTAGTTTCTTTATTTTTGTGAAAGGGAAATGATGTTAAAGGTTGTAAAATCCACAGTTTATCCAGATCATCGGAACCATTTATTAGGCAGTGAAACGCAGACATTATACACAGTGTAAAACTGCATTTGCAAGTATGATGAGGACAGAAGGTCAAAGCCTGATGTTGTCCTGCAAAATCTAAATGAGGTTTAAAGTCGTAGTTTGGAAAATTATGTTCTGCTTGTTTTACAGTAAAAAAACAAACACAGCAATCATGTGATGATGTTTTGTGTGTGTGTGTGTGTGTGTGTGTGTGTGTGTGTGTGTGTGTATGTGTGTGTCCCAACATCTGTACAATTAACCAACTGGAACGAGAGCCAATAAGCTAAAACACAGCTCGGGTTCATTGTTTTCAGATTTATTTGAGTTAATTTTAATATTTGGTTGAAAAACCAATAACACAAAACTCAAAGTCGGGTGAAAGTCAGGTTGTAAAAACACCACTTGTTTGCTAATACATAATCATCAGCTCAGCTTACTGGAACTTTTTACTTTACAGGAGAACAGTGTTTACTAAAAAGTACAAGAATCAGGAGGCAGGAAAGGTAGAGCTTCACTTAAAATACTGGTATTTTGTGAAAGGCCTCAAAGGGTCAGTTCACCAAACCAGGTTCCTCCGACAATAAAAACATGTGTTTACAATCATTATAATTATTATGGTTATCCAAAGATGACGACGTTGACCTGACTTTGCTGTTAGCACTACAGGCTAAACTCCTGTCATTTCCTTTGTATTGGACTGGAGGCAGAAATCTCACGACTGATCTCAATCTTCCTCATAAAATCAGATTCGCATCACGACTCGATGTGATGCATATCCCTCCTCCAGATTCCAGCAGCATGGGTCACGGGTATTAGCGCCGCTCCGTCTCGCCCCTCAGCAGTCGACTTCATCTTATCAGCGAAACAGCAGAGGTTGGAGGAAACGGCGGCGTTGGCTTGCCTACCTGTGTGTGTGTATGAGCGCGTGTGTGTATGTGTGTGTCTCAGTCACAGGTTCAGATGGAGCGAGTCGCTCGTCCCTCGCCGCCCTTGGTTATGAAAGCTCCTCACATCCAGTCGCCAAGGGCATCCCCGCTCCTCCCATCCTCGCCACTCTGATAGGTTCATGCCCCCGCGACTCTTCCACAGATGAAAATAGATAAAATCATCCAGACGTGGCGTGAACAGCCAGTTAATGTTTGCCACACACTGACTCAGTTGAAACACAGGCAGCCAGTTGAATATGTTTTGGGATGGTTCTTTTTGTTGTTGTTGTTTTGATTCAGTTGTTATTCGACAATTGATTTTTCTTTACATTAATAATACGAAACAAAAACTTCACCAACAAACTCCTTTTGGCTCGCGGTTATTTCGTTTTTATTTATTCACCAAGTCCTGCCAGATCTTTTTCTTTATAAGCTTCTATTCGTATGTGCAAACTTCAACTTCATTTATCCTTCAACTGGGCAAAGTTTCAGACAAATAAATGCATATATAAACATACACATGCCCACGCTCAGCACCCACATCCAAGCATCCTTTATGTAAGTGTGAGTCTTGTTGTCAGCTCAAAGAATCTGAACTCAAGCCAGGATATAATTATGTGTATTTACCCCAAACACAATATTATAAAGCATAAAAAACAACCTTAAACCCACATTAATTTATTTGTTGGCCACTGTGTTGGAAGCAGAACTGAGCCATAAACACTGACATGTTGTCACCTTGAGGAACTTGTTAACAGTTGCTCAAGTTAAGTTAAAGAGGCTGACATGCTCTTTAGAGCCGAGATGAACTGTCACAGTCAGATTCTCCGTCGGTTTGTCTCGTACAGGGTTTGACTGTCTTCTCTGTGAATTCAAAGATGATTCAATTTGTGCTCACAACAATCTCACAAAAAAAATCTAATGACAAAACTGGTTGTTTGTCAAAACCTCCCTTAAATACACTTCACTAACAAAGACCACGGAAATTAAGATATGGGTTTATAACAGTTTTGATGCAAACTGTGAAAGACGTTTTGGAGGGAGAGATGGTTCAGAGGGATGGAAGAAGGGAAGAGGGAGTGAAGGGATGAGGACATTTTTTTGCCTGTATATTTATATTTATTCCAGATTCCATTTGCTGTGCAATATTTCATTTTGTTATCGTCAAGTGCAATATTTTTTCATATTCATACTTAATTGATTTCACTGGTCATATTTCTTTCATGGTCATATTTCTCATACCCATATTCTCATGTATATCTCATGTACATCTGTATATAATTTTGTGTAAATTTGTAAAATTTGTAAATACTTTTTAGCTTGTTTATATTTTTCATTTTTTTCACTACTAACTGTCCGAGTGCCTGTGCATTGCAAATTTCCCCACTGAGGGACGAATAAGGGCTTATCTTAGCTTTTTTCTGAAGGTGTTTTTCTCAAATTGTGTGTAATCTATTCTATTACTTGGAGTGCTCATACTGCCAGTCATGTTATGTGGGAGTGCATGTGTGTTTCGATGAGCTGTTGGATGGGCAGGCAGATGAAATGTCCACTTTTGCTTCTGACACGTCAGAACTCGCACAAACAAAGGAGGTCACTTGTAAGGAAGACATATAGATTCTGTGGGTCATTTGGTGAGAGCTGTCTTAATAATAGTAGTAGTAGTAATACATGTTGATTCTATGAGCTCTATAGCATGAGCACATGCGTTTTTCAGGTGGTTCATGACTCCATCTTCAATTCAATAAAGAAACCTCTGTAGTGATAATAGACAGTTGGCAGAAGCTTCCTTTTTCCTGCTTCCTTCCTTTGCTGCACTCTTTTTACTCTGATTAGTGTACTGATATATTTTGTCACCCCCCATCATTTGTGCAAGTTCAAAACCCAACTGCTCATCGTGCATACGAAGCCGAGCAGTAAGACGCAGCGTTGGTGAGCCTTTCAAGGCAGCTTCTTACTTGTGGATATTTATAAAAATGTGCCTTTGGATTAGGATTATAGAACATGCTTTTAAGAGATCAGTCCAACTCTCAAGACAGCAATCCTGTGATTTTTTAAAGTGGCATTAAGCAGAGCTGTCCAGTAATGCATAACTTTGTACACAAGAACATGGAGCTATATTTTGCTGCCTAATGTGTAATGAGTGGAGAAAAAAAACTGTACTTTGAATGCTTTTAAAGTAAGAATCTCAGAAGGCCATTTAAGCATTGACAGCTGTTTTACATAGAAAATGTAGCACAGGAAAAAAAAAATCCAGTTGTCAGTTCGCTCATGTTTTTCAGTCTCCCTGTCTAACATAAACTAATGGCAGCTCGGTGTTCGCTCAGTCTTCTGCTGCCATCTGGTTCTGGAGGCAACATTTCAAACTGTCTGCACATACACTCCTGCTATAGGTGCAATGAATTATTATCGCAGCACCTGAACTGAATACAAAAATAAAGTTAGTTCAACCTGAAGAGCCGAGTATGTGGGGGAAAAAAATCATTTATTACAACATGAGACATTGATAAGAAATTGACAGAGAGTCTTTGACTCTGGGGGAGATGACATGATTGATGAAATATAATCCGAGCCGGTGCTAGATGAACCCCCCCAGAGTCCTGGCACTGGTGGTGGTGGTGGCAACTGGAGGCTGAGAAGCCGGATGGATGATTCAATTTCAATTCAATCTTATTGAATAGCACCAAATCACAACAAAAGTCATCTCAAGGCACTTTACATACAGATCAGGTCTAGACCATACTCTTTAAAAATTACTGATAGAGACCCAACCGTTCCCATCATGAGCAAGCACTTGGCGACGGTGGCGAGGAAAAAACTTCCTTTTAACAGACAGAAACCTTGGACAGAACCAAGCTCAGTGATGGACAGACCTCTGCCGCGACTGGTTGGGTTGGGAGAGGAGCAGACAGAGGTGGGGGGGTGATCCACGGGTGTGACAATAGAGATAATAACGAAACCGAACAGAGACATGTGCAGTTGGAAATTGGAAATTTTTTATCTATCCTCCTAAATTTTCACTTTTCGCTCTTATCTATGACAACGAGTATTGTGTGTCACCACGCGAATTAAGAAAAAAAGAAGCCTCACCTTTGCAGTTTTTAATGAAATCCATTAAAAGAAACTTCCTGTGTAACCCAGCAACAGTTTCAGGAACAGCTCAGAGTGGCCTTTTTAATAGGAGAAAAACATCATTTAGGAGCACGGTAAAGAGATAATTCTGTAGTGCAACACCATACCTTTTTTTTTTTCCTGGAATTGCTTTGTAATTTGTAGTTTCACTTGGACACCCACACGGGCCTGGCTGGCTCGCAGCCCTCCGTCCTCCAGCGGGTCTGAAATGTGCGGAGCTTCGTTCCAGAGTGAGAAATCTCTGAAAGCACCTGGTGGAATTAATTGTCGTGTCAGCGGTATTGATCAACCACCCCTTTCAGCCCTCTGCAGATACATTATGGCAGTAAAAATCTTCCTTAATGCGTCTTTAATCCATGCCGACCGCCTGGCCCGAGTCCTTATTGTCTTGTAAGTGCGGTCATTATCTGTGATGTTCGGTAAATGCCCAACAGAGAGTACAGCCAAGGGTGAACTGCCTCCACTCTGATGCATAACAAAGTGAGGCATTTGTATGAGTAAATGGGTTCGGGTTAATTCGTTCTTAGCTGAGTTTTTCTGGCCGGCTCAGCTCTTCCTGGCTGGCTGACGGTGGACTCCTGCCTCTGAGCCTGCTGCTGTGCGTTCATTAGCTATCACACAGATACAGTGCAGAGAGAGGAGGTCTGTGTCTTCCTCTGGGATTAGGTTTGTGGGAGAGAAGGATGAAGGAGTTTTGAGTGCGTTATCTACGTACTGTTCCTCAGTCAGAAGCACTCACGATGTGTTCAGGAGCGCTCTGTGTTTTATTGTACATCCTCAACCTCTTCCTGATTTCAGCATCTGCAGGAGGACGTACTTTGATTCAGAAGCTGATGTTTTTGATGAAACAGAGCTCTGACATATGAACCTTTGACACTGTCACGGTTAACCTGAACTTTAAGCAAATTGGTGTTTTTTATTTGCACGTCCAGCAAAAAAAACATTATTGTTAATTCTAAACTGAAGTCCAGAATTCACTCTCCTTTTTGCTCTGATTTGATCACCAACACCTGAGAATAACATCTGGCTCTTATGCTGCTAAACCTTCCTCACTAACCACTCTCCAACTTTGTCTGTCTGCTGTCTGATGGCAGGTTGTGAACAGTGGGTTTATCATTGCGGGTTGTTGGGGTTGCTGAGACTGAGTGAAAGAAAGATGCTTGAACGCTGATGAGACGAGCAGCCGTACAATCCAAACTGACTCTGACCACCGTTACAGCTGTCACTATCTTCAGAGCCCACTGTCAGTCCACAGACAGCCAGCAGTCAGACTGTCTTTACCCGGAGTGATATCAGAAATATGACCAAGAATATTGGTTTATTTATTCCCTGTGTTTATGTGTTCATGATGAAACCCTGATTGATCACATCACAGTTAATATGCAGTGCCTATTATGGAAGATTGATGTGATGTTACTGTGGTTGATATTCTTAATTAGCCATGCAAAGAAAGAATGGATTTTTAGATTTGTAGAAAGTGAGATGAGTGAGACATCTTATATAATCATAACAATAATCTTTATTTATAGAGCACTTTTCTAAACCCATGACGCAAAGTGCTTCATGCATAGCAACAGCTTCATAACAAGCAGATCATAAAGGCAATTTCCAATAGACGAGTGAGCAAAACCAGCAAAGGCAGAGTCAACAACAAGAAGCAAAATCAGGAAAAGCTCGCAGCTAAAAATATGTTTCAAGAAGAGATTTAAAAGAGGTCAGTGATTCTGTCGACCTGATTTCCTCCGGCAGCTTGTTCCATAGCTTCAGGGCTCTGACTGTCACCTCTAGTTTCCTGCTGCGCCTCTGGAGCAGATAAAGGAGCTCGAGCCGAGGAGCTCAAGGTACGAACTGGCTCCAAGAGGTCAGCTATACAGTACAACATCGAGGGAGGCCATGAAAAGATCCTGGGTTCTGAAACGTACTGGGAGCCGGTGTGAGGAGGCTAACTTCTCTCGGATCTCGCTAAAAGCCTGGCAGTCTAGCTCGGTGGGATCTGACAGACTTGTGGTTGAGGCGGGTGAAGAAGCAGGTGCAGCAGTCGAGGCGCGAGGAGATGAAGGCGCGTGAAACGGTGTCTGTGTCTTTAAGAGATAAAATAGATTGTATTTTGGAAATAATCCTAAAATGATAAGAAAAAATGTAACCTCAAAGACTCTTCTAACCATCTGGATGAAAAAAATATACCATCTGCTGCACGAGCAAAACAGGCTTTTAACCCGTTTCCCAAGTTCCCATCCAGCGACTGCACGGCGGCCATCTTTGTTTGGAGAAGAAAACAGAGCGTTGAGTCGGAGTCAAGTTATGAACGCTGTGTCTTGAACTTGTGACACTTTTTTCATCCAGTTAGAAGAGGATTCTGGGAATAGCTTCAGAGCAGCGGTTAAACAACCTTCTGGGTATTTCAAACATCGTCAGGTGTTTTATCCTTCAGAGAAACAGATGTTTACCTCTGGAACTCAAACTTTGACCCATTCACATTACACCATTTGATCCGATGTTAGGGCCAAAATCAAGACTATTGAAAAATGCAGCCTTAAGCTATTGAGATTTGAACTTTAAGTGAGAGATGAGATCATTAACAGGAGGCTGCGATGTCTCAATGGAGCACATCACTGAGCTGTGCCGCACTCACGGGACGCTAATTATTAGCTCAGTTCTTTTCTACCATAGAATTACAAAGCTCTTTTTTCCCCCCTCTTTTCATACCTACTTGAATTTGTGGAATATCCACCGGCTTCCTCTGCGATATCCCTGCTGTTAATTCTGAGATGGATCCTTGGACAGCCAACGACCGTGAATGTGGCTGTTAGCCACGGCGCCGAGTGGAATGATTCCATTCTCACCACCCACTGGAAAGCAATCTAGGCCCATAATGGGAAACTCAAATAGCAAATCTGTGGTTATAAGCATGTCCCGGGAAGTCACGAGTCAGCAACAGGCTCAGTTGAGCAGCGAGATAGTTTAGCTGGAGGTCACGGGGACGACAATGAAGGAGGGCCGTCTCCTCCTCGTCGACCCAGCGCAGGCTATTTGTCGCTGTGGCGGGGGTCCCTGTAATGTAATGTGGAGGGGGAGGGGGGGCAGGGGAATGTGAATAAGAGCTCACACAGAGGAGAGCAAGGTGAAGGATGGAGGTAAAGTGTTGTTGAGGTTACAGAGTTTGTGGAGGCTTGATGTATTTCCAGCAACAGTGCAGCGTGATAGCGATCTGTAGCATCAATAGCAAACACCAGATTTTCGGTGGAAACATAGATCAATTTCTGCAAGCACAGGAGAAGCAAATGGAACAGAACACAATGCAGCTATACTTCTCATCTCTAAGTTTCTATTGTGTAGGATGTGAAGTATCACTCCTCTTCACTGGGGTGGGATGTTCTTCGCTGGGGTTGTTCAACATCAGCACCACGATTTTTTTTTTTTATTCTCTTCTCAATCTTAATCGGGAATTGGAAAACCATCGCTATCACGCCGTCTGTGGAAATAAAACCCACAGCTGAAAACAACCAGCTCTCCTCTCAAAGAAATCTCTCAGGGAGCTCGGGCTCTACATCCATCAAAGATCTGGCAAAGCAATTTCTCCGTTTTCCACTCGGTGTCATAAAATGAATTAAAGAATGTAAACAAAATCAGGTGTGGAATAAATGCATGTGATAGCCTGACCCCGCCTGCAGATATCTGTGGCTGCGAACACAAACGAGTCAACGTGTTCAAACATCACAGAACTTCATTCCAACAAACCATTTTAGTTGCAGGGTGGCCTGTGATTGGTTAGTCACATCGCAATCAAAGCAGCTGAGCTCAGGGTTAAACCTGCTCAGATGCAAACCCTGTTCTTTACTTTAAATTTTATCTAAACACGTAACAGAGACGGTGACAACTGACGCTTCAACTTCTGGCTTCATGTCAGCCAAAAAAATCCAAAAGTATCTTTCCGCCCATTTCGAGTTTTATCCTCATTTCGAGTACAAATGTGGAGGAGGAGACTCAGGTGTGTTGCAGTGTAGAGGACACACCTGAGGACCTATTCTGAGACACCATCCATCGTCTAAGTGTCTTCTGAGTGGCAGCATCTCGACTCCTAACAAACTGGTTAGGGAGGCTGGCTTCGTCCTGGGGTCGTGACCCCCCGACCCAGCGGAGGCGCTGGGAGGAAGGAGGATGATGGTTAAGCTTTCATCTCTAATGGAGAGCATGTCTGACCTCGTGCAGGAGGCTGTGACGGAGCTGAGCAGCTCCTTCACTGACAGGCTGCTTCACCGTCTGTGTGTGAAAGAGAGATTCTTTCTTCTACCGTCAGATGTTCCAATCAACACTACTCCCAGCAGACCACACACACCAAAGCTGACAAATGCAGTCATGTGCATATCAATATACGCTGAGCAATATCAATATTTCCTATGTGCAGTAATGTCAATTCAACTGTCGAGTCTGTTTACTTATTACTTTATCCGGCTTTTATTTATGACGTCTGTTTATTCATTATGTCTTGCTTGCTTTTGTACTGATGCTACTTGCTGTAGCTCGAATCCCCTTCGCTGCTGTAACTCTGCAAATTTCCCCGTTGTGGGATGACTAAAGGATTATCTCATCTTAAGTCACATCCTGATCTGTATGCACGATGGAGGAGCTGCCAGGACACCTTGACAGCTGAAAGTGAAAGTTTTAGATTACTCTTCCAAATTCAACATATCTGTAATACAATAAACATTGAATGTGAAAAAAAAAAAAGTGAGTGAGGGTGAAAAAGGAAATTTGAATCCAACAATTTGACTCCATGCAGGATTATTGTTATTATGATAAACCTGAGTCTCAGTGGAAACGTTGGAAGCCAATGGTCCAATTTTTTTGCTATGACGTGAATAAAATAATAGGGTTGCCTTTGATTGAAAAATGTCTCCGAAACACGCCCACTCCCGAGAAGCCCCCTCATCTTTGAAGCCCATTAGTTTGACAGGCATGCTGCATTATGCTGATGGTGTTGAAATGATAATTAGAGCTGGAGATAGATTGAGTCAATATAAGTGTAATTAATTTTTAAGTGTGAGGTTTATTAGTACAGAGGCAATCACGCTCCTAATGAGGCCCTGATAGAAGTTCTTAAATAGTGGAACCAGTCAAATTAATAACTCTAATAGCTTCTGGCGTGGGACTCTGCTTTTATTTATTGCACTTATGCATTCATTTGTATATTTAGCACTTTTTTTTCCCCAAACACCAGGGTGATAATTTACACGTATAATTTATGCTTCTTTGGATTTGTAAACCACAGGGAGACGAGGTTTCACACATGCATCACATAGATATTACACTCATACGCTCGATGTATGCGACTATAAATAGATTTTTCAGCTCATTAAGGCTCATCTTTCAAATCATGTCATGAATTAAGCTTAGAAACACTCAAGTAATTTCTCTTTAATGAACTTGCTCAATTAAGTCTGCCCTCTTTTTTGGTCTAATCCTCCTTCGCTTTAAGCGCTAACTAACCGCTCTTTCTCACCGTGTCTCCCTGCGCTCGCTCTTCCTTTTGTTTCGTGGAGCGTGTTCCTCTGCCAAGCTCTCCTCAACCTGCTCCCTCTCTCCTTTTGTGTGTGTTGATGCATCACTCCCCTGTGCGCTCACACAACAAATCGCAGGTCGTCCATGCTGCAGCTTCCAGCCAAAGGCGGCTGGACAGGCTGTACACACACACACACAGAGACACACACACACACACACAGGGATAAGTGATAAGATTTTCAAATAAGAGCAAAGTGGTCAAGTGAATTGTCGCCTCCTGACAGATGCACCCAGCTGTGTGTGCGATCAATAACAACATGCATCATCTGACCAAACTGAATCTGATGGTGGAGTAATTATTGCCTGTCAAAGTTAAAGGTGCAATGTGTAAGATAAGATGAGAATTTTAGTTTGAAACATTCAAAAAAATGAACAAACTCAACAGAGCATGAAGAAATTACAGTTCTTCTCTACTATTACTAATAGTAATAATAAGTAATTAGTTATAGTTAGTAGTTACTTCTCCCAAAGAGTTAGTAACTGAATTACTCCACTATAAAAGTAACTGGTTACCAGTGAACGTAACTATTGCGTTACTCTTTTTTTTTTTAAGTTTAAATATGTCTAAGAATTTGGATTTTTTTTTTCTAGGCAGGTTTCACAAGCCAGTTACATAAAGTAGAACTGCACAGACAGGTACTTACACAGAACTTTTAATATTTATTGCACCTCAACAGACCACAACTGGTAGACAGACTGTACTTCAAGTATTTTTTTAACAATCAAGGAGAATAAAGTAGTGTCTGTACTTCCACTTTGAAAACACCAACTTTCCCTCCAGACCCCCCGCTGCTGCAGCTGACCTCTGCTGGTTTGGGTGTGTGGGGCTGCTGTGTGTGTAAACTGAACGCTGCCTCTTATTGGCTGACCATGAAAGCTTACTCGACCTTAGCCAATCATCATCACGTAAGCGGTTGTCTCGTCCCTCCGCTGAGAGTCGAGTCAGATGACAGGAGTTTCAATGAGTAGCTTTACTTTGTTACGCCCCGCATTTAAATGGTAACAGCATTGTAATGATGGAAATAATAATTTAAGTAATAAAATAGTAAGTAATTAAAAGTAATAAAAAACAACATCGTTAGTAACACTGTTTATTTTAACGCCATTATTCCCATCACTGTTTATATTGTTAGTACTTTTTAGCTCACTTTCCTGAAGTACTTGTAAATTGCACTGTGCTGTGTTTTGTGTTGTGTTGATATCCATCCATCAATTCATCCATCCATCCATCCATTCATCCATCCATCCATCCATCAATTCATCCATCCATCCATCAATCAATTCATCCATCCATCCATCCATTCATCCATCATCCATTCATCCATCCATCCATCCATCCATCCATCAATTCATCCATCCATCCATCCATTCATCCATCCATCCATCCATCAATTCATCCATCCATCCATCCATCCATTCATCCATCCATCCATCCATCCATCTATCCTGACATTATGCCAAAGACACCTATGTATTGCTCTGCAGAGATATCTAAAGTGAGCAGGCTCTGACTTCAGGGAGGATGTGTGCAGTCTGTGTGACTACAGTCAGTGTCCCATCCACTCTGAACTCCTTTATATAAACAATGCCGGAGATCGTCCCCTTACTTCAACTACAAGCAGTTTCAAAGGCATAAACGTAACCAGACTTTGACTTAAGTGGCGGCAGGTCAGAAAAGGCTCCTGAGTCATTTTCACAACAGACTGCCGGATCGTTTCAGACGGCGCCGACAAAACCTTCAAGTGCTGTCATTTAGGTGTAAGGACTGTTTTTGTATGCGAGTGCCGTGGCCCTCTCACCGGCAGCACTTACAAAACACACACCACGAGAGAAAATGCAAGGCTGCCAATCCGTGCACGGCGGGATTTTTTTTTTTTTTTTTTTTTTTTTTTTTTTCTTTTAAATATCGTTCCTTTCAAGTGTGGCACAACAGTAGCTCAGGTGACGGAGCAGGTCGTCCTTGAGACCCAACTTCAAACCTGCTTCTGAGCTGGGCTTCGTGCGTAGCCACAATCAGCGTTTGAATGTGTGCGCGTGGGCGACTGCGAGGCTTTGTGAGGTCGCTCGCACTGTTCTCAGGATAAATGTGCTGTATGAAAGCCATCCACTTACCTCGGAGCCAAGCCTGAGTATACACAATAAAATCTGTTTCACGCTTGTGACGAGAACCGCCGAGCTTTTAGAAACTCAATAAAACACAGAAACAATATTCAGGTCAGTTTTGACGTAGAAGCGTCAGGTGACAGAAGCTTCACAATTGGTGATGTTTCCAATCGATTAAACGAAACCTTGAGCTGAATTAATACGCTTTCATTTATAAGTTCAAAAAATCAAGTCACTGTACAATAGGTGTTTTTTCCAGTTGCTTCATGAATAGGACATTTCATTCATTGAACAGTACAGTTTTTCATGCCACCAGACTTTGATGTTAGTGAATCTTTAAAAAAATATTTATTTCTTTACCTCATTAAATATTTGTATGAGACACCTTGCAATTAATTATTTTATTCTCTGGGTCACTTTGGGATTAAAGAAATCTACAATCTGCTGGAAACACAACATCGACTCACCAAAGACATGATTGGAGTCATTTTTCTGTCCATCTGTTGAACACTGTAAGGCCAATATTTACTGTCCATTTAACTCTGTATTTGTCTCCACCAACAGAACAATATCTTGCTCTTTAGCCCCTAGATGTTTACTTTCCCTCCATTGAAACAAATCTAATGAGAGTGCTGTAAAACAATGAACTAAAGTAGTAGCTTTTTTTTTGTCTCTAATTCTCTGTGGGTTTGTCGCTACAACTAACCTGCTTCACTTTACACACAGTCACCTGATCGATTGTTCATTTAAACATATCGATCAGTGCATCTCTTAGGAAAGACAGCAGTATCGTTTAATCCTTTTTTTTTTTACCCACGATGCCTTTTTATCTCCATCTGAACTCTGATACTTCAACCAGGCGGGTGGAGGAGCCGTCCTCCAGGTGATAACCACTTGAAAGACAAATTTCACATCAGACACTTTCAATAAAGCGAAATGAATTGGAGGACGACAGGTTGCAGTTTTGAGCCGTGTATGATGGGATGTCTGTAATAAAGCTGCTCCCATTTCAGATGTTGTGATAGTATTTTATCAGGTTGCCCCCGTGGCTCCGCAATCCAAACATAAAAACAGCATTTATAAACCCATGTGAGCGACAAACGTGTCTGTAATCCTCCCAGAACTGTTGCTCCGCTTTTAAAAAATACAGTTCAGGGAACAACTTTACACATTATAACATCTTCATGAAGCTTTTTTTGAAGAACCAAACTCATAAATCTCTTCCTCTCTTCCCAGCCTTCTGTGAGGAGGGATGCAGGAGCGGAGGAACCTGTGTGTCGCCCAACACGTGTGTCTGTCCCTCAGGGTTTACAGGACGCCGCTGTGAGACAGGTAAGACCTGAGGATGCCTACCTGACCTCTGACCCCTGACCACCTGTCTGGCTCCTGCGCTTGTCCCTCCTAATGAAAGCTCAGCTGGAGCAGCGCCTTGTTTTCCTCGAGTTTCACAAGTGACATCAGACGAATGGTCATTAGGTCGGGCTGAGGGATCGCCGCTCGCCCCTTGTCTCTCTCTCTTTCTCTCACACACACACTCGTTCCATCTCTAAAACCCTGTGTTTAAATTGGCCAGTTCAGAGATTGAGGATCCCTGAGGAGCTGTAGAAAAGGACAGCTAATTCTTCTCCACTCCCCCATTTTCCTTCTTCTCCTCCTCCTCTTCTCCATCCTTTCCTCATCTCTTTCTCCATTTTCCTTCCCTTCCTTTTATCCTCCTCCCTTGTCCATTTCCTTCCTGTTTTCTCCTCTGTCCTCTTCTCCTCTCTGTCTTCCCTACCTCTTCTTTCCTCCTCCTTTTTCTTTCCCTCCTTCCTCCCCTTTCTATCTTTTCTCAATCTGTCTATCATCTTATAAACTTTACCCCCTCATCTTCTCTCCTCCTCCCGTTTCAATCTCTTCTTCTGTCTTTCCTTTTTAATCCCTTTCCTCCTCTGCTTCTTTTCCTATTTTCGCTGTTCCTCCCTCTCTTCTCTCCTTTCTTTCTCCTTCTTGTTTCTCACATCCTCTACTCCCTTTTCTCTTCACCTCTTGCCTCTCACTCTTTACTTTGATCACCTTGTTCCTCTTGTCTCCTCTCCTCATCCTATTCTCTCCTCTCCTCTCCTCCTCATCCTCTCCTCTCCTCCTCATCCTCTCCTCTCCTCCTCATCCTCTCCTCCTCACCCTCTCCTCTCCTCATCCTCACCTGCCCTCTCCTCCTCGTTCTCTCCTCCTCATCCTCTTCTAATCCTCCTCATCCTCTCCTCTCCTCATCCGCTCCTCCTCATCCTCTCCTCTCCTCTCCATCCTCTCCTCTTCATCCACTCCTCTCCTCATCCTCTCCTCTCCTCTCCTTATCATCCTCTCCTCCTCATCCTCTCCTCTCCTCTTCATCCTCTCCTCTCCTCATCCTCTCCTCTCCTTATCATCCTCTCCTCTCCCCTACATCCTCTCCTCTTCTCATCCTCTCCTCCTCATCCTCTCCTCTCCTCTCCTCATCCTCTCCTCTCCTTATCATCCTCTCCTCCTCATCCTCTCCTCTCCTTATCATCCTCTCCTCCTCATCCTCTCCTCTCCTCTCCTTATCATCCTCTCCTCTCCCCTACATCCTCTCCTTTTCTCATCCTCTCCTCCTCATCCTCTCCTCTCCCCTACATCCTCTCCTCTTCTCATTCTCTCCTCCTCATCCTTTTCTCATCCTCTCCTCTCCTCTCCTCTGTTATTAAACTCTGAATAGTCTGTGCAGTCACATTTTATAGAGCCGTCGACCAGCCCTCTCAGACGTCATCACATTCACAGGTCAGCTGTTCACAGCGTGTTTCCCTTTAGATACCATTTTACACTTACATGTGCACGTTATGGGTGAAATTACTCTCCATGTAGCCACGACCACTTAGACCTCAGCCGCTGCCGTCGGTCGATTGCAGGGGTAGTTTGCTGGAATACGTTTCCTGCAGGGTCCAAAATTAACTTTTAGCCCATCAGTGCAACGGCTGTTAAACTGAAAACATTTACTGAGAAAAAAAAATATTTGTCTTTAAAAATGATCTGCGGCAAACTGCGTGTAGAATTGTCCTCGGTGGCATCCGGCTGGTAGCGACCTAGATGAAGTGTATTGTTATGTGAAAATGAAATGTTGCATCCAAACGTTCGACTTCACTGCTGCATGTTGAATTCGTGCCTGTAAAGTGAATTTTAACAGAACAAAGGAGTGGTTTGAAAAATGACTCTATTTCACCTGCAAAAAGGATTCTGTTGCTTCTCTTTGAGGATGAGGGGGAGGAAGAGATTATGCAAATTATAAAATAAAGCGAAGGAGCAGATGAGGAGCAAAATATGGACTAACGCATCATCCCACTAATGAGGCTCCTCCCTGTGGCCCTCCGGCTGCTGCCTGGGGCCCCTGCAGATGTGACGCATGCAAAATCAGTTTATGTCAAATTCTGTCTCTGGGTGTCAAACAGTTGTTCTCTCTTCCCTCCGTTGCACATGCACGCCTCATTTGCAGAATCTGAGCCACCCATGATGCTACAGTGTATTATAACAGTAGATTTTAAAATGTGCAACAAAAGAGCAAGAGATTGACATACATTTAAAATATATATATAATGAATTAAGTTCTCTCAGAAGCTGCCGAGCTTTGTTGTTTGACTTGATGCATCTACAACTGTCTTATACAGTTTTAAGCAAATACCAGTATTTAAAAACAGAGCATTACATCATTCATATGTGACAGCGGTGCCGTGGCAGTAAACTACTTCCATGTCCTTAAAGTGCTGTCGGGGTTGATGGAGTTTCCCTTGAAGAGTCGCTGTAGGCAACTTGTTCGAGCTCCTTGTTTTAACTCCGTTCGCGACATGTTCTCCGTGTCTGTCTCTGTGTTTCGCTCTCAAGCTGCCTGTACATCTGTCAAACCTCTCGCACTGTTTGTCTGTACGTCTCTCATGTGCATCTGTCTCCGTCTTCTGTCGCCGCTTCCCTCTCTGCCACGTGATAAAACACACGGCTGCTCGGCTGACTCTCTCTCTCTCCTCTGCAGCTCAATGGGAGGTTAAGAGCATCTAAATATAAAGCCAGTGGGAACAGTCGAACTCTTCGCTGCTCTTTTCATCCTCTCCCACCTTGATCCCGTCCTCAGGGTTGCCTGACAGTGGGCTCATAGAACCACAGATTCACAGATTATTTTTCCTTTTTTTTCCATCGGATCAGAAACTGAACAGCTGACCCATGAACTGCCAGTTTACACATTGTAAAGTACTACTTTGCCAAAACAGCCAGTGTACCGTCCATACTTTACTGCACAGTGTGTGGTCATGGCACAAGTTTAGTTGAGGGTTTGTCAGAATATTCACAGTTGCACCGTCAGTTTCATTATAATGTGAGTTGAGGTTCAGTGCAACATAAGAATTAAGTTCAAATTATTAAACTGACTAATGAGAAAATATTTAAAAGTTAGAACAAACACTAAGCAACATGAAAGGTCCATCTTAATGCAATACTTGAGTGCAGGATGTTGAAAATGTTCATGTTGCTGTAATCAATCCTCTCTATACTGAAATTGTCTTCTCACAGTCTGTCTCCAGTGGAGGACATGGGGAACCTTTTTTTTTTTTTAGAATGACGATGACGTTTTGTGTTTCTTGGACTTTGATCTGTTTGCTGAGCTGCAGGATGTTAACTCACATTTCCTACTAAAGCAACTGAGACTTTGGAAGATACCAATTTAGTTTGACTAAAATCAGGCTGCTGAAGCCTCAAAATAGCATCAGCTGAACTTTAGAACAAGAACAAGAGCTGCAGATTTCAACCCTTGTGTTTTTCATCGGAGTCGAACTTGAAGCCGATCACCTCAGGAGAACGATTACAGCGATAAAAAACTCTTTTGTGAGTGGATTGAAAATTTCTGAACTGATCCTATAAAGCCTAACTAACCACTGTTTGTTGTCAGTTATCGTGTTATTGTGAAAAACATCTACAGGAAATATTGGGTCTTAACACATCTTTATATCTGCCTCTATTTGTCATCTTTTACTTTCTCTAGTTCATTCATTAGCGTCGGTTTGGCCTTTATCATGATGAAACTATCCGTGTTCATTGTGTCACCCAGTGCAACACAATGCCTCTGAATCTTAGATAGATGTCAATGGACGGTTTCAGTCTTTTTCATGGGATAACTCAGAAATACTGACCAGCACAGATTTTGTGATTTGCTGGTAAAAAGACGTTAATGTGTCCAAGTTAAAGCAGCATAGATTTGTTAGAAAAGTGCAAGTTTTTGGACGTTAATCTCCACAGACAAGTTTTCTGTCAAAAGCAGTTTAGTGTTCACATATGAACATGTGTTTAGGTTCAGCTTCACACTGAAATACGGCCTTTTAAATGCTGCTTAAACAGCAGTAATTAAACCTTAGGTGTCACAATAAGTTGTTGTTTAACCAACAAATTACCAAATATAAACCTGCTACCATCTAATCTCCTGCCTGTTCATGAACTGCAGATCGTGTCAATAACAGGTACCTGTTGCAGGCCGACGGTCGGTCAGGTGCAATTCTGAGAGGTAAATGAAAATTAGTGAAGGTAGTAGTAGATAATAGTATTAACAGCGTGCACTTGTCCATTAGTGCTCGTCTGTGGTCACTTTAACTGCTCCTTTAATCCAGCTAGCTGTTCATTTTCTGCACATTTACTGGTCACAGACTATCGGGTAGAAACAAGCTCAGACCCTGCTCGTGTTGTTGCTCCTATCTGAGGACACATTACTAGAAAAGCCCCTGTGACATTCTCTGTGATGTTGTTTCAGTAGGTTAGTAGGGCTGAAATAAGTGTAATTATGTAAAGCTCGGCAGGCCCGAGGATCCTCCCGAGAGCTTCAGGATTATTTTAACTACGTGTGGATTAATTCCCATTTCCTCGCCGAGCTAAAACTCGCAGCTCTTCACAGTCCAGGCTGTCATAAAGTCTTCACGTATCCCCGTTGGGAAAATCCACAGACGGGGCAGAAGTGAAGCCCTGCAGAAAGTACTAAGTGCTCTCGTTTGCATTGTAATGGAAGGAAACAGGGCGAAATGTGAAATGCTGTCTGCTGGCTGCTTTCCTTCCTGTGGCTATAACAAAGATTGATGGAGTGTGTGTGTGTGTGTGTGTGTGTGTGTGTGTGTGTGTAACATATTGTACTTGATACCACAGTAAGGTCACCTGTCCGCTTCACTTCCAAGAGAATGGAGGGCTGTCACACACACAAGAACACACTCGTCCATGCGCGCCGGCTAACAAATAGCTTTATAAGACCATCGAGCTACAGGAATTATTGACTGTGTGCGAAGGAAATGAGCTTTTATTACGTCTAAATAAAAAGGTCTGGCTCGACGGGTGATGAATGGGGTTTTAAATAACACGTGCTTTCCATAAAAGAGATTCAGGGTCCCGGTGGAATTAGGTGTTTCTGTGTTTGCAACCGGTGCTGTGAATTGTCACAGGTCTCAGATCAGACAGATAAACTTTTCGGTTCAGGTTTCGTATCCTCGTTCCCGATGGGTCCGTCGCTACAAACAAACGTGTTTTGTGCTGACGAGCATTGTTCAAAACTACAGAACCATAATTCAATTTCTAGACGTGATCTAGGCTGGATTCTGGCAAAATATGTACAAAGGTAGAAAGACAACTGGGCTGTTTTAATTTGATGTAATGGCTTAAATTATCAAAAATGCTAATGCTAAAGGCAATGCTAATTTGAATTGCATGAATATTCATGTCTTTCATGTTAAAATATAAAGACATGTATAGAGCACGCTCTTTCTCTTGTGGATGCACGTTCCTCTCCAGACACTCTCAGGTCAAATGTGAAGACAAGTTAAGATAAGACTTTATTGATCAGGGGAGAAATTCACATTACAGCATGTTACAACATTTGAAAGAGATAATGAACAATTTGAAATAAGACAGTTGAGAATTAGATTTGAAATCTTTATACGTGATACGTAGCCAAAACGAAAAACTAAATATTTGGTCAGAATTGCGTTAAGACCAGAATCTGACTTTTTCACATCTCACCTTATAATAAGATTATTATTATATTTGTGGGGGAAAACAAATTACAAGAAGAAAAAACTTGACCTAAAAATCTAAAAGCTAATGCTAATTTACCCACTGCTTCCTGTTTCCTCTAATTGATGCACCAACATCTTGGTTGTGAGTTGTTTTCTATAAATGAGACAGTATCTAAACGTTCAAAACCAAAGCCTGAAGAGTTGACACCATCCTGGAAACAAATGATTTCTGACAGCACTTAATGTTGTTGACACAGCACAAGGGGACGAAATAAGATTGGTGTCGTACAGGTGCACTGAAAAGGGCAAAGACGGCGGTGACGGTTTTATTATGTTGTTATTGTTCTCTTTGCGTTCCAACGCCTGGATGAAGAAATGGCTCCATTACACATCAAGCTGCTCAACATGGAAGGTAATGAGTTTATCGCAGTTGATGAAAAGCAGCATTGTACAGAGGAGGAGTGTGTGTGTATGTGTGTGTCTGTGTGTGTGTGTGTGTGTGTGTGTGTGGGCGCTGAATTGAGCCGTGATATAATTACAGGTCTGTGAGCTCTAACGAGTGTTGAATGATAGATGATGAGAAATAGATGCGACAGGTGCAAAGGTGTTCTATCTCTAAAATGGAACGTATTTAAATTCTTACATGGTTGCAAACATCACAGAGGTCACTGGAGAGGACGATGCAGCTCAGTCAGAAGTCAACCATGTTTGTTGTGTTCGCTCTGAACTGCAGCGCATTTGATTCAAAATGAAAATACACAAACAGAAACTTGCAATAATTGTTTACATTCAACTTTACTTTTAGCATGTGAACAGTGTTTTTTCACATAACCCCCCAATTTTAAGAGACGAGGCTACAGTAAAATAATATTAAGATAACGTAATAATGGAAATCAATGCAATCGCTACCAGTGTTCAATTCACTCACATTGACCAATTGCAGATATCTTGACATTACTAACCTTCAGGTGAGTAGAGAGAGCCAGGAAGACTGCAGTGGAAGTGAAGCCATTAAATCAGCTCTATCACACAAGCAGAGCAACAGCAAAACAAGAGACAGGACCCATACGCAGACACAAGAGGCAGAGCTGAAGCAGTTCAATTATTTTAATGCCAGAATCACAGTAGAGAAGTCTTATGGGACGGTGAGGAAGCCAAAGGTCAGATCCAAACAATGAATCCAACAGGGAGCAGGCAACAATTAAAAATCCAATAAAGAAGAAAAGTCCAGCAAAGCAAAGATCCAAAAACACTAAGACCAAACATCAGGGAGGGGTTGACATACAGGTTGCTTTCCATTATGCCAACGTATGCCTCCTCTCTCCTCCAGTGACCCGGAAATTGGCCCCTTCTGCAAACACTGAGGTTCAAACGAGCCTTTAAATTAAATCCCTTATAATAAAAGAGACATGAGACGTTAGGAGACGACGATAGCAGACTTACACTGAGGAGGTACGGCTAATGAAACAGGGGAAACTACACAGGGTGTGGCAGACAATCAAACAGGCAGGAAAGACACAAGGGCAGGAAGTGAACTAGCTGAGAGGAGTGGTGAATATTTCAAAATAAAACAAGAAATCAAAATGAATAAAAGATGTAAATCGAAAGAAAACCTAACCGAGGGAGCAGGGATATGACGAGCCGTTTCATCATCCATGTTTGTGTAACTTTGCTCTGCTAAATGAGAAGCAGCAAGTTTCTCTCTTGGTACCTACTTTGTAATGCACAAAAATATCGACAACCAACGGTAGTCACGACCCTGTAAACATTTATCACAACATCGTCAAACTTCCACTACCTATTTCACAGTGATAAGCAAACAAATTTCTGTTGTGCTAAGTGGAACTTGAAAAACACTGTTCATCCAATATTGATGTAAACTTTTTCACACACTCTTGTAACTGGCTTAATTTCACATTATTTTGAAATTCAATGCTGTGGAGTGGAAACAATAAAAAACATGTCACGGTTGTCTGTTTGATGTAATTACAGCAGTAAAATACAGAAAAGCCAGATATATATGAAACAGACAGAAGCCGAGATATAAATGTCAAAAGTCAGAAAAAAAAGCAAAAAAAAAAAAGCGTTTCTCTCAGGAAGATGAAATAATTGCAGCAGCTCTTATATCTCTCATAAAGTGTTTGCATTTTGTAGCAGCAGAGAAAAAAACACTTGGAATGAGTCACCTTTCATAAATTATGGACAGATGTGTTGGAGAGCAGGATCCTCGCTGGTGGAGAGTCTGGCAGCTCTGTCGCCTGTTGTTTATGTAGCGCGGACGTTTGAACTGGGCTTGACTCACTCGAACACTTTTATCTGTTCATGCAAAACAGGGACGTGTTGCACGAGATTCCACAGAGTCTTAAAACATATACTGAATGTATAAAGCATGTATGTAAGCAAATTAACCCTGTAAAGCCTGAACCATGAAATAATTGACAGAAAATTCCAGTTCTTTAAAACTGGAGCTGTTAATGATCCTTCTGAATAAATAAACAAACAAAAATATCAAATATCAATTTCCAATTATGAGTTTCAATTTTTATCATATTTGAGTCTTCATTATTATTTAAAACTCAAAGTTTCATTTAATTTCATTCAATAAAAACATATTAAAGCAAAAATATGTAACACATTGGTCATTCTAGTTCCAAACAAGAAGATATTTGTATTTTTATTTGACTATTTATTATTGTTATTACTCTGTATAAGCTAATGTAGGAGCCTCCAAAACTCATGGATCATATATGATACGTTTGGTGATATAGGGTTAAAAATGAATGAATGAATAATAAGTCATGCTTCGTTTTGATTGAAACATTTTGCCATGATTCAGATTTGCACTAAACGTACCTTATTTACATCTGTGAGAAAGGTCTGATTTGACCAGTTAGTGCCTGACTGTAGGTTAATTAGTCTAGCTGTGTGACATATGAAGTGATCTGTGGTCTGTATGTTAATGATGCAGGCGGCTGTTAACCTTCATTGTGTGGTTGTGTCTCGGTGTGAAATGTCAAATGACAAAGGTGACATGATTGTTTTGCAAGTGTGTTCATTTCAGTTTATTGTGATGGTTCTGGTTTCCAGATGCTGAGCACGTTTGCCTTCACTGCCGACCTCTCTGAGCCCTTTCACCCTGTTTCTATATGAACGGCCACAAAGTGAATTATTTATATTTTCCCATCTGATCACAACCAAGATACATTTTTCTCCTGCTGATGTAACGAGTCTATTTTATTTTTTTATCCCTCTTTGATGTTACTATTTAAAGACTAAAGCGTTCCACTTCATCATGTGTTTTCTTTCAAACAAACAGCTTAAGATATTTACTTCAATAGACTTTAAGGACAAATATTATAGGAACCACAAGAAAACTGTAGGTGCAGATAACATTCCCTTTAATTTAATGTTTTAATATTATGTCATACTCAATACAATAATTACATTTTCATTAAAATTATGATTCAAGAGATTTTTTTTTTTTTAAATCTCACTGACAAACAAAACATACTTCACTGATACTGAGACAGAAGGCTGAACCTCCAGTGTTTGGGTGAACATGATTGGCCATTTTTTTGGGTGGGAAGCCAATGAGGGATCAACCTATAACCCATGCTTTTCATATGTTTACAGTGTACAGATGTAATAAAACATACATTGACTGTTTTTTCAGCATCATCAATTTGAGAAGTTTCATTCGTTGTTATACTTAACAAGTACAAAAACAAATCCTGCTACACTGATCAAGGGTCAGTATCTGAAGCTTAATGATGCATTGAAGGAACGTTAGCTGCTGCTGGATGAAATCATAACACCTGTCACAGGCGGTGTAACCAGCCCAGAGCTGGTGGACACGTGGCCTCTCATGCACGCGCCTGTCGCTGCTCTTTTGTTAAAGGGTTACCTGCTCTCAGCCGCCAGTCGCCTCTAATCTCGGCATGTTTCAGCGGGACGTCAGAGAGGGAATCTTTGGCTGGTCCTCTGACCGGATCTCTGACCTGAGAGGCTGACAGAGGGCAGACCTCCCGGCGGCTGTCATGTCTTATTACCTTCAGCAAACCAGGCTCACGGCATGAGCAACACACACACACACACACACACACTGCTAAACGGCTGAGACTGTGTGGTGAAAATATGTGTGTGTCTGTGTGTGTGTTCTTCAGACGGGGTCAAAGGTATCGACTGTGACTTTCACAACAGAGCTGGATAAAATGCTCATAAATTCCAGATCAGAAGGCAAGTTTGGTTATTTTTATAGTGGGTTTATGCTGAAATGTATGTCTTCTCTTAGGCAGCAATATAACACCTTTCAACAAGGCAATTCAAAACTCTATATATCAGACAGTTTCTTAGTATATGTGGGTCATCATTTAGTCATGTGACCTCAATATATATATATATAAAATATAGAATACTGGAAACATTAGAATCATCTTTTCCATTTTTTTTTCAAAACACAGTATACTCAAATCTTTTCCATCTCTTTCCACGTCTTATAGCCCTGATTCATTCCTGTATTCACCTCGACCTCACACATCCCTCCTGTAACTACATGATTGACGTTACGAGATCTTAAATAAAGTTTGGACTTGTGACAAATTTCTGGACACGTGTATCAAGGATAAACACAACTTTCTCAAAAGGATAAACTTTGATTAAAGAAATGTCCATTCATTTTGTTTGCTCTCTTAACAGCAGTTTTATTAGATTTTTTTTTTAAATATTTATCAGCGTCTCCGGGCAGATCAGATCGCTGTCTGGCATCGTGAAAGTCAAGAGTGAATGCAAACAAGAAATGAGTCAGACTGATATTCAATTGAGAGACATATTCTACTGTGATGCTGTTCTGTTTCTCAAAGCTGCCTGAACAGTATTTACTCCTTTCAAATGGAGCTAAACAGTGATGGAGTCAGTGTAATATCATACACTGTCTATCCACTAAGGAAGCTCCAGGATTTCTGTATACCCACTTTAAAATATGCAATAGTACAATTTAGTAACAATTACAGCTTTCATTAGATTAAAAAAAAAATGATCACTATCATTTGCTTGCTCTATCATGTTCATCCTCTCACCTTCACACAAAGTCTTGACATGATGGTTCCTCTCGAGGGCAGATTATCAGAGTCACCTCATGCAACCTGAATGATTTCTCTCAGTCCACCTTCTACTTTTTTTAACTGGGCAGCAATTTTCAGTTTTCCAATCAGTCAAAGCATTAGTTCCCCTCTCACACACCGGTTTATTCAGGTGATATGTCAAAGCCTGACGTCATCAGGACGTAGCTCAGCCGTCACAGGAAGTAAACAAGACACAGCTGCGTTGTGTTATTTTGTCATTTTACTTGTTAAATAGTTCCAACTAATTCATTTTGATAGCACTTAGTATATATACAGTAAATATGTGGGGGAGCTTTGTCAGAGGCGGATTTCACCAGCGTCCACTTCTATTTTAAGTCGAAAAAAAACATCATGTTATAA
Organism: Centropyge bicolor; assembly: GCA_037975185.1. Lineage (NCBI taxonomy): Eukaryota > Metazoa > Chordata > Actinopteri > Pomacanthidae > Centropyge > Centropyge bicolor. Next base: position 905,565 of record JBBMOC010000001.1, read on the forward strand.
GTGAACTTGACAGCCTCAGTAAAATGATGAACCTCCACCTTTGCTTGCTCGTAACAACCCTCTTATAATCCATTACACAACATGAAGAACGCCTGCTAGTCCAGCTACAAACTGCTGCACTTCTTCTTCATGATTCGTTTGAGATATGTGTCTCCCCCCCCCCCCCCTTCAGTGACAATATGAGCTATAGACTGAGATGACAGCTAACGAGCAGTCCCTCGCCGGCCTCTGCTCGTTTGTTATGGTTGGCGTTTGAGCGACCGGAGGTGCGACTGAAGGTCACGCTTTAACCGAACGGGTGCGTGCTCAGGTCGGCTCTTACAGCCAGGAGCGAGAGAGCTGCAGATGAGGAGCAGAGCTCACACTATACATAATGGATGAGAGATTTACTCTCTGGAGTCGGAGCGAGGACCCGGCGCCTCTGGGCCGGGCATGTGTACGCACACGGCATGCTGGAGACAAAGCGAGCCGCGTAGCAACGGCCAAATGAGTGAGGAGAAGGAAACAACTCGGCAGCCGAATGGTGTGATTTCTCAAAGACTTTGATCCCCGCTGTGGCAGACGGGCTGCAGAGACGTCGGCTGTGTAATGTGGGCAGCCGCTGACCCGGCTCTGCTGCGGCTGTGGCGGCGGCGGCGGCGGTTTGTTCTGATTGGACCAACCTCTGCTGTTGCACAGATCAAAGAACGGGCAAAAAAGAAAGAGAAAAAAAAAGAGACACAAATGAGCTGAAGTTTCAAGTTTATGCTCATCGCCCTGAAAATAATTTAAGCTGATGCCGCTGTGTGTGTGTGTTTGTGTCCTCAGATATCGACGAGTGCGCAGAGGGCCTGATTGAGTGCCACAACCACTCCCGCTGTGTCAACCTGCCCGGCTGGTACCACTGTGAATGCAGAAGTGGTTTCCATGACAATGGCTCCTACCTGCTCGATGGGAGCTCCTGCATTGGTGAGCATACGTTGAATTGAAAACATCCTCATCACGGCTTGAAATAGCTCCTCGACCTCTGCGTGCTACTTACTACAGACCCATTTCCCCCTTTTCTCTCTGTTTACTCAGAGATTCTGAAAACTGTCACTGCCTGGTTTTGAGTCTCTTTTATCTCGGGTCTCTTGTACGATTGCTCAGATGCCACGCTTTGTCTCATTTGTCCTCTCTTTGAATCCAGACACAAGCACAAGCAAGTGATGTTATGTAAAGGAGCGTGTCTGTGTGTTCGCTCCGACATGGCGTCCGGTCGGCTCACAAGGAGGCTCATCACAGGTTTTTCTCACCTTCACAGCTTGAGCTCTCACCGTGCGGCGCGGAACACACATGAACAAACCCTTAATGAGATATTCAGGAGGAGCACACGTCAGCCTGGCGTCGGTGTTAGATGTTTGTGTCGCGTGCCGCAAAGAGGCAGCGAAGACGTAAATAGAGCAGACTTGTCTTCTTCCTGTGTCAGAGCCAAGTGTTGATGATGCAAAGAACAGGAAAGTATAGTGAAAAATCTTAACTTTAGAATCAGTGATTATCCGACCTCATCTGTTTGTATGGATGACCAGGCATGCTGCTTTCTGTCTTCCTGTATCATGATGATTTATAATACAGGCGCCCACAAACAAGCACCTATTACAGAGCAAGAATTAAAAGCAAGGAGAAATGAATCAATACAATTTCAGCAGAGTTTACTCCCACACCCTGGGTATTTGTTCTGCTGCTCCGTCAGATAAAAGCTTTCAGAGGCTGTGAAGAGCTGAAATTAACTCCGCGCGCTTCTTGCACTTGTGAGATGGATCATTTTTTTAATAGTTTGATGGGCTTGTTTGATCTGATTTCAACACTTTGTTAATCTGGAATACGTTCCACTTCTCGTCCTCGCTGGTGTAACTGTTTCACTGCTGGTTATAATATGATCAGATTTCATGAAATGTCCCGTGAAAAGAGTCTTCAAACAGTCTTTGATGTCACATGTTGTGCTCTGATGAATGTTTCACACCAGAATGTGATATTTTTAAAACTGATATTCAATATAAGAGAAGTGCTGGACGATATGTTTTGCAGCTTTATGACTTGTTGATTAGTGTGAATGCAGGTTCAGGGAACAGAGGGAGAAACTGACTTTTGGATCATAGCAAAATATTTGTATGATCTTGTTGGTTGTCAGCCTCTAAAGAAGGCTCAAGTGTCCAATGAGCAGTGATTTGCAGGTCAAAAAAAGTCAACGCATCAAAAAGTCTGTGTTAGAAAAACAAAACAAAACTGTTATTTCAACAGCATTTAAATGGATAAACTTTAAAGATTAGTTGTTGTCATATATAGTTCAAATAGTGAAACTAATGTTGTAGCAGTTAACAGGCTGTTGCCTTGGTTACGGGACGCTTTCTTATGCCGGTATATTTTGGTGTTTATCACTGTCACTAAAGTAAATATAAACGGATCGAGCCGACCTCGCGATCATTTCTACAGTTGTCACCTGCTTCACATTGAAATATACAATCTTGATTCCATAAAGGCTGAGATGCTGTGTAAAACATAAATAAAACAGAATGTGATCATTTGCTGAATTTGAAAACAGCATAAAGACAATATTTAACTGTTTGACCTCATGAACTTATATCTGCTTATTCTGAATTTGATGGCAGCAACATGTTTCTAACAAGTTGGGACAGGAGCAACAACAGACTGTGAAAGTTGTGGACTGATCCAAAAACACCTGTTTGGATCCTTCCACAGGTAAACAGGTTCATTTGTAACAAGGTGAAAGGTTCATCCTGGAAAGACTCAGTCGTTCACAGGCGAGGATGGAGAGAGGTTCAACACTTTGTGAACACATGGTTGTGTAAAGGAGATTACTACCTGGGCTCAGGAACACTGTGTAAAACTGATTCCTGACATCACCTGAACATGAGGATTTTCAGTGCCTCAGCATATTACAGGTGACATTCTGCCTGCATGAGAGCAGAATATCTAAATATCACTCAACAAATCCACGGCGCTGCTTTTATTTCTGCCTCGGTGAAAAGTTTTTAATGGATGCGGCAAACAGGGCCACTCGGCTGAGTGAGGCGCTTCTGCTTTTCACTTAACCTTTAAATCAAAATGCAACGTCAGCAGTCTGGTTTGATCGATCTGCTTCGAGGTGAGAGGTTTAATTTCAGCGCGACAGTGGTTTCACTCAAACTCAGCTCTTAAGAAAAGTGATGGACGCATGTCAGCTTTTGCATCACCAGATGTTTCGCCCTCATGATTCCCCACTCTTTTTTCAAAGTAAGACACGCTTTGTGCTCTTCATCCAATTAGTGATTTAAAAATCTTTTAATTCAGAGTCACCTACAGGCCATCGCAACCTCCACTGCAAAACATAATTAACGGTTTCATATTAATTACCCTCTTCAATGTGTGACTCAGTGGAGATGAACTTAAGTGCGACGGTTCAAGAGTCACATCGTTTGCACAAAGCTACATCAGAGGACGCAGCGTTCAGGCGTGGGAGGTGTCATTTGGTGAATCTACAACCTTTCCACCTCGGTTTTCAAGACTTATTACTAATAATACGAAGCTGAAGAAAACGTCCATGCTAGAATAGTTTAAAATTTACAACTGTTCGAGATGAATTTTGCATTAAGTTTTCTTGTTCTGATGAACTGAACAGGTGCTGTGTTACATAAGAGATGAGACAGTCTGAAGGGGTTTGGTGTTGAAGTCAGTCCCTCAGAGTCAGTGTTGATTTTCACAGATGAGTTTTGTGCTGTCACTGCCTGGATAGTTTTGTACGCGCAGGCTGCTGTGGTCAAGTCAGTGTTAAGAATTATGCAGCATTCAATGAGTGATGTCTGGTTAGACTTTCAAAATAAAACTCGCTGAGAACGATGAAAAAAATACATGGATAACATTGTGAAACGGCTGCGATTTGGTTTGGTTTATACCCCAAAACTACGTCATGGTTCGTGGATCATGGTTTGAGTTGAAGTCGCAGTAGTGGTGGATATAGTGGATATTTCCCTTCATGGTCATATTAAAGGCTGTACAGCTGCGCTCAGTTTGGATTCACAGCAGTTTAAATGGATTCCAATGGTCTCCAGACTCATGGTGAAATAAAACGTCTCATTCCTGCAGCATAATTTAAGATTCACTTCTGTGCTCTCCTTATGTTTAGTATGTTGTGAACACTCCCCAACAGAGGTAAATACACTACTTCTACTACTCGCTACTGCTACTTGTGTCAGAAGAAATAAACAGTGTAGAAAACATGATGAATATGTGCATGTATGTTTCATGTATTAATTTGAGGACAGTTAGTCGACTCATGTTTTCATCTGCCGCCATTTTTTCTCTTCAGTCTCGAGTAATGTTGGTTTTCATTGCACTTTGTCACATTTTTCTTTTCCCACCTCAGTTAACCCTTTATAGGGCACTCATTGAAATACTTTGAAATTCAAAAATTCAACCATAGAGTGTTACTGGAGGACAAAAGAAAACTTTATTTCCTTTGTAAAAATTTTTCACCTTTGTAAATGGGACAGAAATTACCATAAGTAGTCACTTGCCCTATAAAGGTTTAAGCTTAAAAACTTTTTCTGCAATATTGTGACTTTAAAAAAAATATCCCATCATTTCCATGTGCATAAAACAATGTGCACTACTTTACACAAACAGACTGAAGTAGCACCAGTTCTACAAACAGAGATCTTCTGCCATCTGAATGATTTAAAAGATGGTGTGATCACATTATGATATGGACACATAAGTCATATCTGCAGCAAATGACTCAAACAGAGACGTTGCTCACATCAGTCACGAGTCTAATTAGACATTAACTTGTTTGTCTTGGCTGTCGACAAACATATTCACGACTTGAAATATGATTTACACAATGCGATTAGTGAAAGTGGTTACGTGCATTTCAATGAGAGATGGCATTAATGACTTTGCTTTTCCAGACTTTAACACATAAACACAAGTGTATCATAATGTGTGTGTGTGTCGCTCCTTAGCCAGACAAGTGCATGAGGCTGTGACAGTATATTTGCCACTATGCAAGTATTAGGCCGGAAGCCAGCAGGGGAAATAAGCACGAATGGCAATTTAACTGGATTTTTTCCCCTCCACAATATCCCTCCAGCAGCCTCTCATGAGTCAACCGAACAGAAAGTAGGATTTTGTAATAAGAGAGTCGGCTTAAAGCAGAGAGCGGCCGCACTAGTCGGTTAACCACATAAACAGCTGCACGGTGGCCAAGAATTTGCGACGACCACGCAGCGAACAGCAGAGAGCACTAGGGACGATAATTAGTGAGACAGAAGAGGATAATATTTGGAGAAAGCAGAGAGTCTCTTTGTCTGAGTATATCAGCCATTGCGCACATAATTGCATCTGGCAAAGAGGTTAGTTTGCTTTTCTGTCAGAGGGATATTTCACAATTGGATGCAGATTTTCTGTTAAACTTTCAGATGCAAAAATGTGCTTTCTTGCATTGCGTTTCTGAAAAAAAAAACCAAAGGCTTCTTCAAGGGTTTGGCAAATGGCTCATGAAAGCAATCTAACATACAAATCAAGTGTTTATCGTTTTGCTGCAAAAGCAAATTGGAGAATTATGCAGCGTTGCATGTGCGCTCTGTGAAAATGGCCTCCCAGTTGAAGGATGTGTTGTGTTCTTCAAATGAACAGAGTGCTTTGTTGTGGCGTCGGTGCTAATTCATGTTTGGCACATGGAGCGACTGGCTGTGTTGCTCTCAGGGTGCTGGATGACACACGATTCTGGAGTCTTTTATCTGTCAAGTGCTCTCTCCCGGTTTGCGTTGGGGCTCTTCCTAAAGTGTCTGTTCAAACAGACACTTCACACACGTGTTGGAAAATATGGACAGATGAACACGGCAGTCAATGACATGGGGTACGAATTAGACTGAGCACGAGAAATAAAGTTTTTAAAGGTCTTCTCATCACAAAAGAGAACCCATGTGAACTTCTGGGTTCCAAATATGAGAAAACTTCATTCAAAATCACACTTGTACATTTTTGAGGTTTTTTTTGTTTTCAAACAATTTAATCTTTGTGTAACGTTGTGAAATTTATGAAGCTTTTAATTTATAATACCAATTGCTGTATTAGAGTTACAGAGGCTTGTGCTATAGCAAGTCAGAGCACACAATATTTAATTTCACTTTGTTGACCACTGTGGGTTTTACAGTCCTTTCTTCTCAGTTCTTGCTTGTGAGCTCCCTGATTCACCGCTTCAATTGCTTATGACACATTATTCTAGTGTTAAAAAAAAAACACTAGTATGCTGAGAAAAATGTGACATTTACAGTGATGTTTCTTGTAAGCAAACAGACACTATTCATAAGACACATAAAGCATGATGCACATTGTGTGTGTGTGTGTGTGTGTGTGTTGAATCGTGGTTGGTTGTTTCTTTGTGTGCCACAGTGCATTGTTGCAAGATTACACTGTATTAAAATAATGATGTGCGTTTATGTTTTATAATGTAGCACAGTGAGTTCTTACAATACATCATGTTATAATAGTTCAGTTTGGTGTATTGCAGGATTAAAGTTGTCATGATACACTGTGCTGTTTCAGTTATTCATTGTGTTGCTCTGCATCTTGTCGTGGTGAGACCCAGAGCAGCTGGAAGCAGCGTCTCTTTTTGCTTTATTGCTTTGACTGAGAGCTGCCTGGGCTGCATCTCAAAACATGTTTATTGTGCCTGATGCTTAAGGGAGAGACAGGTGGCTTTAATAAACAGATTGTGCATAAAGATGAGGATAATACGCCGTAAAGTCGCCCTGTCTCCCTCCATGACAGCGCGCGTGCATCATTTTCTCCCTCACTGTCGTGTGCATGACCTTTCCATATGCTCTGCCTGGAGTCACTCCAAAGAAACATAATGTAAATACTCACATACTTTCTGATGATTTCTAATTACCAGCATCTGTCAGAGGGATTCATTTGTTCCGTGTGTCTACGCCCTGTGTGGATGTTTGATGTCGTGTTCATGCGCTGCAGGATTAGTGCTTTCATGTGTAACAGCACATGTAGGTGCGACTGTAAGTTTTTCATATGCTCGGCTGTGCTCAGCTGGTTCCTCCGAAGGCCTTTTGTGTCGGGTTGTAAGACCGTCTTTCACTGCCTCCACGTAAGAGTGCGCTTCATCCGCGAGCAGCAGCTTGTGGCTGAATGTGGTGAACGTAGCATGAAGAGCATTAATCCTTCACCAGCGGAGGTACAGTATGTCTGACTGGCTGATGGGGATTTCATTTAGTGTATGCAAATAGTCTGTCGCAGGCACAATAAATTCTCAACTGAGCTGTTTTCCTCTCTCCGCATCCAGTAAACTGGATACTGCAACCAATTAGAGTGTGTTTTCAGGCCTGTCACAGTGTATTGTGGTGGCTGGTGTGGCCACAGTATTGGCCTCACGTCCACCCAGAGCGGGTCTTCCTGTTGGATATCATCTGTTTTCACTAGAGGAAACAAAGCTTTATGTTGCATCGTGTTCACACTGTGAGCACTTGTTCAACCATCACGGAAGTGGTGGTACAAAAGCCTGGTACAAAACATGGCTCTAGTCTCTTTATTTGATTTTCTACTTCATGACAACTGTACTGGGAGATTTTCGTTCGTTCGTTTAAAATTTGAAGTCGTGCATGCTGTTGAATGACGTCACTTTGACTGACAGCTGCCTGCTCCAATCACGGAGCTCATTCAGTCACTGACCTCCATCTGTGTTTGTGCTCTTTTTGCCTTTCGGATATTTTTTCATATAAATGCTGGATAAATAACTCGGCGTGCTAAGCGGCATTTTACTAAAAGTCGGCGCTTCCGTTTTGTCGTTTCCTATTAAGTACTGTTCATGAATTAGCATCGGACTCCAGCTAGCTGCCGCCGGCTGTGTGGTGTCTCTGTCCGGGACGTCTGCGCTGTTTTCTCGGTGAGTTTGTTTTGGTGTTTGTGGAGCTGCTTGTTGGCTGGAGTTTGACTGGGCAGCCGTGTTGACTGTGTTTCTCTCCGGCGTCCAGGACGTGTTTCTCCGGGGCGAGACGGTGGAGGTTGAGCTAAGAAAACGATGCTAACCGGAACGTTTGCTAGCTTCAGTATTAAACCTGCTGAAGTCAAAACGCAGTAACAAGTGTTATAGTTTATGCTGTTAATACTTTAGAATAAAAGGCGTCTGTGTGCGGTTGGTAAATAAAAACCCTCAACAGCTAACGCACAGTTCAGTTTAAGATCGCATAAAGTTTTTGTAACTTCTAAAAATTAACTTCTCGTTTCTGAATGTTTCCAGAAATAACATTTACCCAGATGTTGTTATTGGTTAAACTGGAGTTGGTTAATGAAGCTAAACAGGATCATAAAATTTGACGGTGTATGAACTCAAAAGTATTTATTTATATTTATATTATTGCTAAAACAGAAATTTTAAGTTTGTTATCCTCCAGAAACCGGTGCCGAAGCCGGCTGGTATCACTGGGTTAGCGGGCTAGCTCTGTGGGCATGTTTCATTTAACAGGCTTCATTCAGCTTGTCCATATTTTGAGTTAGGCAAGGTCTCCACTGCCAAGGTGGCTGCGCTACGATTTGCTTCATTTTTGCTGTACAGAAATCTACAGGTGACGTCACGGACACTACGTCCATGTTTTATACAGTCTATGGTCACACCACTGTTCTGTCAAAGCAGGAGTGACATCATAGAAAGCTATGGTGACAGGAGTGATGTCATAGAAGAGCTATTACGTCAGAAGTGACATCATAGAAGAGATATGGCGTCAGAGGTGTTCCAACTGTTTTTCAAAACAAAAAAAAAGTTGATGGTCATTTTTTTGCTCATGGTTCTTGGGTTCATTCGTTACTTTGACTGGTTTAAGTTGCTGGTGTCTGTGTTTGTGATAAAAATGATCTGACAGAGCGCCACTTTGGTGAATATGTTAACGGCATTGTGTTCATCATCCACCACTCATATGTTTTTATTACGAGGGATGTCACGCATATGCTTTATGCTTTATTTTTTATTATATAGGCTGTAGTATGAAGCTTATAACTACAGGTGCAGACCTATATTATCAAAGATCGTATTTTGTAATAAGATAAGATAAGATAAGATAAGATAACTTTTATTGATCCCCCTTAGGGGAAATTTACTTGTCACAGCAGCAGTAACATACAGTAAACATTAACTCAAAAATAAATACCAGTAAGTGGCTAAAGAGATAAGGCAGCAATAAAAAACAAGAAACAATAAGTGGCCTAAGACAATAAAGTGACAAGTGAGGTAAAGTATTTACATTATGTTACATGTTTTCCTTGTCTTTGGCATCCAGAAGTAATAGACATACTATTATTCATATGAGAATAAAGATGCTATAGATGCTATTGCACAGAAATTTCTATGTTATTGCACAGGAAATATTACATTATTACATTACTTGCACTGTACAGCAGAAAAAATGCAGTCATGACTTAAATGCAGTTATTTACTGTAATGAGGTGTTAAAGAGTCTTATTGCCGTGGGTATGAAAGACCTGCGGTAGCGCTCCTTCTTGCAGGGAGGGAGTCTTAGTCTGTTGCTGAAGGAGCTGCTTAAAGCTCCCACAGTCTCATGCAGGGGGTGAGAGGGGTTGTCCATGATAGATGTCAGCTTGGCTAACATCCTCCTCTCACCCACCTCCTCAATGGAGTCCACAGAACAGTCCATGACTGAACCAGCCCTCCTGACCAGTTTGTTCAGTCTCTTCCTGTCCCTCTCTGTGCTCCCCCCTCCCCAGCAGACCACTGCATAAAAGAGTGCAGATGCTACCACAGTGTCATAAAAAGTCCTTAGTAGAGTCCTGCATACTCCAAAGGACCTCAGCCTCCTCAGCAGGTGCAGACGGCTTTGGCCCTTCTTATATAGTGCATTGGTGTTATGTGACCAGTCCAGTTTATTGTTAAGGTGAACACCCAGGTATTTGTAGGTCTCCACCCTCTCGATGTCCAATCCCTGGATGTTCACCGGTGCAGTCTGGGGTGGCTTCCTCCTGAAGTCGATCACCAGCTCCTTCGTCTTGCTGGCATTGAGCTGAAGATGATTTAGCTCACACCAGCTGACAAAGTCACTGATGACCCCCCTGTACTCCTGGTCGTCCCCGCCCGATACACACCCGACGATGGCAGTATCATCGGAGAACTTTTGGAGGTGACAGCTCCCAGAGTTGTAACTGAAGTCCGACGTGTACAGGGTGAAGAGAAAGGGGGAGAGCACTGTCCCCTGTGGGGCCCCTGTGCTGCAGACCACCGTGTCAGACACACAGTCCTGAAGCCTCACGTACTGTGGTCTATTGGTGAGGTAGTCCGTCGTCCATGCAGCCAGGTGACAGTCTACTCCCGCTCCTTCTAACTTCCCCCTGAGCAGTGAAGGCTGTATTGTGTTGAAGGCGCTGGAGAAGTCAAAGAACATGACTCTCACAGCGCTGTCCGTATTCTCCAGGTGGGTCAGGGATCTGTGAAGGAGGTAGATGACAGCATCATCTACCCCTATGCCCGGCTGGTAAGCAAACTGCAGGGGGTCCAGATTTGTGCTCACCAGGGGTCGAAGGTTCCTGAGAAGTATCCTCTCCATGGTCTTCATCAGGTGAGAAGTGAGGGCCACGGGTCTGAAGTGGTTTGGCTCCCTGGGGTGTGCGGTCTTCGGGACTGGAACAACACAGGAAGTTTTCCACAGTTCAGGGACCCTCTCCAGACTCAGGCTCAGGTTGAAGACATACTGGAGCACCGAGCAGAGCTGGTCTGCGCAGTCCTTCAGGAGTCTAGGGCTGATGCCATCGGGTCCTGCAGCCTTCCTGGCCTTGATCTTCCTCAGCTCACTTCTCACCTCGTCAGTTGTTATGGAGAGGCCGGGGGTGGGTGGGGAGGAGCAGAGGGGGGGTGAGCTGGGTGGCAGTCGGCAGAGATGGAGTGACTGGGAGTCTGGCTGGACAGCACTCTGATGACTGGAGGAAGGAGTGGGGGCAGAGTCAAATCTGTTGAAATGCAGATTCAGTTGGTTCGCCCACTCCCTGTCTCCTGCTTCAGGCCTCCTGTCCTGGCCTTTGTTGTGACCTGAGATGTAATGCACATCAGAAAAAGGATGAGCAAAGGAAAGGCTACTAATATTGTGTATAGAGGAGCTGCTGCATGACCCTGACAGTCTCACTTCGTTCCCCACTGAGAGAGTAACTTTACATGTAGGCCTGAATATACATCCATTTCAAGTTGAACTAGAGTCTCACATCATGTGATCCTATAAGATAAGATATCCTTCATTAGTCCCACAAGGGGGACATTTACAAATGAAACAATTCACGTCTTCAGCACCACCAACAACATGAATGTAACTGGTCAAAAAAAACACAATGGGACCCGATAGAACAGGAGGATAAAGGTATTACTGTTCCTATCTAGATATATGAAGCAAACAATATACTGAACGGTAGTTCAGACAGGCTCTGTTACAAGCTTGTTTCTTAAGTCATTTGTATTACTACAAATGTCTTTGAGATTTTGAATGTGGTTTTCTAACGTCTTAATCAATATCCTGGAAAGTTCAGGTTTCACTTTGGCTCTTTGAGGTATAATATGACAGAGATAATCTGACACCTGTAGCACACAAAGGATGTGACAATCTGGGGATTTGAATTAGAATATGTGATAAAATTGTTGCATTTCTGGAGCATCAACGCAGGGACGTAGTAGTAATAGTAGCACATCTGTTTTACTATTGCTGGTTAGTGGACTTAGATAGAAAATAGGTTGAAAGTAGTAGACCGGAAAGCGGCTCCAGCTCATACAGTTGAAAGTGAGCAAAGTCTGATCATGTCGAGTCTGATATGTCCTAAAATGGCTAAAGTACAGATGATTAACACTTTTGAAATGTTCTTGAATAAAATATATGAGCAGAGAAACAGGGAGGTTTTTAAATCATGCTTTTTAAAGAGTCCACACCTTCTCCCATCTCAGCAACCTGTCAAAATGAAATGGACTTGTTGACCATGTTGCTCTCAGTGTGAAAGCATGGTTGGAGCTACACACAAACAAAAACACAAATTCCGTTTCTTTCAAATGTGGTTTCAGTTTTTTCTACTTCAGGCCTTTGTTCATGCAACAGTGGTAGCGTGCTGTCAGTGCGGCGTGGGTGTGATCGATGTCTGTAGGCAGCAGGTGCTGGCAGGGGAGAGCAGAGCTACTGATGAAGGGACTTCTTTTTTTTGCGCTGTGAACAGCTCATATTTATGAGGATAAAGAGTGTTAAATGTCATGGCTCAGTAAAAGGTAGGGATGGACTTTTGGCACCCAATTTTCTGTGCAGCGCTGAAAAAGAGGAGTAGATGAAAATGCCGTCTGTCGTCTCCGTTCATGTTGTGGTTTGTAGAAAAGAAAAATGAGGAAGAAGCTGACGGAGCAGATGTTTCATTCCTTTGATGATTCAACTGAATCCACTAAGAGAACAGAGGCTGTGATTGATGTGAGTGAAGCTTTGATGCCAGCATGTATGCAAGGTACAATCTTTGTATTTACAGGGAACGGGTGTCAAATATGACCTAATTTCTTCCCTCACATTACAATGCAAATGATTCTGTTTTGAATTTGATTCTGTTTTGAATTTGAATGAATTATAATGGAGCAGGAATAACAAAGAAATGTCATGATTAATAGCCAAAACCTGATATCCACATATTTCACATTTGCTGTTTATTTTTTTCTGCATTGCACAACCGCATGTGTGTAATATTGTCCAGGATTTAATTTGTTGGAATTGATTCTTTAAATTGCAGAAACCATCATGTTAAAACACAGCTGTCAGCCTGCTGCAAACTCCCCGGGTTCTCCTCCCGAACTGACCACAACAACCTGTAATTTCTGTTTCCCCTCACTCCAATAAGTGAACGCTTTTCATTTGGAGGAATGATTAAAGTGACTTGAGGGCTGAAATACTAATTTGCGCACAACACAAATTATTACAAATGTTACCCCCGATACCTGCCGGGCTGCATGGCAATGTGGGGAAATAGAAAATTTAATTAAAAGTAAATGTGCGGCACATCTACCACAGAGTTAGTGAAGGTAAACATTTCCCCATGTGGAGCTCAGGATGCAGCTTGTGTACATGTGTTTTGTCCAGCCGCTCTGAAGGAAGTGACACAATTCCTTGGAAGAAAGATTACCAGCGAACATAATCCAGACATTAATTATGATTTATCCAAACTGTATTTGGCAAGAAAATGAGGAGGATATTGTATGAAAATGAGAGACAGGGTTGTGTTTCAAAGTAACTGTTAATTAATGTCACATGAGGTATTGGATGCTCAGCATTAATACTCAAAGAATTCCTTTTTATTATGTGTTACTTCGAAAAATATAAACACATTTTTCTCCAAAGAAGTCTTGGGTTCTTTGGCTCCAAGAATTTTCTCAAATGTTAAATGCTGCTAAAAGTTTTTTTTTTTTTTTTTTTTTTTTTTTGTGCCAACTTTACACAACAAGTGGGAAAGATTAGGATTAGATCAGGACACACTTGATAGTACATGACACCAAAAAACTACTGAGCCTCAGGTTGTTAAATGAATTACAGTGTACAAACATCTAATCAGCTAATCAAAAACAGAGAATATAATAGGGTAATTCTGGGCCAAATCACCAGATTTTAGAGAAATTTCTCAATTGACCATTTCAGATTTTGTGCATTTTTTTATTTTAATGTCCTTGCAACTAATAACTGCTGTGCAAAATTTCTTGCTAGTTTTACAGATATTAAGCCTTCAAAAAGAGGGCGTGGTCCCATATTTAGCATAGAAACCACTGTTACAAACAAACATCCATAGTTTCATGGCTAATAATGAATGGCATTTTGGCATGTCATTAAACCTTCTATATTTCAACAGCTTGAATTGAATAGTTTTCTTCACAGTACCAACTTCATATTTGGTACATATATCAATTAGACCTTGTTCTTTTCACTGATTTTTTTTGTTTTCTGGTAAACCTTGTCAGATCTTTGCTGTAAGCATTCAAACTACGGACGTGACAAGCTTTTTTCCATTTTTAGGGGCCTATATATGAAAAAATGTAATTTTTGTCACAGATATAACTTGTTTTAAAGATAGTATTATAACATCTCTCAAATATTGAAAAGAATCAGACATCTGGTGTCATTAAATCTGGAGATATAGAGAGCCAAAAGTGCATGGACAAACACACATTTCAGGAAGCCATATTTGGCATGCCATAAATCTGCAAATATGTCACATACAAAGCTCTCCTTCTGTGTACAGAGCCTCAAACAAAGAATCATTTGTGAAAGTTTGAAGCATTTAGTGTGAACAGCTCAAAAGTTATTAGCCATCAAACTCTGGATGTTTGATTGTAACACTGGTTTCTATGCTAAATATGAGGCCACGCCCCCTTTTTGAAGGCTTACTATCTCTGAAGCTAGTGGAGATATTGACCTGAAATTTTTCACAGTAATTATAAGTAACAAGGACATTAAAATAAGAAATTATGAAGCAAATCTGAGATGGTGCAAAAACCTCACCTAAAAAAATCACATTTTACTGGTCCACATGAATGTGAAAGCTTAATATCTCTGAAACTAGTGGAGATATTGACCTGAAATTTTACACAGTAATTATAAGTAACAAGGACATTAAAATAAGAAATTATGAAGCAAATCTGAGATGATGCAAAAAATTCACCTAAAAAAATCACTATACATCAGCGTTTTTTACTGGTCCACATGCATGTGAAGGCTTAATATCTCTGAAACTAGTGAAGATATTGGCCTGAAATTTGGCACAGCAGTTATTAGTAACAAGGACATTAAAATAAAAAATTATGAAGCAAATCTGAGATGGTGCAAAAAATTCACCTAAAAAAATCACATACTATACATCAGCGTTTTTTACTGGTCCACATGCATGTGAAGGCTTAATATCTCTGAAACTAGTGAAGATATTGGCCTGAAATTTGGCACAGCAGTTATTAGTAACAAGGACATTAAAATAAAACAAAATATGAAGCAAATCTGAGATGGTGCAAAAAACTCCCCTAAAAAAATCACGTTATACATCAGCGTTTTTTACTGGTCCACATGCATGTGAAGGCTTAATATCTCTGAAACTAGAGAAGATATTGGCCTGAAATTTGGCACAGCAGTTATTAGTAACAAGGACATTAAAATAAAAAATTATGAAGCAAATCTGAGATGGTGCAAAAAACTCCCCTAAAAAAATCACATACTATACATCAGCGTTTTTTACTGGTCCACGTGCATGTGAAGGCTTAATATCTCTGAAAGTAGTGGAGATATTGGCCTGAAATTTGCCAGAGCAGTTATTAGTAACAAGGACATTAAAATATAAAATTATGAAGCAAATCTGAGATGGTGCAAAAAATTCACCTAAAAAAATCACGTTATACATCAGTGTTTTTTACTGGTCCACATGCATGTGAAGGCTTAATATCTCTGAAACTAGTGAAGATATTGGCCTAAAACTTTGCACAGCAGTTATTAGTAACAAGGACATAGAAATGATCTGATGAAAATGAAAAATTATGAAGCAAATCTGAGATGGTTAGTCGGGAGCCTTCTGGTGATTTGTCATGGATATACCCTCCATTTCCTGCCGCGACTCATTAACTGTCCAAAAAAGGTGAAAATACCCCAAAAAACAACAATTTTATGCAGAGAATTAAACATTCACTGGTTCTGAGTAGTTTTAAAGTCAAATTGTCACGTGTAAAAACACCTCACCAGTCACCTCAAACCTCAAAGCACATGGTATACATCAGCGTTTTTTAGTGGTCCACATGCATGTTGCCAACACCATCCTAATGTTTGAGTCTAAAAATCCACTAAATCTTCTCACAGCGACGTCCATTTAGTGGCTGTTCTGGTGCTTTCCATCGTTAGCCCTGTTGTCACAAATTCCACCTGCTGAGTGTGCGCCTGACCCCAGACCTGTACTGAGCCCCTGCAGCCTCCTGAGTCGACTCAGAGGTTCAACTCTTCATGTGTCACCTCCTCCGTTACTCCTGACCCTCTGATTGGTTAACAGGAGGTTGAGAGTTTAGTGTGTGTTTGTTTAAATGTTGGGTTTTCATCAGCTCTCAGTTCACTTTTGATCTTTAGGAATCTCATTTCCTTATGAGTGACAATCTGCTGATCTGGTTCTGGTGTCATCAGCAGGAAAGAGCCACTTTCTGAGCTCTCATGTTAATGAAACACATGTATTTATACTAAGGCTGGGCGGTGTGACTCAAAATTCATATCACGGTATAAATTGAATCCCTTCACGGTAACGGTATATATCGCGGTTAATGTAAAACTTATAATGGAAGTGTGTCTGAATGGGTTTTGTAGTCCCTTAGCAAAGCTAAATTGATTTTAAAAAAACAACAAAAGCAAAGATATAATGTAATTTTTTGAGCATTTATTGTGCAGAACATCAGAAGTAAGGATAGTGCCTCAGAAGCACAAACATTCTTACAAAATTAAAGTGGATGTTGTAAGCACTACTTCAAGTAAGAGTAAGTTTGCTTTAAGGCAAATGGCAAAAACAGTGAAAAGGTTCTGTAATCCAAAATAGTACAAAAGTTACCAAACATTAAAATTTCCTCAACTTAAAGAACACAAAAATAAATAGATATTCTAATAACACTACGTCAAGTACACAGAACAGGCTTTTGTTCTCTTGTGCAAGTGTCACTGTCCAAAAAATGTGGGAAAAAAACAATTTCATGCTGAGAATTAAATGTTTACTGGTTCTGAGTAGTTTTAAAGTCAATTTGTAACATGCAAAAAATTCACCGAAAAAAAAACACATAGTATACATCAGCATTTTTTAGTGGTCCACACGCATGTCGCCAACATCACGGTAATGTTTAAATCTGAAAGTTTGCTCTGGAAAGTCGACTAAATCTTCTCACGGCGACGTCCATTCCGTGGCTGTTGTGGTGTTTTCCATCGTTGGCCCCGTTGTCACAAACTCCACCTGCTGAGTGTGCGCCTGAGCAGGAAGGAGCCACTTTCTGAGCTCTCATGTTAATGAAACACATGTATTTGTATAAGTGTGCATCTCAATAGACAAGAGCTTCATTAATTCTTGTATCATAAAACTTCAGGTTCCTCAGTTCAAAATCCATCTGCTGTTTTTATTTTCTTCCTTCATTTCCTGCCGTGACTCATTAACTGTCCAAAAAAGGTGAAAATAACCCCCAAAAACAACAATTTCATGCAGAGAATTAAACGTTCACTGAGTCTGAGTAGTTTTAAAGTCAATTTGTAACATACCAAAAATTCACATAAAAAAATCACATAGTATACATCAGCGTTTTTTTCAGTGTGGGGTCGACTCATTGATCGTCCAAAAAATGGTTAAAACGGCCCCAAAAAAAACAATTTCATGCTCAGAATGAAATAATCACTGGTTCTTAGTGTTAAGGTCAATTTGAAACATGCAAAAAATTCACACAAAAAAATGTCATACTATACATCAGCGTTTTTTTCATTTTGGGGTCACATCATTGATCGTCCAAAAAATTGTGAAAACGCCCCCAAAAACAATTTCATGCTCAGAATGAAACATTCACTGGTTCTAAGTAGTTTAATGGTCAATTTGAAACATGCAAAAAATTCACACAAAAAAATGTCATACTATACATCAGCGTTTTTTTCAGTTTGGGGTCACATCATTGACTGTCAAAAAAATGGTGAAAACGCCACTAAAAACAACAATTTCATGCTCAGAATGAAACGTTCACTGGTTCTAAGTAGTTTAATGGTCAATTTGAAACATGCAAAAAATTCACACACAAAAATGTCATAGTATACATCAGCGTTTTTTTCAGTTTGGGGTCACATCATTGACTGTCCAAAAAATGGTGAAAACCCCACTAAAAACAACAATTTCATGCTCAGAATGAAACGTTCACTGGTTATAAGTAGTTTAATGGTCAATTTGAAACATGCAAAAAATTCACACAAAAAAAATGTCATACTATACATCAGCATTTTTTAGTGGTCCACATGCATGTCGCTAACATCATGCTAATGTTTGAGTCTGAAAGTTTGCTCTGGAAAGTCGACTAAATCTCCTCACAGCGACGTCCATTCCGTTGGCTGCTTCATCAAATTTCATGCTGAGAAAAACAAAAAAAACCCCAACAATATCATGCGGATAATTAAACGTTGTTTCTGAGTAGTTTTAAAGTCAATTTGTAACATGCAAAAAAAATCACCGAAAAAAATCACATGGTATACATCAGCGTTTTTTAGTGGTCCACATGCATGTGATGGAACCTTGTGAATGGCATTTTCACGTCATAAAACCTTCTATATTCAACAGCCTTAATTAAATAGTTTTCTTCACAGCAGACAGATTTGGCATGGATTTACCCAATACACTGTCAAACTTCATAACTTGCATACATTCATAGATAATGTTCCTACTTGCAACAAATGACATATCAGCATTGATTCACTCTGCCTCACTCTGTCTTCCAGACATCGATGAGTGCGGTTTGCAGACACACACCTGCTGGAATGACAGCGTGTGTGTGAACCTCCCGGGAGGATACGACTGCGTGTGCACCTCCGGTCCGGGCTGCAGCGGCGACTGCCCACAGGAAGAGGGAATCAGACGCAATGGGGAGGACTGGAAACCCAGCTTCGACCGCTGTGCTATCTGCTCCTGCAAGGTACACAAGACAAACACACACATACGGATTCACTGCACTTTGTAATAGTTCTGTGAGTGAGCAGACTGCCCTAACACTTGGATAATTATAAAACAAACACAAAAATATAAGGCCGATCATTCTTACCTCAGGAGAGTAAATTAAGCATCACACACAGGGTCAGCTCAAGGACAAACACATCTCTTCTACCATCTGTTTGTCATTAGCCTGTATTACATACTGACAAATATTTGTGGCAGCTTAACAACTCATTCCTGTGCTCAGGAGGCGGCACGGTGTGGCCGCAGGAAAGTGAGATATTGATCAGATTTGTCTTTGGGAAGGTGAGGCTCAGTGAGTGAGATTAATACGAAACAGACACAGAGGGTGATTTGGAATAAAGTGACAGCTGAGAGCAGCAGCGGCTTCATGGTGATCACGTCTCACCTGAACCACTCTGGTAAACACAAAAAGATTAAACTTGGTCAACTCTGTTTTACTTCTGTATTATGAGTTATGACAATTCAGTTGAACATGTTGGTAAATACATCCAAGTTACAAGTCTCAAACATTCACGTTCAGTGACGGTCCAGTTCATGTGTGTCTGTGTTTCCTGATAAGGGTATGTTAGCAGGACAAAATCTGTAGCTTCAGAGATGTGACATAAAGGAGAAAAACTAGCTGTGCTGCAAGTTAATAAATTAAATGTAGCGTTAAATATTTATTTCATGTCAACTACCATGAATGTAGGGTTTTCATACACATTCACAGGTGAGTCTCATGATTCAGAGACAAGAGGTGTTCTGGCAAAGTAAGACATTGGAGTGGGAGATAAGGAAGTGGAGGAAAGAGACTGGGTTTGTGGAACAAAGAGCTGAAAACTACTGGCCTGAAAGTGACTGTTGCTTGTTGATGGAGAGAGAAAGTACAGACTCGTAAATGCATGTGAAACTGACGATTGGTTTGGTGAACATTAGGTGAGGGTGGACTATAGCCAGACATGCCAAGTTAAAAATACAGAAGTGCATGAGAAGATTCATGACATCAAAAGCTGAAACTTAAGAGCAAAGATCTTCTATACTCACCTTAAACAAAGTTTATTTTCCGGAAAAGAAAAGGAGAAATTTAGTTATATCACGGAATTTTACTCAATTGTTGAGTCACTTCTCCTGAGTTATTATAAGTAACTCTACAAGGATCAATGCTCTTAAATTTCCCTCAGGAAAAAATACCCTGGCTCATTCTAGAAATGTGTTGAAAACAAGTCATCTGCAGTCCTCAAATTCATCATGAAATTGTGAAAAAGCAGTGTAATTATGCTGTTTTGGTTAGCACAGCATTAACATGCATGCCCGGTCTTATTCCCGGCATTAAAATGCACAGTCTGCATCCATGTGTCCTGCCAGCATGGTACAATTGGCAGTAATTTCCCAGCAAGTCCAGGGCCGTAACCGTAAAGACAACGCGGTCAGTAGTGGTATCCTGGGACTTGGCAGTTACTGTAGCAGGACAATATGCATCGATAAAACATTGGCTCTGTATTGCCCTTTTAATGGTATGCGGAATTATTTTACGGCTCCCATACATTTTCTAACAGCCATTTTATGTAACATTTTTACATCTCCATTATGCCGTCGTCCCCGGGCCAGACAGTCCTGGCTGTGGTGAGTAAAATGGACCATAAAGTCTCCTCCGGGCAGAGACAAGGAGCCGGGGACACGGGGGTTGGGGAGGCTCCAGGTCCGTCAGATCCCTCAGCGTTTGACTTTGCATGCCAGTCCAGACCCCAAACTTTTGACACGTTCTCACGTTATTCACGGCTCTAAAAAAAACTGCTGTTAGAAAATGAAGATTTGAGAGTTGTTGAAACACATTAAAATCCTCCATGGGCATGCTGGCCTTGAATCATCTGCCTGAATGACCCAGTGCAAAATTGTTAACTAGCTCTCCCTACAGGCATTTGAGGCAGGTGTCAGATATGCACCTTGATCATATCCCGGAGTCCTGGATTTGTCTGATAAGGGTCTTTGATTTTTTTTTTTTTTTTTCTAAAACTGAGATTCAATATATTTGTAATTGCACCACTTTCATAGCAAAAAAAAAAGTCAGGTATTCAGTGTTCTCTCAAGGATTTTAGTCTTTTCAGAGATGAAAAGGCTCTGAAGCGACATTCAGGGCGTCAGGGAATCCTTAAACTCTTCACTATAACCAGACTGATGAATGCTTTCAGTCGCAGCAGCTGTTGAACGCAGGTTGACCCACCTGCTTGATGATAAAGAAACTAAGGAACAGTACTTTACAGCCCAAGATATGAGGCGACGTTAAATTAAAGTCTTTGTTGGCACCAGCTCTTTGAAGTCCGCTACATGCGACAGGGCCACTGTCATGATCCCATGTGTTTGCCTCCTCACCTCTGTGACCTCAGGACGGGCAGACGTACTGCAGGAGGAGACCCTGCGACTGCGGAGACCCGGACGAGGATCTGTTCTGCTGTCCCGGCTGTGACAACAGGCCCAGCAGTCAGTGTCTGGACCAGAGTGGACGCACGCTCTACCGCAGCGGAGCGTCCTGGCTGTACGGCTGCCAGCAGTGCCGCTGCATGGTCAGTACACCCAAACACACACACACACACACACTCACACGGCTGCTACACATGTTTTGCAAACAGAAATGAGAGCTGACCTTCGTATTATATCCCTGCGTGAGGTGAAACTGCTTTGAAACACAGAATTTCCTCATCAACATGAAGCTGGGTTTTGTTTTAATACCTGATCTGCTGCTCAGCTCTTTGTGTGTGTGTGTGTGTGTGTGTGTGACTCAGATAATTACCACCTCTCTAATTAGAGATGTGGTAACAAATCAGCGTGTGAGCTGTAACTGCAGACCTGAGATCAGCTGATTCACACACAAAAAGCAGCACACAGTAACATTCATGTCGCCTTTCTTCTTCTTCCTCCCTCTCTGGGTGTCTGTGCAGGAGGGGGAGGTGGACTGCTGGCCTCTGGTTTGCCCCGTGTTGATGTGCGAGTACACGGCGGTGGCGGAGGGCGAGTGTTGCCCGCGCTGCGTCGCAGACCCCTGCCTGGCCGACAACCTGTCGTATGACATCCGACAGACGTGCCAGGACCCCGCGGGCGTCGTCCGCCTCAGCGGAGACACATGGCATATGCCCAATTCACCCTGCACCACCTGCAAGTGTAAGGTAGGTCAAACAATGACGACAATGAAGGTTTGTTTTACTGCAGCAGCCAGGTTTGATTCAACACTGGTACTAATTCACTGCACGAGCAAAAATTCACAGCCAATTAGGAACCTGTGCTGTTCAGTTGAAATTCTCAGAAATGATTCAAGCTCAGTTTGCCTGTTTTTGAGGCACAATAGTGCTTTTACTTCATCTGTTTTCTTTCTGTTCCTACAACTAGTCTATTGTCACAGAAGTCTGGCTTCATGTTCATGGCACTTTTTAAATTCCTCTGTACCTTCATAATATGCACATCTATCTGTATGTTGGGAACTCAACATGTACAACTAAAACAACTGTGCTATAGTGAGTTTATCAAATGTGCACTGCAGAATATGCAAATGTCTGTCTTTCATGATGAATACAAAAAAATCAGAGAATCTGTCACAGATGATGTAACATACATTTAATCTTAAAAGAGCAAAATATGCAGATTACTGTGTCAGGAACATGTCAGCGCAACTTAATGTGTTTGTCCTCAGTTCTGCTTATTTAGAATTTAAATTAGTCAAACATCAAATATGTGGACCAAACTGTAATCGGTATCGCTTGTCAACTTATTTTTTATATAGCCGTTTCTAAAAACTGAATCAGTAGAGTTAGAAGACATACAAGCCATAGTCAACTATAGCAGCTAGTTTTTCATTTGCATCACTGTGAAGACACAGTTTCCTCTGACCAGCAGGGGACCTCGCTTTTGGGTCAACCAAAGCTGAAGGCCCCCCCCCCCCGTCATCAGGCCTCTTTGCCTTTAAGAGTCTGTTCAGCCAAATGACAAATGTATTTTTGGGGAGCCGAGTTTGCAGATATTGGCCTCTGAAACCCTTTTCACAGCCTCTATTTTTTAGCAGGAAGTAGTTCCGATTAAAAGTGTGACACTGTGACAGCGAGGTCCGTTTATTATCCTAAAAAAAAAAAAAAAGTGGGACCTTGTCAGTGGAAAGACGTATCGCTGTTCAATATCTCAAATTTGTCACCACTTGGAGCCACACACCCTAAATTCTGTTCACCTTCAGTGTACTTGAGTGGCATCATAAATCTCTGAGACGAATATTTCAAATCCCCAGCAGACAATCCTGAAACTGAGCGAGGAGATAGCACCGGTGTTAGAGGCACAAATACAGTGTGCTCTTCTGTAATTTATGTCACCTGACCCTTACTGATATTGTGGATGTTGACATTGTGAAGTTCCTTGTTTATTAAGTCTCTATATCGTGTTATTACATGCAACATATGTAGCATATTATTATACACAGCAGTATATGTCACTCTCTTCTTTCCTGTCTCTTCATGCTGCTCAGAATGGGAACGTTTGCTGCTCAGTGGATCTCGACTGCCTTCAGAACAACTAAAGCTCTCCTCTCCTCCTCTCACTGCGGGACTGACACGCCCCTCCCTCCCTCCTCCATGTGACGACCCCCCCCATTCCCTCAGATTCATAAAACAGACTCATGCACATCCGGGTGTGCACAGAAAATACTAACACACACTGGACAGACTGGGGTGTTGAGGCTGCGCTTTTATGCCGTAACTCTGTCGACAAACAGTGAGTGAGTGTGTGTGTGAGTGTGTGTGTCTCAGGTGGAGGCTGAGGCCATAGTCACTGTGTTGTGTTTGTGTCTTTGTGTTGTTTCCATCTCACTACATGTCTTGAGGAAACCTGTTTAGCATCACGCCTCGAACCCCAGACCAGAGTCCAGCAGCTGTTAGGAGTCGTTAAGAGAAGGATCACAGCTGGACAGATGTTGAGGTGCTCCAGCTGTCCATGTTGCCTAAATGTACACTCACTGTTGCTTGGCCACCTTGGAAGTCGACATCATACATTTATTACTGTGGTAACCAAAAGCAATGCAAGCTAATTTTATACGATCTTCTGTGAGGCTAAAGTATCAGAATGTAAAGTTAACATCACTGACATAGGAAATAGTTTAATGTAGAAACAACAGAAACAAAACTGACCTTCACTTCTGATGATGCAGGTTCAGTTTCCAGCTCAAAACCAACTCCTCTCATGGAAGTGACTCATTATTTTCATAAATATTTTTTACTCTCTACTGTGACAAACACCTCACCTGAACTGTTGAGATGTTCCGCTTTGTCTTTGATCCAAGACATTTCATAATATGTGTTGACAATCTAATATTTATCATTGAAACAGCTGCATTCTTCTTTGGCTGATATATATAAAAAATCAAACAAAGCTGTTGTGGGAATGAAGTGAAAAAATTTTAACCTAACCTTCTGTGACTGAACATGCAAACAGAACAAGGGTGCATAACATTTCTTTACACACTATATGAACGATTTAAGAAAACAAATCATTCCTGCAGCTACACCTAACAGCTTCCCCCACTTCAGGCACTGGACCCAGCGACGTCCATGTATCCACATAGGTAGATTTCATTGCAGCCCTCAGTGTCCAGCTGTCAGTCAGCTGTCTAATGCAGCTTTGAAACTTGTCTGCAGTTGTCCATCATGATTTGAAGTGAACCATCACAACTCAAATTGTAAACTTTGATATGTATTGACTATTGATACTTGGCTTAACTTTTAGTTTGAGGGCAACATGGAAATTATTGACTTAAAAATAATGTTTCTTTAATGGACCATTGATCTCATTCTGTAGCTGTGTTTAAATTCGAAAACAATCAAATTAGCCTTTCTAAATATTTTCCCACCTGACCTGACGTAGGTTTCTACATGATGACGTTATTACAGATAAACCTCCGAGGTTGTAGAGCGGAGGGCATCAGCACTAAAACCTACATCTCAGCTTTTTACTAACAACTGAGTGGGGGTTTCTGTAAATGACCCGCCACATCCAACCTCAGTGTCTCCTCTCTGATGAGGATGACTGCCAGATTGTTACCTATAACAACATTAGCAATCTAAAGCATACGATGGTGCACAACAGATTTACGCACCGGCTGAAGATGTAGACTAATTTGGCAGAGCTGGCGGCGGGTTGGACTCGTCAGACGTCTCCCAGGGTTCCTCAGCTCTGAACCATACGCAGAGCGGCAGAGAGACATAAAAAAAAAAAGAGAGAGAGAAAGAGAATGTGAGGATAATTAAAGCCGTGTCACGCTGGCCTGGATTTGAGTATGCCAGGAGGTCACCGAGTGTCAAATCTGTTTACAGACGGCCAGGCTTATTAAAGCAGGAGAGTCTGGTGCTTTTCCTGCTACAGTTCACAGCTCTGACACCGTTCTGGTCTCCTGCCCCGTCCTCTGCATCATCCCCCCCAGCTCGTCTCCAGAGCGCTAACGTTTCCCTCAAGTGTCGTCTTTATCACCCTGTTTGTCCATCACGTTTTTTTTCTTCCCCCCCACATGAATCCGGGGGTGGGGGGGGGGTTCTAACCCTGTCTCTGCATTTTGACTTTGAAATGCAAACTACGTGTTGTAGCCATGAATTATGCTTCCAACATGAAATTATTCCCTGCTAGCAGCAGAAATCTGACCTGTCAGTCGCAGCTTTCAGGCAGGTGAAAACCACTTAACAGTTAATTGTAAAATCATTTCAACTTTTTCTTTTCAAAGCTAGCACCAACCTTTAAGTTCTCCTCCACACCTTGTTCTTCCTCTCTGGTTTTTCTGCATCACGACTCATTTCCTTCCTTCAGGAGAATCCATGTGCTGCTTCAGAATGAAAAACAGATTCAGATTATCCTTCACTGAAAATGAAACTTTGTCAAAGTCCACTTTCTGTGTGACATGAAGTTAATCAGCTGAAGTCTGAAAGTTACTATTAAAGTCAGGGTTGATGCTGGAAAGCTTAGCACAGATGACAGAGCTTATACTGTCATTTCCTGTCCTGGACTAATGTTTGAGATTGGAGACAACCCCCCCCCCCACCCCAAACAAAAAAAGCGCATGCTGGAATCCACGCCTGTGTCCATCTCAACATGGAGATGATGTGGCTTTGAGACCTGATTGTCTCTCGCTTACTACAATATCAAGTCTGAGACAGGAAATGAACAGTATCCAATGAGAGTGCTTTATCTGAAGGGAGGAAGTGCTCACATGCATAGAGTCACATGTTTTTGTTCAGTATCCCCATCGTTCGCAATCCTGTCTTCAGTCCACTTCATCTGAGATCAGATGTGTCACACGTTGATATTTCAACAGTCTGGAACAAAAATGAGCAATACAGCAATTGTGAGACTTTGAGAGAGTTGTAATCTGCACTAGCTATAAAAGAAAGAAAAAAAATTTTTGATTCATCTTTTCTGGAATTGGAACCGGCGTCAGGGGTGACCTTGATCTTTGGAGTTAAAAGTAAATGTCTCAGTCGTCTCCCCTCCTGCTGACATTCCTCTATTTAATGTCAAACTAGTTCTTGTTTCTGGTCGTGTTTCTGGTCCCTGACGGAGAAAAGCAGAAAAAGATATTTTTCTACCCTTTCATGCGCAGAGCGTGTTGTTTAAACTCTCAGACTTCGTGGTCATTTCACAGACTTTTTGGGGAAGGTGACGCTGGTTGTTTAACCTCTGGAGGGAACGGGCGGCGCCCAGCGAGGCGTGCCGCCGCTCCGACCTCTCGGCCGCCACGTCCTTGTGTCGTCTTTGTTTGCATCTGTTTGTGTCTCACCTGAGCATTTCTCCGTGCGCTCGCCTTCCATCGTCACGACGCCTCTTGTAAAACTGAACTTGTCACCTGTGCACAGAGAACACACAAAAAGAAAAACAAGTGATGTAAATGGTATCTGTACCCATCGAGTCTAACACAGCAATCGAAGGCAGACATTTGTACAAAAGATGGCTGAAAACGAGGTTTTCAGTTTTGCTCTGTTGATTGATTTGATATGAAATATAATGACAACTGTAAAACACTATTTGCAAGTCTGTGTGTAAATGTTTTTACATACTGACGATATGATAAAATTATACAGTTTTTTAATTATCATTGTGTTCATGAATAACGTATTAATTTTAGTGGACTACTTTTCTTTTTGTGGGATAGGTTCTGTTTTGCTGTAAATACTGTGTAAAGTGAAGGGTTCTGTAAAGAGAGTAAGACTATGTGAATAATTCTCACTGCAGCTTCTTAGGATCAGAGCGTCGCGAGTCGAGTATGACAGAGAAGCAACATTTCTATTGTTTCTACTATTTCTTTATTTTTCTATTCTTGCCTTAACCCTTTTAGTATCTGTCATAGTTTAATGTCTTTTCACTGTTTTAGGACAACATTCTGGATTTGGACTAGCCTGTGTGTTTGTACAGATCTGTGAACAGTGAGTGACTCTCGCTGAGTCAGCAGAAGTGGATTTTGGAAATCAGAGCGAGCGTTGACCAGCGTCTGTTCCCGGCATCTTTGCAAAAACAGACGAGGATCTTGGACAGACTTTTCACTTGACACCTTTTTTTTCTTCCTCCCCCAACACGTCTGTATAAACTGAAAAACCTCGACATGAGACAAAATAGAACTATGTACACATGTAAAAAAAACAAACAAAAACAAACAAAAAAATGAAAATGACAATGTTGTTCTTTATTCAGTTCCTACTAAAAAAAAAAAAAAAAAGCAAGCCATTGTGTTTCTCCTTTAATGTCTGACTTTTTAAAAGAAGAAGCAGTTTTGGACCTTCTCGATCCTGATGTGCTTGTTCATGTTTTTTGATAGAGAACCGTGGCGGAGGAATCCCCCAGGTCTGTTTCATCATAATTGTACTCAAAGGGTTAAGTGTCATTTGACTTGAAGACTGTGTCGTGATAAGAGTTTGCTGTAAAAAAAAAAAATTCTTCAGTTAATAAATATTTTAGTTGTTTACTTTATCCGCTGAGATTATTTGGCTTTAAATTGTGGCGATGACTGGCGGATGAACACGCAGGTGAGTCACGCTTCCAGGGTAACGGCAAAAATAGAGGACATATATACATATGGCGCCATCATGAGAGAGAGGCATGCAGCTCGCCATCCTACACAAGAGCAATGTTTTCAAGCCTGAGAAATGAAAGCCAATCCCAGCATCAGGATATAGTCCTGGAAAAGTCTTTCATGTTCTACTTTTATCAATACTGCTATTTTCCATTACCCCCAGGAAATGTATGAAAGGCTTCATTGCAGTAAAGATAAGTATATCCTTTTGATGCTTTAATGGAGCGCTGCTGTGCTGCTAACTGGAGCAGGTACAGCTGCACTTTTGAAGGTACAATGTTGGAAAAAAAAACCTAAAAGCTGCACAACATTGAACCAAACGTTTTATATTTTCCTGCAGCAACACAATCCATAAACCCACAGAGCACCTGAAATTATATACAAATACACGTTCACTGAAAAGTAGGTTTTCCCAGTAGGAAGTGCTCTCAACAAGAAGAGCTCTTAAAGTCAAGTAACATACAGATGAAAATGTCTAACAACGACCAGACCGATGTGTTAGTTCTGTTGAGTCATGTTTCCAACAATGTTCAAGCTCAGAGGAATGTTGTCAATAGCAACATGGGAAATACCAGACGATACTTCAAAGACTGAGGAAGAA
The DNA here is from genome assembly GCA_037975185.1 of Centropyge bicolor. Classification (NCBI taxonomy): domain Eukaryota; kingdom Metazoa; phylum Chordata; class Actinopteri; family Pomacanthidae; genus Centropyge; species Centropyge bicolor. Next base: position 933,956 of record JBBMOC010000001.1, read on the forward strand.
AGTCAGCGAAACATAAGGTGAATAAGACTTCAACATTTCTGCCTGAGTCACGTCAGAAAAAACTCATCGGCAATGGTGGTTGCATAACAATGAACAACTCCTCCCATGATCCCACGCTACGTCACAACCATAGACTGTATAAAATATGGACGTAGTGTCCGTGACGTCACCCATAGGTTTCTGAAGAGCAAAAATGAAGCAAATCGTAGTGCGTAGCCATCTTGGTAGCCTACCTCCGGTTACTCCAAATATGGACAAAGAGATGGAGCGAGGGCAGCGCTGAGGCGGGTCGAATGAACGCTATTGGCTGAAAAAAGCCGCTTTATTCGAAATAATCAGTCAATCAATAACTAGCTACGGCTAACCAGCTAGGTTAAATGCTAAATATCGTTGCTAGCCGGCTAACCGACGATCTCTTGCATAATGATGTATGCTGTATATTTTAAACGAACGCCTTATAAAAAAATTCGCCCCCCCCCAGAGTTGTCATGGAGTAGAAAAACAGCTTATGAGACTAGAGCCATGTTTTGAACCAGGCTGTAAATATGTTTTTTTTCTGTCGTAAAATCGGACATTTTAACGTGGGGCTCAAATGTAATTGACTCCCTTCTGCAGCCTGCTCTAGCGGTTATTCGAGGAACTGCAGCTTTTTTGCCTTCTGCATTGGCTTCATTTTTCAGCGCCGGAGGTTGCCGCTTGGTCACAACACCATCAAACTCCATCTTTTGTCCATAGCAGCACAAATTACATACTGTGCATTTAAAGCTGGACAATGTAATTTCTGAAAAAAGGCATAACATTCTAATGTTCTATCCACCTTTGCTCAGCTCTGTGCACTCGGGGGTTTTGGCATGACAGCTGTACTTGGTCAGCAACTCATGAACCACAACACAAGACCAAAATATACCTTTTCTTTAGCTGGACACTTTGCTGCCTGTGCATAATGTACAACAGACTGTCAAATATAGATATGCAACCTCAGTCTATATAATGGCTAATCAGAAAGGAAACATAAACATAAATCACAGGCAGTTAAATAAACATGAATGTGCCAAATTTCTTTACAATCCATCCGATAGTTGTTGAGACATTTCAACCACAGATGTCAACCTCAAGGTGGCACTAGATGAAAAATTTAAGTCAGTGAGATTTAGCCTCTGGAATCATGAACGTCTGTTGAATTACATGCCAAGCCACGAGCACTAAAAAACAAAAAAAATGCAAGAGGAACAGTCAGCCAGCTTCATCCTCTGTGGACCATGAGTATCTGCTCAAAACAACATGGGTGCAACATGCATCAATACATAATTTACTGGGTTCAACATCGATGCTAGTTTTTGAGCTTCGGGCCACGGGTCCAGGTTTGGTTGAGCCTCTCGCATCTCCTTACACTGATTAATAACCATGATCTTCTAACCAGTCTCCAGTGTAAAAAGCCTGCACACTCCATATTCAACCAAGACCTGACCTCTTCCCCTCTGACACTGCAAGGGAACATAACAATCCAGCAATCCAGCAATCCAGCAACAAAATATGTTTATATATAGTAGAATCTGATGTAAATCTTCTTGATAATTTGTGCCTACACTTTCCCAAATTCAGCCTGGCGTGTTTATATAAAATGTAGTAATGTTATAAATCTGCAGTTTGCAAAGTGAGACTTTACTTTTTCAGCGAACGTCTAGATGCAAGAGTCTGATAAAAGAGTCTGATATCTACAGCAGGTTTGTTGTTGAAAGCAAAAGAATCTGGTGCAAATACACTGGAGAATACACACTTTTAATATTACACAGGACTATTATGTCATCAGTCCCAGTGCGTTCCTGTGAGCATCTGCTTGCCACAGATCAGTATGAATGTCTTTATCTGAGATGGTGAATTGAGATGCCTCTGGGGGAGAAACACTCTCCAGTGAGCAGCACTGGGGAGGGTTCAGTCAATTAACCCGCTGTCACTCAGCTGTAAAGCAACTGCTCTGTTCTCCTGCTCGGTCTGTCCCGGTCGCGCTGAGCGGTGGCCCCCATGCTCCCTGTCCTTCCCGGCCCCCGCGCCCCTCAGCCGGGGGCGCCTCCACCCGAAGGTGCTTACCATTCATGGGCTGGAACCTCGGAGGTCGCCACAGAGGTGATGGAGTGACTCCCTCAGCAACAACTCTCATCTACTGTATAGATGCAGAGAGGGGGGGGAGGAGGAGGGGACAGAGCCAGCATCTATGCATGAATAGACAACAGCACACAAATGAAAATTGTTTTTTCAATCAGCTCTAATTTAACTTTAAGAGACGTCTTACTCTTCCTGATAGATTTGTTGGGGTAGAACAACAGAGCAGAGAGAGCAGTTTGGCATCAGTTCAGCAAAACACAAACTTCAGCAGCTCCCCCCCACCCCCTCCTCCAGCCACTTCCTGCTTCTCCTGCCACCGGCAAGCAAATCGATCAATTTCTCCTCTTTCTATTGACATTTCATGAGAACCCCGGGCAGACGCATTGAAATGCAAGAGGCAACAAACACCTCAGGCTGAGAATTAATACATAAACTATGTGCATATTGCGCATGTTAATACAACGAGGATTAAGCTGCTTAAATGTCTTATCGACATCCCGGCCAATCAATGGCTGTGTAATTAAAGAGTGCGGCTGAGCCAGTGACGAGGCGAGTCACACCGCCACTATTGACCCGCGGTCACACGGAGCGGCTAAGTGTTTATTTAACCCAGTGTCGTGGTGTGTAAGCATATGTGTGTGTGTATGTTTAATGTATTTGTTTGACCCGGTGACCCCTCGCTGCTCCGTCTGTTTCGCTGATTTCAAGTTTGATTCGATTTGAAATTCATGTGTTCTGTTTGGATGTCACGCCATATTTAAAACATGAAGGAGGGAAACAATCAATAATTACAATTACAAATATGAATTAGCGTATTCCATGTTCAAGCAGCTGTGAAAATTGGAAACCAGGTGGAGAGAACAACAGAATCAGGAGTATTGTTTTCTGCTAATGGCAAAGCGGTAGTTAGCATATCCAAAGGCGCCTAATGTATTGATGTTCACATGCTGCTGTAGGAGAAGCCTGAACCCGCATATGAATGAATTGCCTACTTGGACCTTTCTTCCACTCGCTGGTGGAACTTTTCTCTCCTCTTTGTAAAGTGCAGATTCAGATCTAAAGAGCTCGTCTGAATATACCAATAGATGTGAAAATGAATGATTTCTTTTAAATTAGAGCGGGCAGTTCACCATCCCCGAGTATGAATTTTTCATAGAGCCCCTGAAAGGATGAATAAGGTGGAGAAAGATGAGACGGGGGCTGCGAGAGATCTAATAAAGATACATGGAGATCTGTAAAGCAGTGTGTGCATTAACTGACTGTGGTGAAACACTCAAGGGAGCAGGTTTGTTATGTTTGTATGTGCTTCCTGTGAATAAATGGACGTATGGGTCGGATAATTCCTGCTCAGTGGTGAGTAATAATCACTGTGTTATTACTGAGTGAAGAAGCTGAAGGAAGTAAAACAGTAAAGATTCTACCAAGAAATAAGAGATTTAACATAAAAACTCAAATATATAGCTTTTCTGTTTGTTCAATTGGTAAAAAGCCGACTGGCTAATCTTACAGATGCAGGCGAACCACTGGGGCTCAGTCACCTTTTCAAAAGGGACAAGATGAAACTCACTCTCTGCAAAACTGAGATTTTGTCTGGACTCAAGCCTACCAACCTTTTAACATGTGATTAGTGCAATCTTAAAGCTGCATTAAGTTGGTTTCTGGCCAACAGGGCGGCAGAAAAACACAGCGGACGGAGGAACACTAGCTTTCATTTGAAGCCATGTTTCTGTCCACGTGACCAAGCCTGGCTCTCCTCTAAGCTCTGGTTTGGTCTCCGGCTTCTTGGAGAATACAGCATCTGGCTCATTAGCTGATAAATCCTCTGGTTGCCAACTTTATCTGCAGCTTTCTTCACCACTGTCTGCACTCCTACATGTGATGAACACACACCTGAACACGAGCCGTCTCCAGGGTAATGTGAGGAAAACCTGACCATCAGATCACAGATATCACTTAAGACTATGATCTATATCCACTGAAGGATTTTCTCTTTAGCACAGTGATTCTAAAGGGAGGGGCAGAACGGTCTTCTGGGTAATTTGGTGGACTGGATCCCGATTAAAGTGCCACTAAGTGTGCCAGAGTCGGCCATCAGGGTGGTTTTCAGGATGCCGCGTCGAGCCGAATGAAAAGCAATTAAACCATCAACCGTCGGCCTCCGCCACGACCTTCACACACCCGCTCTGACCAGCACCATTAATTTTCTGTCACAACTTATTAAGCGATAACATTTATCAATTAGGCAAACAGATTTAAATTGGAGAGGGCACGCAGCCCGGAGGCACAGCCACCCACAAGTGCCAGGCCCATTTAGAAAAAATACTGGACGTAAATGAATTCTTGAAAAGACCTTGTATATCAGGGGGTGTCAGCAGATGCGCTGGTCTCTAATGTGCTTGTTTATCACTGTGTATAGAGACTGCGGATAATCAGTCGAGCAGGCAGCTGGCCTTTATTAAAAAACATGCATTCACAATCGGCTGTTCAGCGGCTCGAGGCGCCGCTCTCCCCCCAGAGGCCGGTTATGAGAAAAGACAGGTTCTTACAGAAAAACCCCTCTGAATCGGTTTTTATTTGCCACTTTATGTAATGGAAAACTTTTCATTTGAGCACATCGAACATCCACCACAATAACACAGACTGTAAAGCAGAGGCCTTTAAATGTCCAGTCGCTGAGCTGAAGTTCGTATTCAAGCAGAAATCTCAAAGAAAAATATTCAGTTTTATGTAAATGCAGACCTAAATGGATGCTGTTTCTCATTTAAACATTAAGCTCATGTTACAGCAGTGTGACACACAGCTTCTTGAAATAACTAAAAAAAAAAAACTGATTGCATAACGCTGCATAATTACATCTAATTATACGTTCCCACAACTCCCTGCGTCCTACTATCTCTGTGTTTTTGTGATTCATTTTCCATTGACCGCGCTGTGAAATCCTTAATCTGGGCCAAGGAGAGAAACTGGGCCAGATGCCGATGATCAATAGACTTTCTCTGATAACCTGACAGATTCTTATTAGATGTGACGGCCTGCAGCCTCCAGCCCTGCCGTCACATTCATCTGCACTCGCGCTGGCTGACTTTGAATATTTGGATGAGAACAAAGCAGATCGTCGCCACATCCAGCCTGAACCACCTGACTGCTGAGGTCTTCATTTCATGAAGAATAATGCACTAACATTTGGGACAAGATGACAGCTTTACAGACAAAGAGGTAAAGGGTCAGTTCACTCAAATCTCAAAAATCTCTTCGCTGCCTCTGGTGCTTCTGAGTCTACACCAATACAACGATCATCACCAGAACTTTCGCTTCAAGAAATAATTCACCATTTTATGAACTACAATTCTTAAATTTCTCACCCAGAGTTTGATGAGATGATTGACACCACTCTCATGTTTTATGAAAGCTGTTCTGCAGCTTCAGCAAATAGTCGATTAGCTTAGCTTAGCATAAAGACTGGAAACAGGTGGGAAACGTTAGCCTGGTTCTGTCATCTTACAATATCTTTGTTTAATCAGACTTCCAGCAAAAAAATAGCCCCGCACACATCTCACTACCTGTTTCTACTCTAGGGTAAACAAGTATCGACGACCGTGTTTGGCAAATTTGAGCATTGTGTCATTTTAAATTAAAGATAGTTTTATTGGTTAAAACTGTACAAAAGTTTTTCAATCTCAACACAAAAGCATAAAAAATGGTGATGTATTTCAAATATACTAGGAGACATTATTTATTTATATTTATTATATGTATTTTAAAATTATTTATCATAGATAAGACAAATATACCTTTCATTGATGCAGATTCTCTAAAATGCAATACTTCATAAATATTACACATGTTGTATGTATGTCTATGTGGTTTCATGTGCACACACACGTACTGATTGCACACTGTAATTATTCATTACGAGCGCTGGTGTCAGGATGATGCTGCTAACAAACATGACAGTTCCATGTGTGCACGTGTGTGTGTGTGTGCATGTGAAAAGGCAAAGGTCTGCTCGGTAAATATGACTGGAATAGATAACACGACTCTCACCGGATAATGAGACAGGAAGAAATGTTAAGGGAGCCCTGGGAGAGACATGTAATGAAGCATTGTTTGCAAGATGAGAGGGCACACACGCACATACACACACACATACACACACACACACACTCACAGGTAATGAAGCATTGTAGGGGGTTGAGCCTGGTTGAGGCTGATAACATCCCGTTGTGCCTGATGGAGGACAATGGGCCGTAGAAATGGAACCACACCGTCTGTGCAACCAAACTGTACCATCATCACCCCCCCGCTCCCCCAACACACACACACAGACACACACACAGATGGATGGATGTACCTGAAAGTGGGGCTGAAAGATAACAGGGAGGCCTGAAGAGGAAAGAGGTCTGCAGACGACACTCCACCCTCGCTGTTGTGCTGCAGCTCTGTTGCAACATTGATCATGACCGGCGTGGACGCCTGAGCCGGATGCGTCCCACCAACGAGTTTAATTAAAAGATGCATTTTCATAAGGGGAGAGTCGGGGGGGGACCTGCCACATATGGACGCCTTCCAGAAAAAAAATGTTACGGCAGCTTAGAAACGCTCCCGTGGAAGCACTGCTTCGATGGCTGAGCGATCTCTCTTCCTTTTCGTTATCCTCTGACGGCTTCTGTTTGCCAAAAGATTAACGCGGTCTCCAGAATTTTTTACCGCAGCGCCTGTACTTTACTGGAGTTCAGGAGGTGTATTCGACGCGGGTAGTTAATTATATGGTGAGTGGGTTAACCAAGGCGGACTGGTAAAACTCCCGTTGCGCTTTTGTTTCCGACATCCCGCTCTTGTCTTTTAGTTTTGTAGCTCTCACACAGGGAGAGCAAAATGGGAGTGCGGCTTGACTTGCAACACAAATGAAATTGAATGTTTTATCTGGGTGAGCAGATGGAGAACACCCCCTGGAAACTGATGGCACCTCAGTGTACACTGTAGTCTAGACAGAGTTTGTAGCAGCAGCGAGGGTTCAGAAATTATTATGTGGTTTGTTATGTTTGGAACGGCTGTTTTGTTTGCCGGAATAATGAAGTGATATTGATACGGCTCAGGCAACAGAGAAATACGAGTACTGGAAATGGATTCTAAGAGTCAATTAACCCCGGATAGATGGGGGTTGTAATGCACTTGCTTCCAGACGCCGGTCTTGAATTTTGGATCACATGCAAAGGAAGCCTGAGGAAGACTGTCGGCTTTCCATTATGAAAAGGCTGGCATCCATTTCCCTGAGATAATTTCAATTATATGAAATAAGCATTTTCGAATTAAAAACGTGTCTCGGATGTGGTGGCGTTAAGAATAAAAATTGTAGCAGGGGGAAAAAGTAGATGATACATTTGAGCCTATTGGTGCTTACTGTGTAGCCATATAAGCTGTAACCTGACAAATCCATTACTTCCAAATTCCATTACTTGCAAGATGGCGCCGCTCTAGTGGCCGACTGTTACAGCAGCTCTCGCTCACCGCCGAGCTTTTTCCTCTTTTTTTCTGTCTTTTCCTTTATTTAAATATATTTTTCACATGCTCCCAAAGTGTGTGAAGGAGCGATAGCGCAGGTCTTTTCTTCCTGCAGCTGTTAGACTGTACAACCAGCACTGCTCCCAATAGACCATGGACCATATACTGCTTTTCAGTACACTTGTGCAATACCTGTTCTTTATGTAACTCCACTCACTGTGCAATACTTGACCAAGTCAATGTGCAATTTTCTGTATTTAGTACTTAATATTTAATATTCTGTATCTAGGCTGTCATTTCTTACCTCAGTTTAGGCCCATTGTGTATTTTTACTGGTCATATAATTATATATTTCAGATTTTATATTTCATATCCATACTCAAAAGTGTAAATAAGTAATGCGAACTTGTGTATATCTCCTTTTTTTAGATTGTTATTTTTTAGACTGCCATTTGTTCTTAATATTTAACTGCTGCTATCCCCTGTGCTGCTGTAACATGAATTTCCCCACTGTGGGCCGAATAAAGGCTTATCTTAGCTTATCTTAAATATCCTGCTCACTGTGAAACAGATTGCTCTATTGTCGCCCATACATGTGCTGTCTCATGCACTACAGTCACAAACTGCAGAGGAAGAACCTTTGCGTCATGCTATTCTTCCTGTTTCCCAGTCATCTCCTGCTCCTAATGAGACATATAGGTCGACAGTGGAACTCCTCAGGCCGCCTCACACTGCTCATCAACCCATCTGCACCAGCATCCCTGGCATCTAACCGCACACACTCACATCACAATCTGGGGCTGCCTCCCCTCCAGCCCGCTGCCAAACGCTGTGGCCTGGTTTTCAGACAATCTGCCGCCCAGCAGGAGGCGGTGTGAAGAGAGCTGCAGAGTCCCCCCCGGGTGGCTGACCCGCAGGGAGCAAAACCCTCTGCAGCTTTCAGGCTTCGTTCCAGTCCACTCATATCTACACTGGTTGTCATAGTTACAAAAAGTGGAGTAATGCATCCTGATTTTGTGAGATATTCTGCAAATCGAGTGAAACAGAAGGTGGCGCTCATGCGACTAAAACAAGCAGTCGAAGTAGTGACAATAAAACACAATTATAAAAAGTGTCAAACCAACACTGATTCACTTTTTTCTTCTCTAATAACAAAACAAATATGATGCTTCTTAAAAAAGTTGATTTGGGCAAAACTTTGTCAGAGATATATGATCCATGAGTTTTGGAGGCTCCTACATCATCAATGTGAAAAATAAAAAGGTAGTGAACCACAAAATGAGTCAAACTAAATGAAGTGTTCCTCTTCCACCTGCCAGCTCTGTTGGTGGATTTCTCATTGCTGCATGATAGCAGATAGTAGCTCATACAGAGTAATAACAATAATAAATAGTGGAATAAAAATGAAAATATGTCCTTGTTTGGAACTAGAATGATCAATTTGTTACATATTTGTGTTTTAATATGTTTTTGTCAAATGAAACTTTGAGTCTCAAATATGATAAAAATTGAAACTCATATATGGAAATTAATATTTAACTTTTTTTTTGTTTGCTTCTTCAGAAGGACCATTAAAGGCTCCAGTTTCAAAGAACTGGAATTTGTCAATTATTTCATGGTTGAGGCTTTACAGGGTTAAAGGAGGCTGTTCCAAAGTTTGGTAGCCACAGTAACACGATCATCATGGGATTGGCTCTAAGAGGAGCAAAAATTCAGTATGTATTCAGCATGATTAGCTCTGTTAGCACAGAATAATATCATCACTTTGAGAGACATCATGAATGTGCTGAAGTGCTGAACAAATGGAACTTTTGATCTGCTGGGCAATATTGGATGAAAACCAATAGTGGACAATTCAATTCACTCTCTTGCATCTACTAGATTTGATTGTAATCTGTCCAATAGCTGTTCAGATATTTCACCAAGAAACTAAACAAAGAGTATGATGGAGCATCTGTGGCTTAATGACGAGGCTTGATTCATTAACCAGAGGCAGTAAATTATGAACTGGGCCACAACATTGAACATGATGATAATTAGCAACTATAACAAAGTGTGATAGACTAAGACGACGTTGCTGATTGGTGTTTTGCCACCCGCTGTGAATCCCATGCATGTGTGAATAAGTATGATCACAGTATGTTTTACACCTCCGCCGTGCAGCGCTGGTGTGACGTGGCCTGATCGTTGCATGAGACCTTCAGAGTTCGCTGCAGGGGAGGGGGGGGGGGCGGGGGCTGAGCGAAGAAAGAGGACAGGGAGTCAGACCACAGTGTTTGACATTTAGTGGCCTTTGGCTTCATTGTCAGACGCTCTACAGGAGAGAGCGCTGCAGACGGAACACGCAGGAAATCCCACACACACGGATTGAAAAGAGCATTTTATAACCTCGGGTTCAAGCTCAACATGTGGTGGATACAGAGCATGTCTGTATATTCCTCCATCAGAAGGAATTATGAGAGCAAACAGGAAGTGAAAGTAGTATTCTGACCTTTGACTTAATTATTATGATTAAAGTTAGATTGTGGATAATAAAACTGATTGTTGACTGGATTGTGTTTTGGCTATTTTAATTCCTAATTGTTGCATCAGATTTTCTAAATTTTTCCATTTTGTCCTTATTTCTGGTCTTGGAGATAATCAAGTATTCTATCAACTATTCTTGATTAATGAAGAAATGAACAACACAATAATTGTATTTATATAACAAGATCATTAATATTAAAAGTAACAGTAACATGTTCATAAAAGTACAATTGCATGAAGTCCTCTTATATGATTTTTAAAAAGTTCTGTATATAAAGTTAGGCCAATTATAAACACCTGATCAGCTGATGTTCTACCGTTTCAGACCTCCCACGTTACATATAAAGTCCTATGTCAGCACATATCCGTCCCTGCAAGCAGCAATCACCGAGGCAATTTGCGGTGGCTAAGCTAACGGGCCTCGCCGTAGCTAACCAAATTACTCCTGTGCAATCCCCTCGCCTCTGCTGACACAGCGAAAAGCAGCGCCGCAGCTGCTTTGCAATTTAAGTGCATTTACTTCCCGACTCCTCCTTTTGTCTACTTTCAACTCAACACACAGCCTCAGCTCTCGGAGCGACAATGAGAACGTCCGTGCATTCGCCTGCTGTATAATGGCTTCCTCAAACTGAACACTGCTGCCTGTTTCTACACGTCTGCAAACAATAATTTATCTCACTTTTCTCTGCGTGTGCACAAAGCCACACGATCGTCGCCTCCTCACACCGCGGCCGTACGTCACCCCGCTGCGTCCGGGGGCTGCTGCTTCTTCTTCTCTGCTTTTGCTTGGCTGCTGGCATGAGGTAGAGATTTTCCATCTCTGGCCCTCGGCTCTCCTTCAGTAAATACCACGGCCCCTTCTGTGGGCTGAATCCCTCTTAATACCCTGCAATCCTTAACAGCACTGGACAGAGAAGCGCGGACGGAAGATTGACCCTCTATTTTGAAGGGATGACGCTTCACGGGGCGCCGGAGCAGCCGCAGATTATGTTGGCTGTCTTTACAAAGAGTTCAGAGACAGAATGAGGCCTGGACGCCACGAGACGTCTCATCCTCATCTTTTATACAGAGAGGAGAAGGGGGGTCAGTCAGTGACACGCAGGGTTTGGAATTAGCATTTGGGAAGCAAGTGTTGGATAAATCACTGATCAATGAATAATGTTTAAATTACTGAATTTGATTTATTAACAGTTTCACTCAAAGATGCATATTTGACCGTGAGCTATTAAAATGGAAACATGAATTGTTGGTGTGACAGATTGGCCTCCTGTTACAAAGCTCTGCACAAAGCATCATGCTGCAGAATTAATAAAACAAACAATCCTAATGACCTTTTCAAACCTTCTGCCTTTATGTGCATTTTGAGTATCATAAACCTGAGTGGAAATGGCACGGTATCAGAAAAAACGTTTTTATTCTTGTTGGAGGTGGAAAAAGTTGGTGCATCGATAATGAGATGATGTGATGAAAAACAACGTAAACAAAACAAAGTATTGGTGCAAGATAGAGGCAACAAATTATTGAAATACAATACTAGAATTAATGTTTTTTTTTATTTTCAAAGAGAAATACAAAGATGGTTGATCAGCCAATACTAGTGTAAAAGCTGACCTGCATTACTCTCAACCATAAGGAGTAATGACTCACAAATATTGCTCTTATTATGTCAAGAACCTAAGAGCAGTTTGTTTTATTACAGACGGCTGTAAAATTTCGGAAATGACTTTTGGTGGAGACCAAACAACCCATTGTTGGACAAGTAATATAAAAGAAATAGTGTCTTTAATCTTAGTCACAACGATTCATCTGAGCCTAACTCAAGCACCATAAATGAGCATTTTCCAGACATAAGAGGAAAATGCCAGCAGCCGCTGCTCATGAGAACCACGGCTCATAGTCCAACACAAAAGGTCTGCTCTTATATGGAGCGGTTAAGTGAGCTCCCTGTCATGTTCACTTCATGTTAACCTGGACTCTGCAGAGCCGTAAGAACTGGGAAATAAATAGATGGTGGCAGATTCAGAAAACTATATGGTCCATCACAAAGCGATTTAAATTTGACAGGGCTCATAAATAACATAAATAAATGAAAACTACACACAAACAGAAAAGACTAGAGTGAATATGGCTGAGTACGAGAGGAAAGTGAAAAATATGTGCAAAGACTAAGGTTATAAGTTTATGTTGTACCAGAATGCAATGTTGAAAGTGAAGATATAAAATATTACTTTTAATACTTTAGTGAATTTTCCCACTGTGGGATGAATAAAGGTTTATATTCGGTTTTAAAGCTTCTTGAAGAAAATGTCTTCATGTACAATATCATAACAGTCAAATTTAGCATGATAAAAAGAAAAGCAGAAGTAAAAAAAAAAGTGATTGTATTCAATATACAAAATGATAAACAGGTTAGATACAATAACTTCCTACCGTCACTGAAACGCCCCACTGTCTTTCACATGCAGTTTAACTTGTACTATAAATATTTACGACAGCACTTGTGGTCAGCGGTCTTAATCTCAGACAGCCAGGCCTTTCTGGTCAGCTCCAACACAAACACCTTTCTGTGTCACCGACAGCATCATCAATCAACACACATCGTTAACGCGCTCTAAAAGCTCACACACACACACACTTTCAGCTCATTACATCGGTGTTTGTCCTGGAAGTCGTTCTACCCATTGTATCTGCTCACTACAAAAATGACATTTAAATAATCCAAATAATGATTAGAGAGGAGGAAGACGGAATAAAGCAGAGGGAGGTGGGAAGATGGAAAGTTACAAAAAATCAATATCAATTCGGACATTTTTTTCTCACATTAAATCAAGATAATAGCCACAAACGATAAAACGGAGGAAGCTGTTATAAAATCTGTTCCTCCTGAGCCGACATTAACCAGCCAGATTTGTAAAACGTGGAGGAGACTTTCTGCTTTTTTTGTGTTAAACGAATAAAAATAATGTAAGTAGGTCTTCGGAAAAAAATAGATTATATATTTAGAAAGGTGACATTGCTCCATTAGTTAGTGAGAATGATGTTGAGGCTGCTTAACAGGAAGTAAGAAAAAGTACTGCACTGCTCAATAAACAATGAAATTTAACCCTCAAATTTAAGTAAAAAATTACGTTACAAATAGTAAATTTCAGGTTCATAAATGTTTTAAATACAGCTGACTGGTTTATTGATTGTTTATCAAAATTGATGTTGTGTGTCTTTGGATTCACTCATCAACAAATTGTCATAGCATGAAATTATTGATAATTAACCTTAACAGTACTTTGTTACTGTTTTAGTAGTAATATAAAAGTGATATAAATACAGTAACTAGTTAAAGCTTTACTGTAATCAACAAGTTAGCTCAAACAGTTCTCACAGTCTTTTACATATAACACTTCATCTAAAGCCTCAATTCATCGAGTGAACTGAACAAAATATGGATAAACAGTTGCTGCATTTTGCCTTCAACTGCTGTGGAGTCAGTGGAAAGTGAACTTCTTGACAAACATCACAATGTACTATCCAATTTCCCAACAACAATATACATCAACTCTCCTCAGAGATGGCAGTTTTATTATATTCAATACCCGGACCAGAACATTGCTGCTACTGCGCCTTGTGATTTCTGTCTGTACAGTGCTTTTGGTGTTTGCTGCTGACAATGTGTGTTGAATGAGGCAATGCTATATGACCAATGTGTGTTGTGCTTAAGAAGTCGAATAAATCCAGATTGATCTCTGGCGATCTTCTTGGCAAACTGAATCTTTACAAATTGTCTATAATTTTTAAATAATTCCGACTTTTAAATAGTAGTAAGTGCGGCCCCCTGATGTGAGGCTGAAGCCCATTTAGAAATATTTCAAATGGATTTCTCTAATCGCGGCCTGCTATCTATGAAAATGAGCCTGTCAAGCCACACATGGAAATAAAGAGTCAAATCCCAAACCTCATCACGTCCACAATTCATGTCAGTTTGCCTAATGAATAGCAACTTGGGCGTCTTCTCTGATGAGCAATAAGAGGAAAAGCTATTCACAAGCTTATGTCAAATATCAAACAAACCTATGATCCAGAAATTGAAGGTAAACTTCTAAAACTCACTGGAACAATAATTTCATTCTGTCATACATATTATAATGTATGCAATCACTATATTCACCACACAGTTTGGTTCTGCCCAGATTATGAAGCAAATGGTAAACGATGGTATGAAGCACAGAAAGGGAGAATTTGAAAAAGAAAGTTTCAGCTCTGTGATTGGTGACCGTCATGTCTGCAGATGGTGAAAACAAGAAGAGAGAGAAGAGAGCGGGAAATGAAGCAGCAAAGAAACAATCTTGTGAGAAACTGAAGGCGGTCTGTACACAACAAGTCATCGCTAAACCCGCCCGGGGGCGAGAGCAGAAAACAAATCCGCCCCATTTGTGGGAAATATGTGGAAAATATCCATATTCATGATGAGGAAAAGAAGGTGTCTGACTGCGTGCGGGCCAGGCGATACGACTCTCCTCCTGATGCAACGCTGACATTTCGGTCAGCGCCCGGAGGGAGGACTCGGGTGGAGAGAGGGCAGCGCCGCCCTGGACGGTGTCACAGCTTTCTGCATGAGTGCAGAGCTTTGCATAATTACACAACAACAAATGTGAATGTGTCTGTCTGACGGGGTTGGAGGGGGTTTGCACGACTTTGGGCAAAGAGCACATTTTGCTTTAAGGGAGGTGTTATCACATTTCTTAATGTTTACTAGCTCAGAACGCTATCGGCTCTGAGGGAGGAAGCTCTGACTTCATGTAATTAAATGGCATGTCTACCTGTGTGGGTCACTGTGTGGAGAAGCAGGTTGGCTTTGCTTTGTGTTGTTGCCTGTTTGTGTGTGGGTTCAGATGCTCGTTTATGGGTGGCTGTGAAAGTTTTTGTTTTTGATTTTTTTTTTAGCATGCTTTTTGTTCTTGCTCCCCCCGACACACACACTGCTGCTACCAGCCCAAAGGAATATGGAAAGAAAGAGAAGGCAGAAATGGCAAAGTGTAGGTGACAAACTCAAACGCCTGCATTAAATTGGGTGCTGTACAGTCTGGGCGATAATGTCCCAGCTCCCATATTGAATTTTTTCTTTCTGTCAGCACCTTAATTTGAACAATATAACATAAACATGTTTTTCCTATAAAAAAAATATTTTTCTCACTTAAATTTCACTCCTGGCTGATTAAGTGTTTGTGTGTATCGGCCACTGGAGGCAGCAAAAGTGCCAGGAATAAATCACACGAAAATGGGGTTGAATGTAATGATGTAATTCTGAAGATTTAAAAAAAATGGGCCGAACCTCTGAACGAATCCGTGTTGAATGTTGTCTTAACACAAGCAGATGATCTGAAATAAGAGTTGTGTTTTAGATCAGAAAATATGTGATCAAAGAACAAAACCACAAACTAAACATGTATCTGTTTGTTGGATACTTAAAGCCTCAGAAATGGATTTGGTTTGTAGCTAAAATATTAGCAATGACGGACATACAAGCAAGCAATGATAGACAGCAATGTTCCAGCTCTTAATGGACAATGTGAACTTTTTAAACCTCCTCCTAATTTGCATACAGAGTATACCAGGACTGCTTGGGTGCATTGGTGATAGGAGATTCCCACGGACCAAGTGAATCAACTGGGCTTATCAACCTTTCCACCTGTCATCAACCTGAGCCCTGTGTTAGTGCAAAAAAGCTGCAGTTATTCGAATAACCGCTAGAGCAGGCCGCAGAAGGGAGTCAATTACATTTGAGCCCCATGTTAAAATGTCCGATTTTACGACAGAAAAAAACATATTTACAGCCTGGTTCAAAACATGGCTCTAGTCTCATAAGCTGTTTTTCTACTCCATGACAACTCTGGGGGAGGATTTTTTTTATAAGGCGTTTGTTTAAAATATACAGCATACATCATTATGCACAATTCATAGTTGTCAATCTAAGTGGCGCCACTTTGATTGACAACTAGCCACTGACGGTCTAAACGCCGTCACCCCGGCTAATTCTAGTCACTGAGTTTGGGAAAGAGATCGTCGTGGGGTTAGCCGGCTAGCAACGATATTTAGCATTTAACCTAGCTGGTTAGCCGTAGCTAGTTTGATTATTTCGAATAAAGCAGCTTTTTTCAGCGGCTTTTTTCAGCCAATAGCGTTCATTCGACCCGCCTCAGCTCCGCCCTCGCTCCACCTCTTTGTCCATATTTGGAGTAACCGGAGGTAGGCTACCAAGATGGCTACGCACTACGATTTGCTTCATTTTTGCTCTTCAGAAACCTATGGGTGACGTCACGGACACTACGTCCATATTTTATACAGTCTATGAGCTTATCCTCCTAACCTGAAAGTCCACCACTCCACCCACCTATGCTCATTGGCTCAGCAAAATGTTGTTGGTCATTCAAATGGAAAGACGGCGCCTGCACAGACCCAATGAACAGAACAGATTTGAGAGAACTTCCTGGCTCTGTGTCAGGTGTGATGTCTGACTCAACCTTTCACATTGTTTGTCTCTAGCTGTGATGTTCAAAAATGTTCAAAATAGTAAATAAAATATTTTAAAAAAACAACAACAGTCTTATGGGCAGCACGACTTGCATCATCAACAGAAATACACAGAATGAATGATGTGCATTCCGTGACGTGCACATTCACAAACAGCAAACCATACCCAGCATGCATTGCTGCGTGGGAGGCAGAAGAAGACACAGCCCACCCGGGTCAACCGCAGCTTCACGCACGTCGATGCAATGTGCTCTGCCCTTTCAAACGCAAGCGTACATATTTTTCATGCGCAACAGACTGAGATAAATGACAACGAAGCGGAATAACAAACTGCCCTGCTGAGAGAGAGAGAGAGAGAGAGAGAGAGAGAGAAACAGAAAAAGAAGCAGTCAGAAAATAGATGTTATGGTCAACTGTGATTAAAAGAGGAAAAAAGATATAAAAAGAGGGAAGAATGATTATTCAGCCGGGCGTCTAATCGGAAATTGAAGGTGAAATCTTCAAACCCCTTGAGCAGCAGGAGAAGAGTAATAGAGACAGCCAAAGCCAACATCTTCATCTGAGATCAATGCTTTCTAATCCAGGACACATGCACGCATTAATGATCTCTTAACCTCTCGCACCTTTTTCTCCACCTCCCCTCCTCCATCCTCTTAATCTCTGACATGCACCTTCCCTCAGCGCTGTCTGCTCAACACCTGAGCTCCCGGTATCCCAATAACTCCATCGGACGAATGATTCAAAAACTGCCTCTGAAAAGTTCTCTCCTCTCTCCACAGACGCGCTCTCGTCTTGATGAATATCTCGTCGTTTAATGACGCAATTTTCGCTGCAAAGTTCAAGATCATTACCAACCAGAAAGTGAGAGGTGCATACGTTACAAGCGACTGAAAACAATGAGACTGCCAACTCGCCATCGAAAAATATGGCCGAGCTCGGTGCGCAAGCTGCGGGATATTTACGGGAGCCCATTTGCCACAGCTGATATTTGTAACTAGAAATGGGTAACACACAGAGTTGCATCTAAAATTAAATATCAAACCACGAAAGCAAAAACAGTCGGTGTTTTGGAGGAAATCAAGCTGGAATGTGTGCAAGAAAATCAGGTAGAAGCTGGATGTCGCCTCATCTACTGCGAGCAGATTGAAATTTCTGGTGTAGAAAAATGTATTACGGCAGAGCTCCACTGGAGACGGAAATGACTCCGCTGATTAAGTTAGCTAAAAGCAGATATGTATTGTACGTACAAAAATAAAACCGGCTTCATCTGGTAGCAGTAGGTGGAAAACACTATCACCAAACTGCACTCGTATCTTCAGCCTTATTATATATTTTTTCATTTCATAATCATTTGTTTCATTTCTCATTAACGTGTTTTATTTCACTTTCCATTTACTGATATTTGTCATGTAACAACAGCAGAGACATACTGTGGTAGCATTATTCTTACATTAGTCTCATTTGTCCTGATGTGTTGTTTCTAAATGGAGATGATTTTCACACTGATGATGATTCTATTTAGGTTAAAAAAAAAATAGTTTGCACATGCTCAGTGAACGTATGTGTTTTAACATCAGCCCTGCATTGTGTGTGTGTGTGTGTGTGTGTGTGTGTGTATGTGTCCGCTATCTACCAGGAACATTTTCCAATATAACAGCAACCTTGTCCGGACCAGTCGTCCATGAGGACCAAAGGCTGATCCTAATGAGGCGAGACATCATTTCTGAGGTCCTGGTTAAGGTTACGGGTTAAGCTGTCCACAATGAATTGAAGTCAGTGTGAAGTCCTAACAAGGACAGCTGCACAAACCTGTGTGCGTTTGGTCTGACTTATTTGACTTTTGGGGATACACACAACACTCAGTACCAGTTAACTGGAGACAAAGTCTGTGCCCACAATTTGGTAAATGCTGATTTTTGGGTCTGTGGTTAAGGGCTAGGTCAAGGTCAGGGTCAGGGTTGGGCAAGTAGTCATCATTGTTAGGATGAGTCGCCAGAAAATGAATGGTAGTCTATGTAAATTCTCCAGAAGTGACATAAGCAAGTATGAGTGTGTGTGTGTGTGTGTGTGTGTGTGTGTAAAGCCTTGGAGCTCTACAGCAGTGTCAATAGCAAAGACGCTGAAATAGAAATTGTAGCCAAAATGTCAGAGCCTGCTAGTGCACAATGATAAAGCCGCTGTTGTTGAATTAAATTAGTTCAAAATGTTAAGTTTCTCCAACATGAAAGCACAGTCAATAAGTGCAAGTTGTCGTAAAGCCCAGAGGCTGTGCTCTCGCTGGTGTCGCTCCTCTGACTCTCTCCACGGCCCAGTATGTTCTGACGAGGAGCTTTTAATAACACACACACACACACGCACACACACACACACACACACACAGCTCTGGCACCAAACAGCTCTGATGCATGGGAAACTAAAACGAATGGGATATGCTGCATTTTCCCTCGAGGGTAAAAGCCGAGGGTCTGTGCATCCTCCTCGTATCCCACCACTCAAAAGCACACGGCCGTAGATCCCTTTCAATTACAACTGCATGTTCTCTAATTAGATTCACAGTGAGACAATCTGAGACAGAGGGGTATTTGTTTTAGGCCCGGGCGTCTCGCGGGAGGAGCGAGACGTTCACATCCTTTTGATCAGCAGATAACAGTGTTTGCTTTCAGTGATAATTATGCTAAAGTTTCACTATAGAATCAAAATTGGAACAGTGGTTCTGTGAATGTAGGACATCTCATATCCTTCAGATGAATCTCACATGAAGCATTCTAATTATAATTTTCACACAGAGTTACATCAGCAGTAGCAGATAATGCTAAAAACTCACAGATTCACTGTAAAACAATTTCATAGAATAGACGTTCATTGTCAACTCGCCTACAACATTTGTCTGTTTGTCCACCAAGCTTAGCCAATCAGAAATGAGCTGCACCACAAACCTTTGAGACTTAATGCACTACATATACTTTTCACAATTCTCACTATAATAACTAAACAGAACAGACTGCAGGATATATACCTCACTGCAGAACGGCAATAATAGAAAAGGCCTCAAAGAAAAACCAGCCATTGTCTTTGAAGAGTAGAAGCTGTTTGGGTAAGTGGAGTCTTCTTGAACATCTGATAGGTCGTCTATTGATTGCAAGCTTTGGGCTGATTGATAATGGGGCTTGGTTGATAGATACTTGTGCTGTTGAAGACATCACACTGTTTCTTTTATTACTTTCTGTGTTCCAAAGTTCGTGTAAAATCAAAGTCAAGGTGTTCAACTACTGCCAGTAAACAATGTCTCTGTCGTCTATGGTTTTGACGTGTGCACTAGAGGGTCTACAAAATGTGGGGGATCCAAAACAGACCCTTGGAAAATGTGCCCAGGCTCTATAAGCACAATACAATTTACACTCTCCATCTCATCTCAAAAAGCAGGAGTCAAGTGGACCTGTGAAAACCTGCTACTGCTCAGAACTGAAGAGAGCTCAACCACCTCCTCTAAACCAGGCTGCAAAGACATCCATACATCATCAGTGTCCTGCCTCTGCTGCCGACAAAAAAAATCATCAAGTTGGGCTTGAATGTGTCTGCTCATGCATCATAGAGGGAATGTATCTCTCCAGCTTTCTTGTTAAAAGTGCAAGAATCTCATTCATGATGCAGATAAAATGTACTGCAGGTCAACTGGAACCAAAGTCAAACCACCTGATTCAAGGCTCAGGTCAGTTAAACTAATTATACCACTAAATGTGTAGATAACCTCACCCAGATCTGGATAAAAAAGGCCAGTGCACTACATGGCCCAGAGGTGAAAATGTGAGTGTAAACGAGTCCATCAGCTTGTGTTACCCCCTGTCAGTCTGTACATGGAGCGCTCCGCCTCTTGCCCTGTGCATGCCGGGATGGATTCCAGCCCCCCCGCAGCCCCGAACAGTAAAAGCAGTTTCGGAAATGGATGGCTGGATGCATTTATCTGATATATCTTCTCGCTGTGCCGTTCACTGTGATGTCACTCCTTCCCATCAGTGTCCAGAGGATGCTTTTCCAATTCAGAGTCAATCAGGGAGAAAATGAAAATCTCACTGGGCTGAATTATTTATACACAGAGACCCTGCTTTCTTCATGCTGCGATCAGCAGCCTGCCCTCATTATGCACACACACATAAACACACACACACACAGTCCTGCCTCCATCACTTCAGAGGACATTACACTGACTTACATTCATTTCCTGGAGTCTCACCCATACTATAACCTTTACCCAAGTATTTACCCTAAAATGTAATGATTTACATCGCATAATGTTTCTATAAGGAAGGTGAGTCCCCACAATGTGACAATGTAAGCTGATTTATGTCCTCACAACATGACCAATACACAGATCACACACACTCACCAAGACAAATTTACACATATTTTGCATCAACAAGCTTTTGGATTTACTGTCTGACAGACAGGATTTTTACATATGATTCAGAAAGAAGACGAGGGTCCTGGTTTGCTCAGGTAAGAACTGGAACAGGTAGCTGTGTCAGGCAGATACAGTTTACAGAAGGTAGTGATTAATGTACAGAGACCTGAAGAATCAGTTGTTTAATGAGGAAGTTTATGTTTTGACAAGATGTGAGTTTACACTGAAAAGGCCAACTACATTTAATGTTAATGCCATCCAAACAGGCGAGGAAAGCAAAATCTGAGATAATCATTCTACATGAATTTTCGTTTGTATGATGTAGAGATATATAACCTTTATAAAATATCACAATATTTAGTTTTATGTCAATATGTTCACAAATTACAAGAAAAAAAAGCACTTAATGTTAGTCTTTTTCTCTTTCTGCCTACTCCCTGGTCCAGGTTTGTGGTGCTCTGGGCGACCGACAGATATCAGTGTTTTTAAAGGAACTAATTCTTCAGTAGAAAGTAGTTCCAACGGCAGTGAGCTCCTGTATATTTAGGGCCTTGTGCATCATGACAGCCAGGATGATTTCAGCATAGAAAATGAATGAAGTCGTTTTAATCAGTTCAGCTGCAGGATAAGCATTTTTACTCACTTCTTGCCTGGTGTGAAATCTTTTGACAATAATATATTAAAGTGGTCAACAACTGACCAACTAATTCATCTCCACATTGAGTAAAAACATATTTAATGAGCGCCGGTGGATATTCGGAAGTTTGTTAAAAGTTACCTGAAGTGGCACTTTCACCCACTGCGAGGTGAATCGTTACAGCAATTAATTTCATGGATCTGCGTTTCCGCCACATCAACTGGGGATTAAAGAACAAAGGGAGGAATAAAAGAATATGGGTGAGCAGCGCTGAGTTTAGAGGACGACATGTCACAGCGGCGGGGTCTTAAATTCTGACGAGGAGCGGGATGTGACATGGGCCATCTCCCTGACACTAGAGAGGTTTAATCATCTCTCATGGTTTCACACATCATCGCTCTTCACTCCAGATTAGATAAATCACTGCTTTTAATAAAGCCTTTCTGGGAGTTTGCAGACTCTCCCGAGGAAATCGTGATCTACGGTGTCTCAGACTGTGGTAATGTCAAATATCTACATAAGTCCCTCACCAATAACACGGGGTGGTATATTACCTTGTTGGTCACAGAAGGTCACAGCACTGATGCTTGTCAGTATTTTCTGCTGAAATGACGCTGAGGGTTGAAGACAACTCTCTGGCAGCTCTGTGGCATAAAATGGTCTGAATTGCTGTACCCAGTCTGCTGTACCTTTAGGGCAAGCCACAGGCGCAGCCAGCAGTTCAGGTAGTCATTGTAATGGATGAGGTGAGAAAATACAAGATCCTGTCAAGTGCTCTTAAACGGAGGTCCTGTAAGTTCAAATCATTTGCCTTTGAACTTTTTTTTCTCTGTTGGAGATCTTGCCAGCGCAGATAACTGAGGCCATAGGGATACATTTGAAGATGAAATTAATGCAAGATCCCAGCATTTTCAGATTGTTTTTAAATGTTATTTGTCCATAAAACAATAGAATTCAAATGCAAATGTAATAAAAAATGTCATATCAATGCATGCTATCATTTCACAACATCCCATCACTTCCTGATCTTTAATCTCCATCCCACTCTCTCTCCAATGACATAAAAAATTCCTGCTGCTGAATTATAATCCGTCCATGCATCTGTTGATTTCGCCACATATCTGCATCTGTTTAACAACATCCTGATGCCCAGATGTATTTTACTTAAGCGACATCCTCCAGATTCTCCTGGGGGATCCTGAGGCGTTCCCAGGCCAGACAGTTACACACAATCCCAGTGTGTTGTGGTTCTGCTCCAGGGTCTCCTCCCGTTGCCAGGAGCACCTCAGGGAGACGTCCAGGAGGCCTGATCGGAGGCCTGAACCAGCTCGTTCAGCAGGTCTGCTCCTTGTTAATTATTCTACCCCCGAGGGTGAGCCCACACAACCTGAGAGGGAAACTCATTTTGGCCTCTTGTGTTTTCAATTTCGCTCCCTTCGTTGGCGTCGCTCGCGGCCCCAGATGAGGACAGGAATTTGGATCAGTAAATTGTAACACGGTCGGGTCCGACGCATCCATCACTGTGGATGCTGCACCGGTTGTTGTGTGAGGGTAATTTATTCAAAAGTACATCAGATCAAGAGCTGCCGAGCTGCAAACAGTTTGAACACTGGTGAGAAAGTTTACTCTGAAATAAATAACATTCTTCTTCTTTAGCTGTAGAAAGAGGATCAATCCTTCCGAGTAACGAGGTCCGAGTTCAAGGGAAGCCAAAATAAAGTTAGAAGTCTGATGAGTTTTCTTGAGTTCAGTATTTAAGTATCACATTGTGGCTCAAGTCATGACTCGAGTCAATGCACGTCTTCAAATCTCTGCCTCTGGTTGCATCCTCGCACTGAATGGATTCACGCCAACTACACAGTTTGCTCCACATTAAGTCTGAACATCTGGGTAAAATTGGATGGAATTAATGCTGCAGAAATGTACATTAAGATACAGTTACCATGCAAAACAATTCTCTCCAAAAACATATCCTCTATAAGGGAAAATGGTTCCTCGTAAGAAAACTGGAAACAGCCTCTGATGAAGGAAGATTAATTCCATGAATGAGAAGAGTTGGGCAACACATTTGAGTTTCTTTCTTTCTTCTAACCTTCTTAAAACACGTAATTGTTTTGGTGTCAGACGTTACAGGGAACAAAAGTAATAATATCCTGACAGCTAAAATGCTAAATTGCCAATTTTGATAATTATACTACAGCTACCAGCAATTATGTTAATACATAATAGCACCAGCTACTTTCTAAAAACTCCATTTTTTGATCATTTACAGTACAGCCGGCTCTCTACTCTCAGTTCAAGCTGTGAGAGGCACCACAGTAGCGTCAATTTGGCTATAATCATTAATTTAACCTTGGCGAGACGGCACGACAGGAAGCAAGATGTATAGCTAATCATGTCCAACACATACAGATGGATTCTGTTCCAGTCTCGAGGGAGAGGTTAGACGAGACGAAGGGCGAGCTACGCACCGCAGTGAGAGAGACGACGCAGTGTTGACAGCAGGAGCAGGTGAGGATGATTCGCAGGGTTCATCACTGGTGGACATGGAAGAGATGATAGATGAGACGCCGTGGGCCATTCACCACAATTACGTTACAGTATCCTTATTCTCTCTGGGGCGATCAAGATAAACAAAACTCCTCGTGCTTAACTGTAATTCCATGCTAATTAATTAAGCTTCTGGGGCCTCGACGGGGCGAGTAAAATTAAGATTTTAATTAAAAGCCGAAGCTGCAAGGTTTACCCGGTCTTCAAATTATTTGGACTATTCATTACTTAATTCATTAAAAAACGCCGTTCTGACCACTGGACAGGGTTTGATAAAGGCCCCAATGGGAGAAACAAGTTCATCTGAATAAGTGTTTAATGCCACATAAGGTCCTGTTTGTCTGAACAAAAGTGAAACATTCTGCCAGTGTTTTCAAAAAGTCAAAAGATTATTAATATTTTCAAAGCATGTAACAGGACAGAGAGGATCTAAAAAACACTGTTTTGAAGACAATTTGACTTATTCTTCAAAAAAGATGAGCTGCACTGGATAAAAGTAAACATTAGACTAAAACTTAATGATATGACTCTGGAATATGAATCCTCAAACATTATAGTCTTAAAGCAATGATAATGATTTTAACAATGATGAAATGACCACATGTAATGATGTAATGAGACTGAAACTCTCTGGAGTGTTTTAGTATCTTTCAGCTTTTGTTTTGGTATCATGTGCCATGCATAGATTGAAGCTAGTGAAGCTAATTTTGCTAACGTCCATCTCTCCTCTGTTTGCCCCGCCCCATCAGAGGTTGGCTCCGCCCTGCTTCTCATGTCATCAGCCTCCTTTCCAGCAGCAGCAGGTTCAGCCAATATCAGCATTGAGCTTGTTGTGCTGCCAAAACACAAATCAATAAGCGCATATTTAATAATTTACCTTTGCTTGACGATCATAAGGGATGAGTGGAGTTTGTAGGGCAAAAAGTTGCCCAACTACATTAAGAGGAAAAAAAGAAACCTCAGGTCTTCCTGGACTTGGTGAAAGAGCAGGATGATGGAGGGTGAATCTGAGCCGTGGCCTGCAGCCAAAACCTGACTGTCTGTATAGATGAAGGTGACGCTCCCCTTCTGTCTGAGATCCAGATGAAAGACAGGTTCACCAACTCAGAGAGCTCAGCAGGGAAAAGCACCACCTTCAAGTTAACTGTCACAGTAATGATAGCTGTCAGCTGCCATAATTATCACAGAGGCCTTGAACTGATTGCCATAAGATGATACAAGGTTATCTTCGTGACGGGCCTATTCAATATTGAAAGTCAAGCCGGGGCCAACTCAAGCAGTTTTTGGGGCCTTAGTTTGCCCCGTTTCTCAGTCCCCAACCTCCCTCAGCCCTCTGACGAAACTTAAAGCAATACTAGACTTTTCGGTATCAAACGCTCACTTCTTTTAGTTCTCACTGTTTATAACTTGCTTTGCAGAGAAGTTACACAAGTTACTGCAGCACAAAATTGGTTTATTTTTGCTTTAGCCTTCCTACAAAGACAGGTTATATCAGACAGCAGCAATTAGACAGATTCGTCCCTGTGGTTTGCAGCACAATCACTAAAGTCACCAGTAGACCGACTCGCACACACACTCAAACAGATACCTCACAGTTTGCAGCAAATTAGATGTAAGGTAAAAAAAAAAAAAAAAAGGACACGATTTAAAAACTTAATTGCGTGTGGAATAAATGAAAACTTGGATCTATTTCAGTGAATGGGGAGGGGGGCAATATCATCGGCCAGATGGCAACGATCCAAAGGCAGCGAGGGGGAGCCTCTGGTCGCCCACAGTGCTGTTTGCCTTCTTCGTCGATTTATCTCTGTAGATGTGATTTTCTGTGACAATCGGCGCTACACTGTACGAGTTTTCACAGCAAAATACGATAACTTCCAGAGCCACAAAAGACTTCCATCAAACATGATTTTTCACTCCTACACAACCTACACATTCGTTTAACATGCAGCAGTAGGAAGTGTTGTATCTGTGTGATCACAGTGTCTGCCAAGCCCAGCTGCTGGTCCATCACTCCCTCGCTGTTAAAAGCAAGCTTCTTCTTTTTCTCAACAGCCACCTGGACTGTAATTCTCTGCCACCATTGTTAACATTCACAGCCACAGTCCATGAATAACAATGGTATTTGTGTGTAAAAGGCTATTGTTCTTCCTCCAATTCAAGTTCTTCCACCCTAAAATCTCTCTGAACACTAAATCTCAAACCTGAAGGTGACAGAAGATAATTCAGCATGATGGTACAAGTTTTACACAGCTTTGCTCTAGGGACTAAAATATTGCTTTGTACCACATTCTCTACAAATACTGGATTGACTGCCATGGAATCTGGTAAGCACTCATGGTCCCTAGTGACATCATCAAGTCCAGAGACGTCTATTCTTTCTGTTCAGGTCGTCCAGTTCTTTCATCCTGCCTGCAACACTAATAACATCCCCATCAGCCTCAGCTGTAATTATGTTTTGCATGCTAACACACTTGCACATTTACTTCACAGCGGCCACGAAGGATCAAACACTGTGATTAGTTTCCAATGAGTATTACAGCTGCTTGTGCACTAGCTCATTTGCCTGTGCGAGAACAAAGAACAGAAACCCTCAGATATGTCCGTCATGCATGTTTTCATATGGCCAGTTGTTCCAACAAACCTCCCTTTGTGTGCTGCTCTGAACCTAGTTGCATTATTGGATTTGTAAACAAAGGTATTTGTTTAAAGTATTTTTTCATTCTGCTGCCAAAGAGCTAAAGGATGACATAACATAATAACATGTTTTCAGAAGAGATGCAATTAAACTGTGAACGTTGCGTTAAATGTCTGAAGGTGTGATGTGACTGAATGTGAAGCTTTAGAGCTGCTCGACTGGAGATGAGCAGATGCTGATTCGTGGCACTAATGGAGGATGAAGATGCATCTGGTCAAGTTAAAAATGTTTCAGTTGGAGCAAAAAAACAGAAGATGACTCTGATGACTTTAGTATATGAACACACATTATTCATGCTTTACATATTTCTACTCTTCATATCTGAACAAATAGAACTTAAGTAAAATGGCAGATTATAGCTTTTTTTCCCCCATAAAGTGAAATAAAACCCAGCTGTTTCAGACAAGTCTAACTGAAACCAACAATGGCTCCACATCCATCCGACTGCCATGTTCCCAAGCAGACTGAGCCAGACAGGTCGACAGGAACAAAGTGAATATCTGACAGAAAGTGGACAGACAGCCAGAGAGAGTGACATGAGGGTGTAACACACACAGACACTACTACTACCAGTCAATGGATAGACAGACACACTAAGAGCGAGTGTTGGCTTGTCACGTTTCACAGCCTGAGGTGGCTGGATGTGTACCAGAACATTCATTATGGAGCTACAAGGTGGTGGATGGCCTGTAGATAACACTGCCACCTGCAAACCTGCAATTAATCACAACCACCCACAACTGGGGAAAAATGCTTAGAATTATTTGCAATGTGCAGTTTTCTTGAATGTGTGTTTGCTATTTACATTTTTCCAGTAGATGCACAACATGGCAGGTTACAGAGCCTGATTTCATGTTGCAGAAACCAGCCTCTGCTGAATGGTTTTAAAATAGCACTGTTTAATAGAGTCACATGGCACATGAGTGGAGCTGGCTGTGTTACTGCAGGAGGTCACCACAGGCGGCCGAAAGCCAGCGAAGTGAACTAGTGAGCCGATTTTTCACAGAACATGGAGAAAGATGTGGACTCTCACATTCAGCCAACATTAAGTTTACTGAAGCAGGTTTTGGCCATATATCATTATAGAAACACAACACACTTACTACAGCTACTGCTGCAACATACATCAACATGCTACAACCCCAATTTCAAATTAAAAGCCTGGACCCTGTATTAAACATAAAAACAGGATGCAATCAATAACAGTTTTACAAACTGTTCTTGAGCCCATGTATTAATCTCCTTCATACATTCATGTAGTGCTGGGCGATTAATCGTATTCATATCATAATTGCGATGTTTAATTTGCTCCATGTGGAAAAAACATGACATTAACTCTATTTTCCCCCTTTACTATGGTAATTACAGTAAAACGTCACCGCGCTGCCTGTGCCTGCTACGTGCACCTGCTGTGTGCTTGCCTTTACTTCCTGTTTCCTCTTGCTACAACATGTCGGATGCTGGGAGCGACTTTGTCCAAAAAAACACATTTGAAATAAAAGTCTTTTTTTTCAGTTTTACCAAAAAAATGAAATTAAATCGAAAATCGACTTTTTTGTGAAAAAAATCGGGATTATGATTTTAGTCCACATCGCACAGCTCTACATTCATGTGTTCACAAAGTGTTGAACCTCTCTCCATCCTCACTTGTGAACGACTGAGTCCTTCCAGGATGAACCTTTCATACCCAATCATGATCATATCACCTGTCACTAATGAACCTGTTTACCTGTGGAAGCATCCAAACAGGTGTTTTTGGATCAGTCCACAACTTTCACAGTCTTTTGTTGCTCCTGTTCCAACTTGTTTGAAACATGTCGCTGCTGTCACAATAATCAGATATTTACAAAAAATCAAGTTGATGTTGATTAACGTCAGCTGCCTATGACAGAAAGATTGCTTCTTGTCACACACCTGTCTGCCGAGATGTGAACTGGAGCGTAAACTTTTTTGCATTTAAAGTTTCGCACCCAAACATTATTACACAGATTGCCACCAGAGCAATAGTTTTATTACCTTTAATGAACATGCTGTGAGTCCACACATTAGTGGATTATTCCAACTCGCTGCACACCTGCGAGGGCCAATTTAAGGCAATTTGCTATTTCACATTAGAGCCTCTCCTGAATGTGTTTATTTGAATGTAACAGGGAAGAAAGAAAAAAGAGACAACATGCAATAAGTGCTCGCTAAACTCCAACAGTTTGCTTTGTCTCTAAAGTTAATTATACTAGCATGAGTGCTGATGCTTGGTCCTCATGAACATTCTTACTAAACACTCAAAACAAGTAAAGCTAGAATTTGCACAAATCAGGCTGCAATTCATTAACATAAGAGAAATACAAAGCAGCTTGCTGAACCTCTCTCAAGGCAAAAACATGTTTGTACAATTCTACTCACATAATTACTCTAAAAGACCAATTTTAAAACACACATTCAAAATTGGTCAAATGTGATCTCAGTCATCACTTTCCTATCTGTCTATTTTCACAGGTTATGAAAAGCAGGGTTCACTTCAGTTAACTCTAATAATTGATGTCACTGTGAAGCCGGATTGAGAAATTGAACAGACGTACAGCGAGAAGATCTCCCTCTGTCTCCTCTCACACGGCGGCTAAGTAGAAGCCAGGGTTAATTTTTCTTTGAAGGCTCACTCGCTTCATGAGCACGGGCCTTCATTTATTCACGACACGTCGGCTCAAATGTGTGGGCAATGCTAAATCTGTGGTTTTAGTATCTGTCTGTGCTGCTCCACGGCCACTCCCAAGTTAACGAGTTTAACGAGATTTTCATATCTCCTCCAGGGATAAATATCCACCGGTGGAGTTTGTGTCGAGGTGTCGCTGCGAGGTTGGATTGTGGGAGATTTTCCATAAGACAAACTGATGCTGTAAAACATCTGTGCAGAAGAAAAGAGAATCACAGTCTTACCTTTGAGTCTCTGTCATGTTCCGGCCTCTTTAAAGCAGCGGTGATGATCCCTGTAACAGAGAAGAGCATTATTAGCATTCTCAATGACGACGGACCTGCACCTGTGTTTATGCTCTTCACACGCTGCCATGTTGTCTTTGAGTCTAACCATCATCCTGCAGCATCTTGAAGCCTGTGTCTTTGTTTGGTTCAGTAAATACAGGAGGAAGAAGACAACAGGTAGTCAGCAAATACAGATGTAAATATCAAACACACCGGCTTCATTAATGTTTCATGGGGAAAGAAAAGCAATTAACATGTTTGTCAGGTGTCAAGGATACGCACGGTGCCTTCTGGTGAGAAACACTGAATGTAAACATGACAGATATAATATACACATGTCCACGTCCAAGTCCACATACAAGCCTGATTCCAAAAAACCGTGACGCTTCCACACCCAATCATGATCCTCTCACCTGTTACCAATGAACCTGTTTACCTGTGGAATGATCCAAACAGGTGTTTTTGGATCAGTCCACAACTTTTCACAGTCTGTTGTTGCTCCTGTCCCAACTTGTTTGAAACATGTTGCTGCCATCAAATTCAGAATAAGCAGATATTTACAATAAGAAGTTGATGAGGTCAAACATTAAATATATATTGACTTTGCGCTGTTTTCAACTTCAGCAATTTATCACGTTCTTTTTTACGTATGATTTACACAGCATCACAACTTTTTGGGAATCGGCGAAAATGATATTTTACATTTCGACATAACAGGTCCGTAAAGAAACTGCACTGAACCCTGACCTATACCTTCAAATCCAGCATCTGCGTTTGGATTTATAAGCTCAACAATGGTGAGCTTTTCCACCAAAGACAAAACACAGTTTATATCTGAATTCAGTGTAGACCTGCGCCGTGTCTGACGTCA
This sequence comes from Centropyge bicolor, assembly GCA_037975185.1. Lineage (NCBI taxonomy): Eukaryota > Metazoa > Chordata > Actinopteri > Pomacanthidae > Centropyge > Centropyge bicolor. The sequence continues at coordinate 964,734 of JBBMOC010000001.1, forward strand.
CATATTTATAAGAGCACAGTACAACAAATTCCTAGCAACTATTTATGAGGCAGCGAATGATTGAATCTGAGGGGAGACTATATAATTCTCTATATTACATCTGAGTAAATAGTAAATATCTGCTTTGCCGTCTAACTCGTCCTTATCCCTCCCAGTGCACTTCAGATGGTCTTTGAAGGCCTTATATCTGGAGCCGGAGAGCTCGGCGAGCTTCTCATTGACAGTCAGGGCAGCGGCGCCTCGGCACATCTCACCGCCAAGCTCAGCAATGCAGCACAGATGGCATCAAATATACTGCTTAAAGTCATCATTCACTTTAATGTTGCAGCTGCCTGGCCGGGGGAAGGCTGCGGCTCTCCTGCTTTCTGTCCATCTCTGGACACTAAAAAGTTGCCGGCGTTCCCCCCGCTGACTCACAACAATCTGCTCTGTATTCTCGACCGGGGGTGAAGGGCAGGAACACTCCCCTCGCTCCTCCAAACTGAACAAAGGAGAGGAGGCTTTATACTAGACAATTCTGTGAGGTATCAGCTCAGTGTGGTCAGCAGAAATAACAATAACCCACCAAGAGTCTCTTTTCTTTTTTAAACTTTTCCTTTAAGTGCTTATTCCATCTTTTATTCTGGCGTCTTGGGAGATTACTGCTTGCATGAAAAAGCGACACCCTCGCCACCGATACCTTCAGAAAAATGGATAAATCATCTGAAAATACAACTTGATTCCACTTTTGTCCTCACATCACTCCTTTTGTTCGGGGAAGGCACAGTGTGCTTTGTGAGAAGTATAGCTGCCCTCTGAAGGTGCGATATTAGCAACATGGGTGACTCAGAGATAATCCTCACTATGAAGTGATGATTCATCGGGATGAGGGGGCTTAAAGAAGAGAGGGGGAGAGAGGGGGTCGGAGGGTCCCCGCAGGATTTTAAACAAGATGTGAGGAGAGAAACCAAACACAGCAGCAATTTGACTTCTCCACTGTCTAATCACTCACTGTCTGCACCTGCAAACTCCAAATGAAAGAAAGCAATTGAACCAAGAGATGAATCTGAAATGAAATTCCTTTGTAGAATATCCGTTTCACGCTCGCACACGCTGGGAATATTAATGGAAGGGAATTCACACGGAGCCCCGTACAATGCTCCTGTTACCTTACGTCATCAAAAACAGTGCGACTGTCCACCTGTGTCCTCGGCGTCCTTCACTCTCAGTCTAAAATATACAGATACACACAGACATTTTGGCTGAGCGGTTTCATCCGGCCTGATAAATTAACACAGAGACATTGACAGTGACCTTCTTGAAATTTCTAATTTAAATCACCCCGGTCCAAGACTTTTAATAAATAGGTTCACTATTATCCAATCTGGTTTAAGAGCTCTGCAATAAGGGACGAAATTGGAAGCCAAATAAAAAATTCTCACTTGGACAACTAAGTCTGGTCGTCCATGTTATCGGGCTGTGAGTAGTATAATCGATGCATCACATCTTCAGCCAAATTCCAAAAAGTTCTCATCAGTAATTCATTAACATTAGAGCAAATAATGACATAGTGAAGGAGTTTTTTGTGGTGATAAACTGACAGAGAATTATGATGCAATTTTGTAGTTTCTTCCAGCTCTACAGAGCATTTTAGCATCTTTCAGCTCTTTTTCTTTGCTCAAAATCAAATCATGCAGCATTTCAAGCAGCAGCTGTTTTCCACTAAAAACCTGCCCATCACCAAACAGACAAACACACAGCAACTAGCCAGTGAACATATTGAGCAACTAAAGAGTCAGATATTTCAATCTGTTGGAAAGAATATTGGACTTAAATTCATCAGATGTTCAGAAACATAACTCGAAACGAATGCTAACATTGTGTTTGTTGGTTCTGTAACACATTTGCCATCAACTTACACAAAATATAATAATATAATAATGCGTTTACAGCTTATTGCACTGAACACAATAAAGATCTGTTAATGGAGGATTAAACAGGTTAATAGGATCTACAGTACAACAATAAGCAGAAGTACAACAATCAGCACAGAGAGCTCTGATTTTTCCTTTGCTATACTGTTTCTCTATTATATTTGAAAGTCATTTTGATGAGAATTCCTTACTAAAGATGACATCTGCCCTGACAGCCGTCTGTTGCAGCAGAGACCCAACATGCATTTATCCCATTATTACAACTTGTGGCTGCTCTTAGTTACTTCTTTCCATTATTCTCGCTTTAATTGACATAAAATACTAACGTCGTCTGGGAAGTGACACCTGCAGGACGAGCGAGCCGAGGCCTCCCTCCGCTGCCGTTCGTATCAGGACTCACCTTGAGACGGCGAGGATGAAAAATGGAGGACAGAAAGCAGAGAAAGAGGAGGCCGTGTTGAGATGTCAGATAAGCATCACAACAGGACTGCGGCGCCGTGTAGCATTAGGCAGCGGAGGAATTTGCCTCGGCGTGTCCCTGCACGGTGACCTGGTGTGTGTCGGGATAAAGGTGTGATCAGGTGCAGCGATCGGGGACGAGGAGACGGAGAGGCAGCTGGTCGAAGTCTGTGATGGTCAGAGGAGACCAGATGATATCACTGCCTCCCCTTGAACAACCTCTCATTCCCTTCAATACTCTACTGCCTGACTGGACTTACTGAACATTACCATCTACATTTAAATATTGCATTAATAATCGAGGACACCAGTCATTTGTCAGCAAGCAGTTTCTCACTCTGATTGATCATCTGACATCAATTAACAACAAATTAAAGTAAAAACAAAAGAGTGAAGTAACGACAGCTCTGTGAATATGCATGGAAAACAAACAGCCTTTACAGCCATCAGATCTTAACCCAGCTGAATACTGATGAAAGATTTTGGACTAATATGCAAGATGCCCTCCACCTCCATCAGCACAACACCAAATAAATTTAACCTTTATTGTCTTTTAAGTGATGTCTGATTGTCTCTCTTGCAAAAGACGTTTTGATCTCAGTGAGATTCTTTTTATTTATCTTCCTTTTATCCAATTATTTGACAGGGATGGCATTTTTGCGTTTTGAGAAAATGCAACCGATGAAATGTATATAGGACATTTGCAGACCCTGGTTTATGCTTTTAAGGAATAAGACACATAATAAAACACTCTAATAGAAGCATGGAGGCGAACAATAAAACTAATGCAGAAAAACAACCAGCAGAAACAGGAAGTGAAAAAACAACTGAAAACAATTAAGAGCAAAAAGAAGGAAGAATGTGTTCACGTATTTGATTTGTTCCAGCCATAGTTTTGCAAACTCTACCTGATTAAATAAAGGCTGTATGGTCAGTATAAATGATGGAATATCTTCTGGAGGAATATTCATCACTCCAACAGATACAGACACAGGAGCATTGAGGCCGTTCTGGTGGCTCCATACTCAGACCCTTGATGTTGGTTTTTCCTTTAATATGTCAGCCATCAGTTTGTGTCCTAAAGGGCCTGTTAGTTAGTACTGAAATATTTCATTGCAGAGGAGCAAAATGAACCAATGGATGAAGCAGTCACATGAAATGCTGAGTGGCAGCAGCTATTCTGGAAAAATCCCACTAAGACCCCTTTAATGTCAAATGTCTCTATTGAATATCTTGCAGTCTGATTTGTCAAAACGTGGTGTTATTTTCTTCCTTTAAAAAGGACTAAATGTAGCAGTGTGATACCAGCAGACAAACTGTGTATTTTATGTAATGTCATGTTGTGCAGTCTGCTTTCTTTCCTCCACGTCTTCCTCTGTCATCTCTCTTTCCGTCGCCGTCTCCCTCTGCTCCGGTCGCACGGTGCAGCCGAGGCCGATAACAAGCCGCGGTCACGCCGTACAGTCTGCTCTCCATCTGGATTCAGACGCCTCGGCAGAGGAGGAGAAGGAGGAGAGGAGCAGCCAGTTAAGAGGGGCAGAGGAAATTTGGGTCACGCTTGAAGCCATAATGATGGTATAATGTAGCAGCACGATCTCTGCTGCAGCGCCGAATAAATCATAGATGCAACACCCTTCACAGATAATAACTAATGGCTCCTCTCGACACCCGGAGCCAATGCGCAATATGAATCCGAACACAACAAGTTAGATAAATGAATCTGACATCTGACATTGAATACTCCCCCACACACACGTGCACACACACACCTCACCTCGCAAACTCCAGCCAATGACATTTGGCGACTACCTCCGAGGCACCGAAACAAAGATTGATCAGAGCAAAAGGTATCAAGCAGGAGATTATGGGACCAAGTTCCCCGAGTTTCCATTACTGGCCTCCTAATCCGTTTATAAGGATATGCTCTTAATGGGCATGTGCAGCGGGAGCCGTGTGTGTTGTGTGTGCGAGGGAGAGGTCATCCATCACGGACGGACCTCCGAGGAGGCGAGGGGACAGCGGGGGAAGGTTAATGTCAGCCTGGATCTGACTGAAGCCGGCATCTATTCAGCATCCAAATCTCCGGTGACAACGAGCGATCGGCCGCTTTATTCTTCTTCCTCGACATCTGTGATACATATGCCAGCGAAGCACAGGTCAGCCGCCCGACACGCCGCACAACAATATCATCCCACTGAGTCACGTGGCCTCACAGTCAGTGTCTCCTAAACAGTGAAAAATCCAGTTCCAACTTCAGATGCAACTTCAACTGTTTTTTTTAAAAAGGAGAAACATGTGCTATTTTTTCTTTGCACAGAGTTGTGTTGCTGATTAGAATCACTTATCTTCTATCAGTAACTGCTGTTATTCCAAGGCCTCGAAACTGGCAGAGCAGGCCTGGCAGTGTGTGTGTTTGCTTAGGATTCTCCAATTTCCCAGGTTCCCCAAACTACTCGCTGAAACCACTCATCAAGAGAATATTTGGGTGAAATCCAAGCGGCAACCTCCGGCGCTGAAAAATGAAGCCAATGCGGAAGTGCAAAAAAGCTGCAGTTCCTAGAATAACCGCTAGAGCAGGCCATACAAGGGAGTCAATTACATTTGAGCCCCATGTTAAAATGTCCGATTTTACGACAGAAAAAAACATATTTACAGCCTGGTTCAAAACATGGCTCTAGTCTCATAAGCTGTTTTTCTACTCCATGACAACTCTGGGGGGGGGGGCGAATTTTTTTATAAGGCGTTCGTTTAAAATATACAGCATACATCATTATGCACAATTCACAGCAGTCAATCTAAGTGGCGCCACTTTGATTGACAACTAGCCACTGACGGTCTAAACGGCGTCACCCCGGCTAATTCTAGTCACTGAGTTTGGGAAAGAGATCGTCGTGGGGTTAGCCGGCTAGCAACGATATTTAGCATTTAACCTAGCTGGTTAGCCGTAGCTAGTTTGATTATTTCGAATAAAGCGGCTTTTTTCAGCCAATAGCGTTCATTCGACCCGCCTCAGCTCCGCCCTCGCTCCACCTCTTTGTCCATATTTGGAGTAACCGGAGGTAGGCTACCAAGATGGCTACGCACTACCATTTGCTTCATTTTTGCTCTTCAGAAACCTATGGGTGACGTCACGGACACTACGTCCATATTTTATACAGTCTATGGTGAAATCTCCTGGGACCCTGAACTACACACTGGCCTTGTATTTCCTGGGGAAGCTTCTGCCTAAATCACCCTCAGATTCTGCGCACTGTCCAGTCATGAAAAACACATTTGTATTTAAAAGCTGCAATCACCCAGGCTCCCTCAACTACCCACACTGCCTGTGTATTTGATAGAGATGCTCTGATTTCCCAGGTTCTCTAAACTCCTCTATCTTATCATCGTGTCTGTTGAAGCTCTGGTTTGGAGCTCTAAGTCAGATGACGTGCAAAGATCCAACTACACCCACAGGAAGTCTTTGAATTCTAGGTCAAGTGGGTAAACTGATGGGCTCCCTGGCCCCCGCGAAGATTTCACACCAAAGAAGAAATTTTAAACAGATTAGAATATCCTATGAAATATTTTGGTAGCTGCATATCTCCAACATGCAGCCTGTTGCATATTTAATCTGACAAGTTCCTGCTCTCTTTCTGATGGCTCGTGAAAAGAAGTTCATCTACCCATTCAGGCTTGGATAAGTAGGACTGACTGCGAGAGAGTGGAAAAGAAAGTTACGAGCACTGCAAAGAGAATAATCATCTATGTTTAAATCTGCTCCCGAGTGCTTTCTGGAGGATTCTGGTGGACGTGAGCTCGGACACGCTTTTTAGAAAAACGCACAGCAAACATGTGAAGTCACACCTTTCGACTGCTCCATCACCTGTCTGCCTCCACCGGATACGAAGAAGTCATGATGTATTCATGAGCTCCGCGTGAATATGAAAATCGGAAGGGGGGAAAACATTCTTTGACAGATCTCGTCATAAAAATGCAGCCAGCGTGACACGATTTCCGAGCAGGGAGGTGTTGGGATATTTCTGAACGCCATCTCCATGATATCAGAATGTGCACTCATTGCTTTCATTCGCCCAAAGACATAAGCCTTATGAAAATAAACGGCGTGTCTTTGAACCGGAATCACGGCAGAACACAGTCTATTCAACCGCAGCCTATTTTAGTTGCATTTTCCTGGGGTGAAATAAACAAACGCACGCTACTCATTTGTGTGCTCCCTTGTGGATTTTTGAACACCTACACTGGCACGAAGCGAGATACAAATGTGCAGAACGTTGCTTTGATAAGGCAAACAGAAGTTCAGCCAAAGGCATTAGCTGTTCCTAATTATTATAAACACTTTCCTGTTTTAAGCATTTTCCACTTAACCTTATAATGACTCATACTCAGATCAACAGCAGTCAGAGGACTCACCTGGTGCACGTGTCTCTCAAACAATCCTCTCTGCTTTTCAATTAAAGAGGAGCAACAACTTGCTCGAGTGACAAAAAAAAAAAAAAAAAAAAAAAAAAATGGTACAATGATTCATTTGTATCAGTCACAGTTTTCTGCCGAACAAAAACAGGTTTTCAATTAAATTCCTCGCTGCATTTTTGATGTACCTGCTTCCCCTTTTTTTTGTGCCAGGCGCCGTTCCAGAGCAAACACAAATAAAGCACGCGGGAATGTTTACGGCACGAGCGACACAGCGAGGAGCGCCGAGGTGCATTAGCATTTCAATCTGTTGTTGTCTGTATTTCTTTAGACATTTACATGCATATAGGAAATGTTGGTGGGTGCGTGGAGCAGTTGTTTACCCTCTCTTGTGTTGTGCGATGAATCAGGCACAACGATCACTTTTCGACACCCAAACAGATTCACACTAGGTCTCTCAAAGCGTCGAGGTAATAAGCTGCAGAAATTGCAGGATACAGCTGCTAACAGCACGTTCCATAGAAACAAAATGTAATAACAGAATATGACAGCAGAATCATATTAAGTTGCTCGCTCTTAACTTCGTAGTAAGAAGCTCCAGAGTTTGCCAAAACTCAGAAGGAAATAATTCAGGTAAGTGTACGAAGATACAGATCAAGCTAGAGAGGTCACTGCTCACTCGACAACAAACCAATATCATCACAACAACAACTGATATTGAATTATATATTATTACATTGTAAATAACACTTAATAACAGTCGCAATCCTCAACTCTGCAGGGGGCCAGTAGAGGGCGCTCACATTGCACACGACACACCAGCCCCAGCGGGAAATTGCTAATAGTACATTATAAACAACACTGGCAAAAATAGTAAAGTAATAGCAAATAATGGCACATAATGGATAGTAATGATCAACTCTGCTACATATGTGCTCCTGCAGGAAACTCCAGAGTTTCTGCACAACCACACACGCATTATATCTGATGAAATGAAACCTGGAGGAGACGTGGGGAGAGACGCTTTCGGTGACAATGAAAAGTTTGAAATTGCACCTTATCTGGAGCCACAGTGTTACACAATGCCGCAACGGCTTCGGAATGATAGTCAGCTGCAAACTGAAGTCTGAACATATTCACAAGTAAAATTCAACCGGGAGGATAAAAGCAAATGTCAATGAAAATCCACACTTTTGGATAACTGAGTATGAGATACATGCCTTGTGTTAATATAAATATTATAAAAATATAATACTATGCACTTTTTTGAAATTGAATTTTTGTTTTAATACAGTTTCTGATATTTATATTCTAGTGTGATGTTTCACCCAGCAAACAGCAGGTTGCATGACAACCAGGAAGGAGCTAAAAAAGGAAAAACAAGGACTGAGAGAAGCTGTTCACATCAGACTGACTCCCACTGCAGCCTTCTCCATGTATCTAATAGCACAGCAGGAAGTCATATCACAGCATTCTGAAGGTGTGAACAGCACTTTTAACACGAGGCTAAATGGAGTCATGTGGAGCGACGAAGCTTCTGGATGTTACGATGTGATAGACAGACGAGAGGTGACCTGTCCTGAGTCATCATCTGAATCATGCAACTAAATGCCAAAATTTCTAAGACTGTGTCCATTCAGTTGTGAAGTGGGAGGTGGTATTTTTTTGTCTCGGATTCTGGGAGAAGAAGTCACATCCACTTCCTGTTTACTGGCATTAACATGTGTCTTGGGTGATGGGATCACAAATGGACAGCTCTGAAATTATTCAAGAACATTTTTGTGCAAGCAAGACAAAATTGTAATTGTGTCATCTTCAAATGGTTTGTTTGTATTTAAGGATCACACATGATTACACAAAACAAAAACGACAAGAATGAGATAGAAATAAGAATATCAACACTAAAAAGCAATATGAGCACAAAATAAAAATATAAAAGCAAAATACAAGTAAAAAAAAATCCCACTAATGAGGGTGTAAAAGCATTAGTCTGAGTTCAATAGAGCCACAGCTTTCAGGAAAAAGCTGTTTTTCAGGCTAATTGTACTGATTGATCCCTGGTGGGAGGAGCTTAAACAGATGGTGTCCACGGTGTGTAATGGCTTCGTCATACAGCGAGCTCTGTGAAGACGTTCCAGCAGCTCAATGCCAACAACATCCTGAGCTGTTTCCATTACACGCTGGAGCAGAGCTCTACAGCTTTTTCAGGACCAGGACCCTTTAGCCGGGGCTGCTGTAGCACAGGAGGTAGAGTGGTTGTCCACCAATTGGAAGGTTGCTGGTTCAATCCCTGGTCTATGTGTTGAAGTGTCCTTGGGTAAGATACTGAACCTCAAATTACCCCCAATGGCTGTTTCATCAGCATGTAAATGTACATCACTTTGGGTAAAAGCGTCTGCTAAATGAAACTGTAGAACTGTAGCTGAAAGAGAGGGAGCAGGGATGGACAACAGACTGTTTACTGTATAAGACTGTGTCACCTATTAAACTGAGCCTATAACAACGCGTAGGGGGAATCGTGCATCATGGATACAATAATGAGCTGTTATAAAATTATAAACTATTAATAATTGATAGCTTCATCTGTTCATGTTATAATGCTGTGGAAGCTGATCTGCATCTGTGGGTGGGACATTAGCGAGATGCCTGAGCTCACAGTTTGTCTATCACAGGCAGGACGGAGGTTGTCAGACACAGCAACATATCAGCTGCAATGTTGACCTGGATCTGCTTCTCAGGTATGTGAGGGATGAAATTCCACTTTGGCAAAGACTTTGATGCAAAAGGCAAATCATTGCTTTTGCTGTCAACTGTGGGAAGTGTTTCTGGCAAGAGATCCAGATCTGGATGGTCTATATGTTTCTGTATGAGCCGTCAGTGGATCGTTCGACGAGCTGATCTGCCATTACTGACAAGATTGACAAGCATTTCCCAAATTGATGCTCGAGTGATTCCAAGTGCACAACTGGAGAAGAGAACATCCAAAGAACCTGACTCGCCTCCTTTACTAGGGCCCTATAATTTCCGCGATCGTGGAATCACGGACGGAATCGCGGAATTGCGCAATAAAAACGGAATTTATTTTTAATAGGGAATATCGCGGAAATGTTGTTTTCATGAGAAAGAGGAACTTAAAACTGTACAATCGTTCCCGGGGGTTGCTAATCAATGTGACACAACCCCTGCCCCCCGCCCGTTTTCAAACCATATGAAAACATGGCGCTCCCCCCGTCTGCTAAAAAGCTACGTAATAGGAGGCTAACGCCTAAATACAGAGCTGAGCAGTTCCCGTCTATGCATCAGGTGACGTATAATTTTGTACATTTTGTCAACACTCTCTTGACAGGAAGCAGAAAACTTAATGTGATGACCACCTGTTGTCCAAAAGTCATACTTTTTTTTAAAGTCAAGCATTTTTTCACTTGGAGAAAAAAGGCTAATTGAGCTCTTTATTATTATTTCAATATGTCATTTGTTTTCACTGGAAACATTTTTATTTGAAGTACTTACTGCAATGTTGTGTTGCATGAAGCAGCAATAAAGTATTGAGGAAAAGTGCAATATTGTGTTGCTTCAATGAATGTAAGGTCATTTCTATTTAATTAGTGTGCATTTTATTCATAAACATTATTAAAACACACTCTTTTGTGGTAAAATATGAGTAAAAGGTAAAAAAAATGGAATTCCAAAAAATTAAAATGGAAAAAACGGAATTTGGGAAAAAATAAAACGGAATTTATAGGGCCCTACTTTACCTTCTGATTGTTTTTTGAGACAGTCTGCAGGATATGCAAGTTTAGTTATCAGACATCATCACTGACATTTGCAGCCAGGTCTGTGAGGTTAAAACTCCTGAATAGACCTGCGTTACTCCAACATGCGGTCGAGACTGCTCCAGGTGAAAGTCACTGAGCCTCAGACTGGTAAGTGGAGCACTGTGTTCATCAGCAGCAGCACATGGGAGAGAACCAAAGCACAAAGCACTTTGCCGCAGCAAAACACTCTTCTTGACAAACTGACAGCTTTCACAAACAGGTCCATAATGTCTGACAACTCATCGCTCATTTCTTTGGCGAAGTGTGACTCTGTGTAGCAGGTGGTGCATCTATATCACCTGTTGAGCCACATCCTGAACCAGTGCTACTAGTCCACGTTTTGAACCAGAAGGGGTTTTGGGTTTGGGGAACTTTTTTCTTCAAATATATCCAGGTGTCTCTAAGTTGAGGAACAATGTGGACAAACCTTGAAACAGGACTAGACAGTGGTTAAAAAAAACAGCAGCTCCACTCACTCATGCAATAACTATGAAATCAGAGAATTTCAGATTCTGTCGTAGCAAATGTTGGGTTAAAGTTATAACTAGAGCTTCGTAGAACTTATTAGTTCAACAGATTCACTTTTGCTGTTGGATGAATTCTGGATCAGTCCCACAATGATGTTGCAGTATTTTCCTCTTGACTGCAGTGAGAAAGACTGAAAGTGTTGGGTCTATGGTTTTAAAGCTTGGTGAGGCTGTTTGCTATAGTAGATTCGTTGGTTTAAAAACTGAACATCGATTGGTTAACCCTGACTCATCAACATCTTTTCTTCCTCACTGATCAAAACTTTTACAAAAACAACCTCCTCATCATGAGCTGCAAACTTATTTCCTATATCTAAAAACTTCTATTTATAATACTTTGCTTATGAGACGTACACAAGTCACGAGCCAATTTTAGAGACATGATTCCACATATAGTCAATTCAAAGATGTGCAAATGCAAATTCAATCTGGATGAAGCAAATGAATGTAAAGCCATCCGTTGCTTGTTGTTTACCACGACTGTACGAATCACTCTTAGCATTAACATGTGTTGGTGAAACGTGACATCAGCGTGTTTACTTATTCATAAACGCAGCTCCCCGAGGTCACCCCCCCGATCGGTCTTTTGCGGGAGCCGAACAAATCAACACGACCTGGTTAGCAGAAAATCTATTTTGGCTCTTAAAATGAAACCTTCCTTTGATCACCTGCTCACATCTGCAGAGCAACCTGTACGAGTGTGTTCAGAGCAGCGTGGAAGGTGCAGCTCCCTCCGGACCTGCACACTCGCACCACAGCTCCTCCGGCTGCACAAACATACTTATCTCTTTTAAGAGATGCCCCCATCTCAGCTTCACTCCCACTCTCAGGTTTTGGATGTGTTTGTATCTCCCCGGTGCTCAGGAAACATCTGTGGTCAGGTGGATGTTCGTCCACTCCCCGGTGGCTTCAGTTGAAAGCAAAACAAGAGGCGCCTCCGGTCACAACGTCTAGTCCATCAGTCCTCTATGATCAGGCACTACACTCCTGTCAATCACAGCCCTGAGTCACTGCTTTCTGTGGGGAAGCAGGGAAATGAGACGAGACACAGCAGATCCCTCGTGGGCATGTGTGAAAGAAACTATGAATGTTCTACTTGTTAAACGTGGATCCACAATGACATTAAATGCACATATTCAGGGAGATGAGCAACTTCGCCGACGGCCATTATAAATAATCCGCAGCCAAATAAGAAACAATGAATCTAAAGAGCGAGCAAGCGTCAAGTCTGTTCAGCAACTGAGCTGTCGGATGGATGTGGATGGAGGTTTCAATCATGGAGTAAATGTGCGTGAAGCTTTTGAGTCATTTCACATGTGATTTTTTAAAAAGTGTAATTCACCTCGAATCCAAAACGGAAGAAACGATCTATTTAACTAATTCAATTTCTCCTCTGGTGCATTGCAAATTGTGATGTAATGAATTATGAACTAGCTTAATCTAATTCTTACAATATAAGAAACTTTATTGTACATTCAAGGGAATATAGAGGCAGATGGGAAAATTATCAAATGGGGTAATTTAAGACAGGTCAAAGTACCTGTTTTTTTGTGATTGCACCAAAATAACTAAACTCAAAAGTCTGTGATTCTAAGGTGAGTCACTGTTTGCAAAGAATCTGGAGGAGCCACACGACTTTTTCAAATGAAAGGTTTGGCCCAAATGAAAGGTTTTGAATACAACCTTAATTCATCTGGAAGATATTACCCGTGAAGGACAGCACATCTCTTGCAGTCACACACACACACACAGTAACACACACAGTAGTAACATCAGTGTTTCCACTTCATTCCTGCAGTCACGGTGGTCCACCACGACTAAACCGTCAGCCACAGTCACACCCTGTGCCTAATGTTGTCTTATGTATTATTATGTGTCAGCGGTTTTTGCATTGTCACCTCAGATTGTACTGATACTTAGTGCATGTGCCTTAAAATGAATGTGGTTCAGTCTATAAACTGTAGTCCTGCAGCCAATGGGGTGTTCCTGATGTCACCAAAACCTACACTGATAACATGTTTTCTAAAGATTTAAATACATTTGTGTGCACTTTTTTTTACACCCTGACCAAATATAATCAAAGAAAATTGGTTTGAAAAACACTTGAGTGATACTTCACTCTACACTCTTCCCTGTATATAAACACTGTATGTCTACATAATACCAATGTTCTATATGATAAATTGTGTCTATTACATGAGCTAATGGGGACGCACCAATCTGTTGTCTCTGCTGATGCAATTTCCGATAGCTAAACTCAGGTTTCTGATCGATAGAGTACCGATCCAATAAGAGTTCTCTTTTCATAAATCAATTCAAACACTGTATCCTCTCACTACTCTTTACTGCCAACATGCTTTCTGGCCCTGCGCAAATTTTAATTACATTGCTCTAAAGGGTTTATAAATGATATTGTCATAGTGCATCAGCCTCATAATGAAGGACAGATCACATTTATCTTGTCCAGACAGTTCTACAGTTCTTCCTCTGTATGTAACAAGTACATTACTCTTATATGTATATGATCTGGAAAAACAGTGACTCTCTGTGAGGCTGTCACACAAATATCTTATAGCAGATGTATTTAGTAAAAGCTTTGGAGCTGCTGGAAACACTGAGGTTGTTGTCTGTTGCAGCAACAAGAGGAAAGAGTAAAGAAAAAACAAAAAAAACATGGCGTCTAATTATAATGTTTTGTTTTAAATGTGATGAACAAACAGACAATCGTCTCTTCTTTTGTTACACTCGCTGCTGATTGATCATGAAACTCCACTCGGAAACGTGTCATTTGTTGTGATTGTTTGTTAGTTCACCACAGGGTGGCTGTGGGGAGCGGCACTGTTTTGGTGTGAGCGCCATCTTTGGGCCAACTGGCACTATTTCAGTTCTTCCTTCAGTCCATGAGGAGGAACAAGAGAGATGGAAGAAATATATGTGCTCATTCACTTTAGGCAGACTTTAACAACATGTCTATAATAATAATAAGTCATCTGCTGATATCTATTGTGCATCTTTACAGCACATTGGAATTGATTAGCAACCTTGAAGTTTCTATGTGTGGCTCAAAAAGCTCTTTGTCAATTTACTATATCCAACCTTTACAGACAGTTTTTGGTCACTGATGCAAACTCATACAAGAGTCAAAACTGACGAATCACGAGGAAGAAATACAGTTGATTCTGGGATCTAAAGATGTAGATGTGAAATTACACTGCGATGACTCTAATGGGACTCTAGGATAATAGGAAACAAAGCAAAAATGCAAGGTCACGTTTTTGGGTAATGCACCAACCACTAATTGTACATGAAGATTTGTACTCTCTTTGAAGTTCAGTGGACAGCAGATGCGACAAGCCACAAACAGTATCTACTGAGATCTGGTTTTTAAGGATAGTATAAACCAGTTCAGACTGTTTTGGGGGTAATATTGTAATGAACAGTGTCGACAGTCGGCCATGTTGTGTTGGGTGAAACCAATGATTGACAAAGATGCCATTAGATTATTGCTGTATTGTCGCCATTATTTCAATACATCTTTACTGTTCCTACTCTCTTACTAGTGTGATACTGATAAAGAGCCTGGAAACTAATGGAACAATAATCACAGCAGCAGCGTCAGAGGTACTGATTGAAAGTGTCATCGCATATTACAAATCTCAATAACTGAAAAAAACTATCAAAGGATTAATTGAGAAGAACAGAAAAACTTACTGACTTTCACTTAAATCACATTGTCAGTGTCAGACTTCTACTTTATAACTAATGGAGGTCCAATGTTGTCGCGCAACGTTAAATGATTTCAGAACTTTTTCCATCAATAAAATCCACGACAGTCGATTCATTTCTCAAAGCATCGTGATTTGAAAACAAGACAATGAAAATTGAAGATAATTAGTTTGTTGCTCCCTGAGAATCAAACAGTGCAAAGTGAAAGAGAGCAGCTGTTTCAACAGCAGCAGGAAGGAGGAGGAGGAGGAGGAGGAGGACAGAGTGAAGAGCAGGAGGGGGAACCAGAGGAGGCAGAGCTGGACTGAAAGAGAACACCTCGGCGAACAGATCACACATCACATCTTATCACAGCCCAAATTTCACTCACGGTGCAGGAGACTGAAAACATCTCTCAACAAAACATTTCACCACGGCTGACATAACCTCCTCTTCCTGTCAACACACACACGCTCGGCGGTTGCTATAGCAGTGGTGTGGGGCTGCAGTACAGTCGGGTTCAGTCTGACAGAGACGGCGCCGGGGAGGAGGCCATTGTTCGGCTCTGTGACACGGCCTGACTGACAGCTCGGCTCATGTTGACAGGCCCGGGTGAGAAACGACAACCGGATTGACGTTAGCTGAGAATCAAGCGGCTAGAAGTGACTCCCATGATGCTCTGCCATCGCCAGCGTTAATGACAGTGCTCCGCCACAAACAAGACGACGCAACCTTTGAGGCGCCGCTCTGAAAAGAAATCTCATGTCAGTTCACAATTAACCAGATGAATAATTGATTTGTCTCTTGTTCTACATCAAGAGTGCCCTTCACCAGACTTTCACCGGAATAAAAATCATCTTTGCAGAATGTTGTTGCACGCGGATTATTTCTCATCAGTGTTCTCTGCAGTTAAAAAGATTAAAAACGCTGTGAAGAATTAAATATTTATAACGCTAGACTGGAGGCATTTGAATCTTTCATCCCATATTTTGGGAAGAAAACTCGCACGCAGATCAACAATAGGCGAACTCCGACATGGCGCTCAAACCTTTGAGGTCAAAGGAAGCGCTGCTGCTGTCTCCAGGCAAAACTGTCACACAGGTATGAAATATTCACACGGCAAAGTCGGAGCTTGATCTGGAGCGCGCTCTCCACTCGGCGCAGGTCTGCGAGCGCTGACGGAGAAGAGCCGACGACAAAGAGAGAAAGAAGCACGAGCGTGTGAACTAAAGCCGGAAATAGCTGAGGATGATTTGAGAAGTATAATTTCTGATTTTCCACCTGTGATCACACGAGCTGCACAGTGAGGACGATGGAGTCACACAGCACCTGAGCAGCTGTGACTGTGATAACTGAGCAGCATAAAATATTGTTTATATCTCATGTTCCTATTTGATTGGTTAAAGTTATATTTCATACTGATTCTATAGAGACTGAACTAGAGCTGATTCAGTGTTCTAATGCAGGTGGAGCAGATTCATGTTCTTACACATCTATATCAAACCATGCATTTTAGAGCTATATACTATATATAACTATATAACTAATATAACTATATTATTTATATTTCTGTAAGTGCACATGCCAAACTTTGCTGCATATGTTTTCATTTCCATCCGGAATACTAGACATAAGTACGACAAAGCACAAATGGGAAAATCTTTTCATTTAAAAAACTTGTAGAGGAACCTCTTCTCTATGCTAATGTGTGAGAAATATGTCAATATTTAAAACCTGGATTTTTGAGTTTGCTGAATTCATTCATGTCCAAACATTTTTGTATCAAATTACCTACAAGACAAAGGTTTTCATCGCAGTTGCAGCGTCCAGTGTTTGTGTGGAGCCTCGACCTGTTCATGTTTCTGTAAAATAAATGCAGTGAAATGTGTTGCACTGTAACACACCTGTCACTGATCAGCACCAGGACACGTGTCTGTCCAGCTGCTGAGGCTTAACTGCCACCTGGTGGTCAGAATCATCCCCAGCACAGGTGGACAGCAGACGGCAGCAGGTCATTTCAAACACCACAGCTGGTCATTAAACTGGTCTGAGGGCTCTCCTCTACTGGAGCC
Organism: Centropyge bicolor; assembly: GCA_037975185.1. Taxonomy (NCBI): domain Eukaryota; kingdom Metazoa; phylum Chordata; class Actinopteri; family Pomacanthidae; genus Centropyge; species Centropyge bicolor. The sequence continues at coordinate 981,635 of JBBMOC010000001.1, forward strand.
AGAGCTCATCCACAACCAAACTGGGAAGTCTTTTCTTTCATTGAATTAAGTCCAAACATGTAAAAGCTTTTGTGCTGCTGAAATGAACTGTGACATGACATACTTCAACACTTTCAAAGCTAATGTTTACAGTTATTCTTAACCTTTGTGCATCTGCTCCAAAGCTCCTCCTCTTTAAAAAGTCTCCACAATCACAAAGTAAAAGCCCCGTCACAATCAGCTAATCATATAGTTCCACAAAGACAAATTAAGATTAACCAACAGTAAGCTTCTTCACATACAGCAATATGCTTCAATGTGCTTTAGAATGAATGTAACAAGATTAAAAAGGTGTAACTAAATTAGATTTGAACCAGGTAGAATTTGAATTACACAAACAAATGCCTAAAACTTTCTGAGCAGGATAATCCATATAAACTTACCAATGTTTTTTTTGCTGTCCATGGAGGATATCCTGTTTTTGGGTCATCTTATTGCATTCATTCATCAAGAAAAAAAGAAAACACGAGTGGCTTAAAACTTAAAATTCATTTAAAGTTTTATTTAGAGAAATAACAAAAAGAAATGAAAAAAAAAATAAAAAAAATCAGTGCTTCAAAAGTTTACCGATGCTTCATGATCCAGTCGTGACCGTCCATTATTTGTTTCATAATTTCAGTCTTGGTACCAATCAACTGACAGTAAATAGTTCAGCCAAACATATCTTCATGTGTAGCAACATCCAGTTGTGTGTGAGCGGCAGGATCTTAAGATTCATACTGACAATTTTCTTCAAGGTGCTTCGCAGACGGCCTTGTAGAGAATCTTGCGCCCGGGTGTTAAAGCATTTCGTTGCCTTTATCATTACTTAGGTCAATGACGACTATGATATGAATTTTATGTCATATTGCCCGGCCCCAACTTTCACCAAACGCACACACACACGCACCATCGAGCCCGACACTCACTCCTGGCTGCAAAACCACAGAGAACATGCAGATATGTGAGATGAGCTGTGGCCTCTGATGATGCAAGGCAATCACAAAAACTGTAATCCCTGCAGAGGAATCCAGACACAGTCAACCCATCCCAGTCACCTCTGGAAAACAGCCTCAGTAAAAGCCATTACTGTGATGTACACGGCTGCTCTGACTCAAAGGATTACTGAAGAGCTGGCTGCCATGAGGCGGATTGGTAGAAATATATATGACGGAGTTGCTGCATGTTTACTTCAGTGTGTCAGGACCGTGTTTGTTTGCAGTGACGACGGTAAAGTCAAAACATATTTTGCAGATAAATGTAGCAAAACCTGACTTCCCCTCGTGTTGCTCACCAGAAATAAGCCAACAATGTCGCTGCAGAGCTTCAGGTTGTCGTCCCAGTGGTTGTCATGCTGTGATGATGACGAGCAGCTGCAGCACTGTTGACATGATGCTCTGATCCAATACTGTTCATTTGCACAAAAAGGGACAAAAACAAACAAAGATGAGTCGTTCTTGCAAACAAGACATAGAAAAGGGTCTCACTGCTGCAAGCTGATTTTACAGTTAAAATGATTTCATTAGACAAGACCATTACAGCACAGTATTTGTGCTTTTTTCTCCTTAACTTTTTAAAGCTTTGTTCATGGTTAAACAGGCATTTTCCGTTTTCATGCAAGAATGCATCAAACTGACTAAAAGAAAACACGCCCTCACCTGTGTAAGAACCTGCATGCTGCTGTATGAAGGCAGGATCTGGGTGACAGGCAGAAGGAAACAGGTCATCACAGAGGCCGACAAATTCAAACATCATACAAACTTCCTGTTGTCATTACTTGTCATTTCACAAAACCACCATCTGATCTTAAATCAATGATGAGACCTGCAGAGCTCTGTGAATCTTTCAATTTGTACACTGAAAAAAATGGGACCATCTGCTCCAAAGCTCCAGTTACAAATATCCTCCTTTCTCCCTCCATTTACAGGAAACCGTCCAATGTCGATTTTCAGTCTCTTTTTATTGTGTTCTCCTGTCCTACAGATGTTTCTAATTCAACACTGAACCACTTAACCACTACAGAGAGAAGAATTTCAGTTTACAAACAAAGAACACCTGAAACCATCTGTATTATCAGATGTAGCCTTACGTCATCCTCACAAAGCCCAAACTCGATTTACTTTTTAAATCAGTGCCACAACTCTGTCCTACTGTTAGATAACATGAAGTCTCAGGACCTTATAAATCCTTTAGTACAAGCACACATACAGAGAGTCCAGGATCAAGTTGGGTCAGTTCAGCAGCTCGGGGATCAAGGACAGGCCAGGTGAGCAGCAGGTGGAGGAGCAGCCTGAACTTTGGTTGTGACCTGCAACAGCATCGGTGGCTGCTACTTCGGGTCCGCTGGGGTTTTCTGGATGTGAGGCTCCCTACAGGGACAAAGAAGGAGGAGAGAGAAGACAGAAAGAGGACAGCGGAAATTTTAAAAACAGAGCCAATGATTAAGTTAAGGAAGTAATCAGGACAAAATGTGGAAAGTGCTGTCGTGGGCAGTTTTTTGTTTTTCAAAAAACAAAACCAGAGTCCAAGTATCAAGTGGGCCACTGATCGCAGCTGGCCAAAGTTTTAACTGGGTCATTAGTGACCAGCAGAGCAACTTCCTGCTCATGGAAGCCGTTAGAAAAATAGAAATGTACTAATTTATTTAATATAGTAAGAAACACAGGACAGACAACAAAGCCTGTGATTCCTCTCAGTGAAAACATCTTTGCCATCAAGCACATTGAAACACGACTGCCCTCAATAAAATCTATTTAGTTCAACATTTTTGGCCTGAACACGCAGCCAACAAATGCAACAGTCTGTTATCAGCAGCAATAATTGTACTAAAACTTCTCACAGTTTGTTCAGGATCAGTTTGTGGAGAAGGCTGGTGTAGAGCTGATCTGGAAAGATGAGGCTTAAATTATATCTCCTGTTCTTAGCTCCTAACCCTCTGACAGTTGGGGACAAAGTTACACTGTATGTACCACCAACTTCCACAAATTACTGTAAGAAAGCTTTTGTAAAATCATCAAGGAAATATTTTAGGACTGTTATAAGAAAAGCGTTTGGCTCACCAGTGTGAAATATTGGAGGTGCATAGATTTGCAAGCATCACAAATCAGTAGAGGATCCTTTAAAATTCAGGGAACAATAAGACTTTAAAGTTTTGAGCTGTGACTTTTTAAAAGAAGAAAATCTGCAAACGAGGACAAATTGGGTTTTTGTTCTCCATAAAAACACAATGTTCGACTGATTTCCTGTGTGTGTCCTCACCAGCTCTCAGGTCGGACTTCTTCCTCCCATGATGAAGGGAAAGTGCTCTCAGGATATGTTTTGTTCGTGCTCACAATGGCTCGAACATCTTGTTTAACCATGTGTTTGAACTCCATCTTCAGGCTGCAAATGGAAGGGAGCAGAAGAAAAACACTGAATTGTAGGTCAGGAAATGACAAGAGAAAACATTTTAGCAGCAACCCATTATTGCGGTGTCAGGTGTGGGGGTGACTCAGATGGCCCCTGTGCACAATGGGTGTCACCACAGGTTGTCAGGACGGGTCCGCTGTGCGACTGCAATCAGCAGCCCGACTAATAGTGCAACTCATCACTGTCACACCCCGGTGGCTCTCTGAAACGCTGGACGGTACAGCAGGATTGCGTTTTGGATGGTGAAAGCATTTCAATTTATGTATTGCTGAACTCGTGTCACACACACTCCTGTTTGTTTCCATTACATTTGCAGAACTAAAAATCACATAATCCCGACCAGTGGACTAAAAAGCAACAGCTGCTTTCAGATTAAACTTTCTGTACGGGTCACTGAAGGCACGTGTTCATGCAGGCTGTAAACAGGCTGTTGGTCATTACTCGCCTACAATGTAGACGAGTGGAATCATAAATCCTCCAGTTAAAAAAAAGGTGAATGAGATTAACTGACTCAGTTTAAATCGAGTAACTGCCACAAATAATATACTGAGCTAAACTTTCCACAATCACAACTTTGCATAAAATGGAATGTTTAGTGACAAAACAGTGCTGATGTACTCCAAAAAAAAACTGGTGGAGTTAGACCAGCAGTGATTTTAGATAATCAAAAAGTCAGTGGAAAATGTGACCGATCATCACTCATCCAAATTCCTTATGTAAAAAGCAGAGGAAAGATTTCTGCATCAGTTTGTAAGACAGACAATAGCACATCCAGAAACAGACCTTGAAGGAGCTGAGAGTCCTGTTTCAGTGAGGTGGGAAGAGGAGCTTGAGTGTCCACAGCGTCATTTCACTTCCAGATGCTAAGCTGATATAAAAACAGAAAAAGAGCAGATGGACAGGTGGTATTAATAGAAAATACGCCATATTTGTGAACACCAGAAAACACTGTTGGTAAAAATGCAGTACTTCTGTTTTCAGTGGAATCATATTGTGCAGTTGTAGGATCTAAAATGCAACCCTGGAAGACAAATGTTCCTGTTAATACAATATTGATTGACTCCACATCGCAGAGCTAAAATCTTAGCATCAGGCTAAATATGCAGAGCAGCTTATTGTGGGTTTTCCAACTACACGTGCAGAGAAACAGTTGGTTGCTAAAAACAACATTTTTGGCAAATAAGCAAATAAATCGCATGATACTAAAGTAATCTCATGCTACACTTATATCAGGGTTGATGTTGGAGTCAGATGGCCCCTGTGCACAGTGTGTGTCCTCAGGTGGAGTCGGATTGAGGTGTTTGATGCCACTGCAACACACACCCCAACTGATTCAGTGCAACTCATCACTCTCACAGCCACCAACCCTCCGATGTTAACACGAATCTGAGACACTGCCATGTGTGCTGGGTTTGAGTTTACCTTGTGTTCACAGTCCTGATGGACAGGTGGCTTCATCCGCTCTGATTTCACTGCAATGCGAGAAGTTAGCGTCAGTTAGCAGCAACGACGAACCAAGCAGACCAGATTAGCCTTGAGCATAAAACGTGGTAAGACTCAGTTAGCTGTCTTATCGTGAAAAACTCAGTCTCGTAAAAGGTAAACCGGCCTATGTGACAATGAAATAAACTGGAATTGTTGTTTGCTCATAGTTATTTTTTTTACGTTGAAAACTAAGCAACGCTGGTTAAAACAAAATGCTAATATTAGCTAGCTAGCCGAGTTAGCATAACTGTTAGCCGGTTAGCTGTGCTAGTATCTAACATTGGTTAGTTTCTAAAACATGTCACACTGTTCGTCCTAAAATAAAACCGTCAACCAAAATGACCTAATACAAGCTTACAAATGCCGAGGATATTTTCTGGCTGTTTCTTCACGATCATTTTCATCCGGTTTCTTGTTGTTAGCCGAACACGCCACAACTTTTCTTCTCATTTCAAACAAGAACGTGCTGGAACGCTCATCGCCGATTGGCTCAAACGGCGGGACGATGGTGGACGTTTATTGGTCAGGATGAAACCCTTTTCCGGTTGAACCACCAATCACAAGTATGTGATTGTACAGCTTTCACATGTACACACCCACTTAATAAAAGCAATTCAGTTCAATTTAAAAATGTGTTTATAACCTTTTACTTAATATTTTTAAACCATACTTTAGTTATTGTCATTTGAGATTTTCATTCTCACGGTCACGTGTTTTGCTGAATATAAAGCACTTTGGAATTTATATAGACTAATTCTCTCTCTGCACATGAGTAAAAAATGAGCACAAACACCCAGCAACTCAAGACTAAATGTTGTTGTTGGATCCTCTATGGTGCCATCTGACCAAATTCCATCATGAATGCTGCCACATAGTGATACTGGAATAAATTGGTCCATATATTAAATCCTGAACATGCTATTAGAGCAATTTAATGTAATTGTATTTCTACTGATATCACAATTCAATATACCAACAGGCGCTTAAGGGTGTGGTGATCAAGCAAAACAAATGTTAATACATTTTAACAAATATGATTAATACAGATAATAGCAAATGCTTTTTTTATAGTGCAACTAACTGTGTCATCACCTTGTAGTATCTCATCTCTTCTCCCTCTGTGTGAATGGTTTCCTTGTGTTTTACCTTTGTGGAGTCGGCCTTCTTTTCAGGCCCTTGTGGGTGAAGCTGTGACCTGGAAGTTGCATGATGTCTCCTCTGAGTTACATTATTCACCCCCGACACTGTGACACTGCCTGAAACTCTTACACTCAACCACTAGATATTAAAAGTTACTCTAATCCTGCTTCTGTCTGCTCTGTATGTACTACAAGTATTGTTTGTTTGTCCTTGAGGGATCCTTCCTCTGTTGCTGTCTTTTTCTGTTTTTCTTTACCTAAATCAAGGGTCTAAGAAAACAGAGTGTTATATGTTGTACTGAGACCAGTTTGTGATTTTAAGCTTTATAAATAAATAAAAAAAACTCCTCAATTACATACCATGTAAAAACTATGCTTTTCAACAATAACAAAAACAAACCAATGTTGGATGAGTTGGCTTCGTGATTCCAAAGCCTTGATTTTCTGATTACATCTTTGCTCCCATTGTTCCGTCTGCAATCATCTGCAGAGGCACACATCAGCGTTTCCTTTATTGCTATATGATCACCGTGTCTGATGAGGAAGGCATTTTTTCGAAGAGCAATCAAGTGCACAGACGAGTGAGCCAAAGGTTTCATTGAAATGCAAATGCAATTTTATATTAAAAGATAGCAAAGGGATAATTCACTATATCACACAACACAGCTTGTTAGTACTGCCATGGAAATACATATACAGTCTTTTCATATTTACACATCAAGTGACAACAAAACAGAAATCATAAATACCTCTTTTTGTTAACTTTACAACAGCTATACGCGACCAGTATTTCATAAGATAAAAGAGCACTATTAAATAACTGGCATCTTCCCTATCATTTACAAGGCTTGGAAACACAGTGGTTAAAATAATCCAGCAAAAAACAAAAAAAAAAAAAAATTGTTCTTCTCCAGTGAGTAAAATTAATACAAGTCTAAAAACGGTCATGAAATCCCTTTGTACAAAAGACTATACAACTTAATCAACGCAATATCTTCAACAGAAATGTTTGCTTATATCCTCGTGATAAAATCTGTACAGTTGTAGCGTTCCTGCAGCAGAGTTGGAGGGACTGTGAGCCAGGATGATTGGTTACTGGGTCACCGTGATGCTCTGGAGGCCTACCGTCAAAACCAACCGTCAGAGACCGTAGTTATGTAGCTGCCAAGACCCTCTTTCATTGGCCTCAGTGCTTCGTCTAGCAGCAAATCAGCAAGTTGCTGAGCTCGTAGCAGATACTTCAAAATACATGGTTCTGTAAAGTCTAACCGATATATTTGTCAATATAGCAATATAGTATTTTCCTCGTACCATATTTCAACGACAGACAGAATGGTACTCTAAAGTTAAAGCAATGCATAATATCTTTACTTGTATTAAATTCATTTTTCAGTAAGTTGTCAGTGATATATTTCTAAGCTATAACCCTCACTGTCTGATGGGGTCAGACATGCACAGTGTTCCTAAGTTACCCATTGGTTAAACTGTACTGTGGCAGATACTGCGAGTACACCTTTGCATTACAGATTTAGAGTTGATGGATCAAAACTCAAATTAAAAAAAAAAAAAGAACGAATGTCCTCATTTACCTCGAGCCGTGTTTGGCTACGCAGATACTTTTGGTTCTTTTTGATATGTTCGCCTCTGAAACTTGACACTACCCCAATACAGCAGAGTGAAGCTGGAACCTTTGTGATAATGTTTCAGAAGTAAGAAAATTTAAATTCACGTGAACATTTGTAGTGATGCAGATATCTAAAATCCTACAGCATAGACCTTTCTCCACATTATCTTGTTCAGTTTAGTTAATCTGGTGAAACAGGGATGATGTTATTTTGTAATATCCTGGGTGTATCTAATATTTCTGTTTGTAGTTTCAGTTTAAGTTTCACACAAGTGGAAGACCAATGTGGCACTCAGAGGTCCACGTGGTGTGTATGTTTTCGAGACAGCTGAGGTAAAAGTGAGATGAGAGGTGACACTGGTGTTGACGATGTATAATAGACAAATTCTTGGAAAAAAAAAAAAAGGGAGCTGTTTGTTTTTTTCTTTAAATTAATTGTGGCTGTACTTGATAAAATCAAAGAGCTTCAAATTCTAACAGTAAGTGCTGTCGTAGATAATCATTTACCTGGAGAGTAAACCTCCGGAATAATGAAAGAAACACTGACAGATTGTATTGAGAAAGTGAGTTCCAAAGAAAACCAACAGTGTGTTGGGGCAGAAGAAATCTCAGAGACACAGATCATAACAGCTGGGTAAATAAAACCACAACTATCTGCATGGCTCAAACAGCTCTGGTGGTACAGGTCTGAGAAAAATGTGTGTGTGTGTAAAACGAATGTCACGAACATTTTAAAACCTCTGAGAAAAATAAATATACAGCTGAAGGAGGAAAAAGAACAAAATGTTTGGCACTTAGGCTGTTACTTCATCGTGGCTTCCTCTGCTATGCCAGAGGATCAGCAATGGTTGATTTATAAAAAATGAAAAAAACAAATGAGGATGAATGGACTTCTGCAACAAAGTGACAGTACCAGCTACAGGAAGTCCTGGCGTGGCCTGTTTGGAGGCGGCAAAATAAGGGATGGGAAGCAGGTGGCGTCGTCGCTGAGGTCTCCCACCGGCGAGGGCAAATCAGTAAAGTCGAAGGAAACAAACATCCCGTAATAAAGATACATTTCTATTGAAGTGTAAATGCAGAAAGAAGCATGGAGACTCTGTGAAGCCCCACCCTTTGGCACTGTCATAAATACAACTCTTGAAAACCCGGGTCCTGCTGTTCTAACGCAACTCTCTCGCTCTCGTTCTCTGAAAGTCAGCAAACCCACTCCACAAGTACAAAAAAACGTTCATAAATAGAGTTCATAAAGACATGAGTGGCATTAGAGAGAGCGTCGTGGTTACGTCGTCCAGGGAGTACGTCGGGTTTAGCTTTGTCCCCAAAAAAAAAAAAAAAGGTTCACAAAAAATAAAGGCGGAGTTTTACACAGAGGAGCGTTTGTGGCACTGAGAGTCTGCATCCTTTAAAAAGGCTCCAGATAACGCTCGTGTCTCTCTGTTCACTTCCTCCCCAGAGTCCTTTGCTTTCTTATTCCAGCATGCTCATTAGTTCATCATTTTGCCTAAAGGCAGTAGCACTGAGGGTTCTGTTGGAGGACTGTACTCTGTGTGTGTGTGTGTGTATATGTGTGTACAAGTAGGACGGAGCCCCAGTTTCAGACAGGAGTTGTGTATATGGGAGCTTAGAGGCGTCTAACCAGGTTCATATGTACCGTTACTCTACGTATGCAACTGTTACTGTGTTTGTACCTATTTCACTTTGTGTGTTTGTACCAGCTATAAATACAGGTGTGTGAACGTGTGTATTAGGTAATGGAGGTTGAGATAAAGCGTGGAGGGCGGAGGGCGGGGGGGGGGGGCTCCCTCACACTTCGCTCTCGGTGGAGGGCTTGCGCGTGGAGGCCCAGCCGGTGTCGGGCAGGCTGTGCTGGGCGTGGCGCTGCGGGGTGATGGCTGAAGGGGTCAGGGTGGTTATGGAGGAGCACTCGGACGCCTCCTCCTGGAGGAGCTGCTCCGTCTCGCCGTCGTCTAGCGAGGCGCTGCTGGCCTGCAGGGACACGGTGTCCGTGCGCATGCAGGTGTGCAGGCCGCCTCGAGACGGCTTGATCTGTTTTAGGTCGTCCCAGTAAAGCTCCTCGTTGGACAGGAGACACACGCCCTCCACGATGCGGATCTTCTCCTTGGTGTAGCCTCCGTCCACTCCCCCCTGGAGACGAGACAGGGTTAGTTAGTCTGAGTGATGGGCTCTGTATCAGCAGGGAAAATCCACCCTCAGGCCCTCGTCAGGCTGCTAAACTCAACACTTTGCAGGAGTCGGTTTGTGTTGAGATGGATTTTCCTTTTAGTGTCTCACTGGCAACGAGTCACCGAGGTGTGACCAATGGCCTGGCTCTGCTTCATGTCTTTGTCTCATGCACTTTTCTACCTTTCTCTCTTTCTTCCTACCTTAACTCCAGCTTTTCCCTCCTTTTTAAAGTGACACATTTTTAAATGTTTAAACACAATAAATCTGTTAAAGGTGGATTTCCCTTGAAGGATTAATCAGAGATCGACTGAACAACACTCCAGGACGAGACGCCACCTTCAAACACAACCCATGCACAGCAAGTCGGCTTCTTTTTAGTAACGCTGTGCTTCAGTTAGTTCATCACTTCTTCAAAGGAAGGTGCTACAGGTACAGATTTACCATAAACACAGACACTAGACTGACACTAAAACAAGGAGATGGTATCATTTAAATCTAAAGCAAATGGACTTATGCTATCAAGCTTTGTATCACAATCATGGACAAATTATTCAGTCTGTTGCAGAAGGAATAATTTGGACAGCATTTCTTCATCTCCAGCAGAGAATATACAGTAGGCGTGACGCAGCTGTTGAAAAAGCAAAATGACCAGCAGCTGGCGTCGCTCAGCGTCAGAGGTCTTACCTGACGTAGCTGCTTGTTTTTAGCGCTTTATTAAGAAGAAGCGGCTCAGCCATAAAGTCTCCAGCATTTTAAGGTTTTTGGCTGCTGGTGCACTGGGTTGCAATGCAAAGCTGGACATGGTTAAGCTTTCTATACGTAGCTCATAATGATGAATAAAGCAAAGACATCTTAACGTCTATAATTATTTTCTCTCTTTTGACAAAGTCTTACTTACAGTCGGGAGTAGAATAGTTGATGGGAAATGTAGTCCTGAGTTTAAAAATGTTATTATTTATATTACAATTCTGGCATTGTTATATAGTTAATTCAATGCTCCACTATTAATTTGAGAACAATATAATGATGTTTACTGATGTTCCATGTAGCACCTTTAACAAAATTTCATATATTTAGATTCCTGTTCTGTTGAAATGTCAGTTTCACAAAAAAAAAAAAAACAATCTGATGAGTCGTATAAATACTGACATGCTCCTGATCACAGAGTTCTGAATCTGCACCAAAGAGAGAAACTATTCATTTTGGAAAGCAGGTCTCATGCAGTGAACAGACAGAAAGACATGGAGAAAAGACAAAGTCAGAAAACACAGAGCAGGAAAGGACACAACTCCTTCATGCTGTGTAACTACCTCTCCACGGGACAAGTGGGTCAAAAGATAAAGGGAGAGAGGGAGTTGTAGGGATGAGAGAGCTGCAGCGAGGAGAGAGAGGAGGAGGGGGGGGGAGAAAAGATGAGTGCTGATGTCTGTCACCTGCTTGAAATATTTCAACACAATCAATCTGACCGGAGACAAACAGTGATGTCATTTGTCTCTGTGGTTTCCCATCATACACCTACACAGTCTGTGATCAATCTATGAAAACATCATGGATTCACCTTAAATCCATCATCTGTTAAAAGAAAAAAAAAAATCATCATTTCACTTCAGCCCCCAGACTGTCGTTACCTCTTTCTTGTATCGAAGTTGGTTGTATATTGGAGGCTTCTGCGACGCCTCGATCTTCACTTCCTGTGTGGACGTCCGGTACGAGGGGTTGCTGTAGGTCAGGTTGCTCACGCCCGGGTCAGCAAACTTCGACTTTTTATGTCTGTCCATCAAACAGAGGAAGCAAACAGCTCACAATCTAAACTCTATTATGATAACACAATGTTTAAGAGCAAGAGAAAGAAGAAAGAGGAGACGGACCTGTAAATAATCAAAGCAGCGATGAGGATGAGGATGGCCAGGATGGTCAGAACGCCACCGATCACATAGCTGATGTGAAGTCCTTCTCCTGCAACACATGGCACAGAGGTTAATGACTGGTGATGGCTCTGAAGGCAGTGAGCTTATGTCACAGGGGCTGAAGGTTCCTGTATTTACAACCTGTTCAATGTTAGAGATGAGATAAGTCTTTATTGATCAGCTATAGGGGAAATTCCAGACGTAACATTAAGGCTTTAAGTGACAGTTGCACGACTATGAGGGTTAAAAATACTGTGCATTTTGTAAATATAATACATATTAACAATATCCATATATCAATAAAACATATACTAACAAGTGAATTTCCCCTAGATAGGTCTTATCTTATCTTATAGTACAATAAACTCACCAATTCAAATCAGCTTTTATTTGTTATTTTATTCATTTGCTGTTGATTGTTTTGACTGTTGAGTTTTTATATTGTGCTCATAAAGTTATTATTATTATTACTATTATTATTATATTGATCATCATGACTTAACTTGCATTGTATCACCTTCATGACAGACTGTGCCTGACTTCAGCCTCCATGTTTCTTTGTTTTTTAAGGCACACACTGGGTTTTTTTTGTACCAAGTAAGATTCATCACAGTTCTCAAAAAACATAGTTTCCCAGTCTTAATTACTTGGTTGTTGATGCAAATGATATTTACAAATTGAAAACTGATAATTAGTGTCACTGCAACACAACCTCACTGTGGCATTAGCCAAAATGAAAGCTGGGTAAAAATGTGCAAAACACACTCTTCCAACTCCGGATGTGTTATCGTGTTAACTAGCAAGCTGGGAAACATCGGTCCCAACCACCGTGACCCAGCTGTTAAACAAACAAGAGACAGGGTGTAAATAAGAAGCTGTTGTGTTGTGTACATTCACACTTGTGACTTACCATGAGGAGCCGTCACCACGTTGTTCAAGCAGCCTTCTTCATTCAGGTTCTTTTCAGTGCAGCTGTGAAAATACGACAGAAACTCAGAGACGTGCTCTTTGCTTAATATTCGCTCTAACGACCTTATTAAGTCACGGTGTTATATAGTTTCTCTTCAGGCCTTTGGGAGTTTCTACAGAATTACTGCAGGATGAAAACCTCATTGTGTTTGTTGAAGATGAACAATTACATAATACTCAAACCTCTCAGGCTTCTAAAAAGCTTGAGAGCACTTTGAATTTTTCCCAGCAAGGACACACACGTTCGAGTTTCCAATTATTGTGATTTTTTATAAAGCTGTTTTTCAAACGAGATTAGCAAAGTTGAAAATCTGGCAGAATCTTGTGCGGACGAAATGCTGCTATTTGAAATCGCTTCAGAAAACAAGAGACATGTTGGATATTTTGAAGCAATGATGCAACTGCTGCGTTTCTCACTGGGATCATGTGAAAGGACTCTGAGATGCAGGAGCAAGGATTCAGTTCAAAAAGGAGCTTTCCTGCTAAAAAACGATTGAGGAAGACGTACTTGACCAGCGAGGGTCCTCGGTGTGGACTGTCTGTTGGAGCCTTGGGGATCTTGTTGGGGACGGGAGTGCTGCTGGTTCCTCTGGTGGGAGCGGTGGGGACGTAACCTGAAACTGATAAACACACGCTGATCAGAGCCGGAATGAGCTGGAACATACAAGTGGTTTTGTTCTTAGTCAGAATCTTCTCCTGTGGCACTATGTGGTCAAGTGTGTGGGACACGATGGCACGAGAAGTCGGATCATACAGCAGCCAGGTAAACACAGCACGGCCACATGAGTCACTCACTGGTGGAGCAGGGTCGTCCGTCCGGCTCGTCAGGGCAGGCGCACACAAAGCTGTTGGTCTTGGCGAAGCAGAGGTGAGTGCAGCCACCATTGTTCACCCCACAGAGGTTGGTGCCTGAATGAGGAGAGAGGCGACGTTCACAGGTGGAACAGATCAGCCTGAGCGGTTTATCTGAAAGAGTTCCTTTAATTTGGTCTCATCTACAAGTCGGGCGTTCACACATGCAGCATAATGTCCAGTTCAGGTTATGAGTGAGTTTGGTTTTAAACTATGATGCAGTTTGCTATAAATTAAAATGCAATTCAAACGAATCACCAGAAGCTACCTCGAGAAAAAATACTTTTTTTAACTTATAAATTGACATTAAAAAATGCTCAAACAAATCCATCAGGTTCAGCTAATTAACATGAGAACGACTGGAATCAGATTTCTTTTGACAACCCCTGTAGCTGAAATCTTTTTGTGTTTCTGTCCAATTAACTCGCTTCTTATAAATCCAGGTGACTTCTAATTAGAAAGTGTTGGTTCATGTTCACAGCGTGCACGAGGAGATAAAGAAACAAATTTGATTAGGTTTTGTTTTGATTTTGCTGCTGATTAAAATACTGATTTGATCTCGGAGGCTGTAATCTGTGTTGTTATGAAAATATCTCGTTAAGATGTAATCTTGTAGAAAATCAACACATAGCGCAGAGATACTAATTTGAATATTTTAGATCAAATTAGGATCAAATTTGTGTAAATTCTTGTGATAAACGATGATTTCCAACCTGATTATGTGCTGTTTTTATTAGACTTTGATATCAGGTCATTTTCTTCTTCTGTTTGTCGGCCATGTTTCACCACACTGACTGGACTCATGACCATCTCATTGTCTGCTATATTTCAAGCTCACATTCATATCAGCTTCTGTTGCTTCAGGCTGTTGCTGATAAACACAGTGAGGTCTTTGGTGTCTCCCGTGTCAGCTGCCAGAAGAAAAGCCTCCTCACCTGTCTGCCTGTTAGGTGATACCACTATAATGTCCATGAGGCCCTCCACGTTGGCCAGCACCGTTTCCTTGTTACGGCCCGTGTGTTTGTCCACCCGCTGGATGGACTTAGTTTGCCAGTCCGTCCAGTAGATCCAGCGGTCTTGCTGCGAGAGTCGGGAGAAAGGGGTTAGAGGGGAGGACACCGGCTTCAACTGGGGAAACGAGGGAAGAAGAAGAGGGGGGAGGAAAAACACAGACAAGGAGCAGGGGCATGGGAGGAAGAAAGGGAAGGGAGAGAGGAGGAAGAAAAATGAGGGTCAGAGTGGAAGGGAAGTAGAAGAAATGGTTAAGTCGAATGAGTTCAGTATGAGGACGGAGAGACGACCAGTGGGAGTCACACGGTGAACCGATGAGTGAAAGAGAGCAGGTGAGTGGAGGAGGCAGCCAGGAGGAGGGGTCAGCCCAGACTGAAAGCTGAGGGTGAGGAGGGGTGGCGGGGGGAGGGGTACCTGCGTGAGGGCGAACGGGTGGGACACGGGGCTGACGAGGATCTGACGCAGCTTCCCGTTCAGGTCGGAACTCTCGATCCTGTCCAAGTGGGCGTCCACCCAGAAGATCCTGCAGGAAACATCACACATCCATAAACACACTTCTATCTGTAAACACACTGCACAGGAGGTGAACACCAACAACTAACTATGAGTAATGTCATGAAATCCAGGACAACAGCTCTGCAGTAAATGCTGTCATTGTAAAGCTCATAATGGTCATTTATGTGTGGTTGCATTGAATTACATTATGTTGTACATAATGCAATAATGCATAATAACTGGTTGTTGTACAATCTTCACGGCTCTCTCCTCGTCTAGTAAATATTATTTCTGGTACTATGAAGATCTTAAATTCCCCACAGGGATCATTAGAGCGTGAAACTTCCAACCTAATCTAATTTAATTTACAAGGCTCCCACAGGCAGCTCCTTCCACAAACAAGCTTCTCCGCCTGACCTCCGTGTGTCGTAGTCCAGAGTGAGTCCGTTGGGCCAGCCCAGGTCGGTGTTGATCAGAACCTTCCGGTCCGAGCCGTCCAGGTGAGACCGCTCGATCTTTGCGATGTGACCCCAGTCGGTCCAGAACAGGAACCTGCAGAGACGAAGCCGAACTGGTGAGAAAGAACTCTTCTCAGTGTGTAAATGTGAGGGCCAGGGGCCTCATTTATAAAGCTTGCGTGCGCACAAAACGGGGCTTGAAATTTGCGCACGCCTCTTCCTACGCAAAGGTTGTGATTTATAAAAATAAACCTGGCGTGAGAATGTGCGCACCGGTACGCCAACTTCGATGCTGCCGTAAGAACATGTTGGAGACGGGAAACTGGCGGTGCAGATGGTGAGGTGGTGAACTGAAGCCAGATTCACCTCATACGTTTAATGTCATCACATATCAGATTTATAGACATTTTTTTCTTTTTCTTTCTTTTTTTTTTGGGGGGGGGGGCAATAAACAGTAAAATTGAAAAATAAATTCCGGAGGGGACATGGATGAAAATTTGCTTTTTCTGTCACTGCCGCTATTTGCTCGTTTGAGCCTGTTAGCGATCATAAGCTAGGCTATTAGCTTACCGGCGTACTGCTGTGCAATCTTCCAGTCGGATTGTGATTTATAAAGGGAACATTGCGTGCAAGTGTGCGGACGCACGGTTTTATAAATCAGGATATTTCTTTGGCGCACGCCATTTTTAGCTTTTGGGCGTACGCAAACTTTTAGTGTGAATCCTACGCAATGTTTTATAAATGAGGCCCCAGGTCACTCCTCTCTCACCCTTTGCTCGGGAACACCGCGATGGCTCGGGGTTCATCCAGACTGTTGTTGACCAGGACCTTGCGGCTCGTCCCGTCCAGGCGAGCCACCTCGATGGTGTTGCGCCCCGTGTCGGTCCAGTACATGTTCCTGGCCACCCAGTCGACAGCCAGCCCATCGGTGGTCTTCAGACCCTGGCTGATTACCGTCTCCATGCCAGTGCCGTCCAGGTTCGCTCGCCTGGAGAACACAGGCGAGAGAGAATGAAATCATCCCTATAATACTGGTAAATACTGTGAACATAGTTTTGATTCTGCTCTGTCTTAATGTCAGCAAACTTTTTTTCTCAAAAACATTTCACTTTTTTGAAGGACACTAGTTTTGACAAGTGTGTTTTCAATCTCACAATCTTACTCTTATTTTTATTTCTTTATAAAATTCATATGACAAATAAGACTTTAGTCATTTTAGTACAGAAACAACAACACAAAAGCAAACTTAACCAGAATCTATGCATGTTTCCAGTATTGATTGTTTTTTCAAAGTGTTTGTAGATGACAGACAATGATTGATCTTGATTAATACAAGTAATAACAACATTTTAATTAGTGAAATGAAGCTATAACATAAATGGTAAGCGACAGTTTGCATGTAGACATTTGCATTCTCACCTTATAACATCCAGAGTGACGTCGGTGTAGTACAGTTTTCCGTCCATGCTGTCATAGTCCAGCGAGATGACGTTGTGCAGCTCGGGCACCGGCACGTGCACGTCGGTGTGGTCGTTGGTGTCCAGGGAGATTCTGCGCACGCTGACGCGGTTGGAGAAGAGCAGGTAGGTCTCTGGGGAGTCGTCGCACGACCTGCCATCTCCCTTCAGCAGGATGCCGGTGGGACAGGCGCAGGACGTGCCATTGGGTCGAGGCAGGCAGAGGTGGGTGCAGCCCCCGTTCCTCCTGCCGCACTTATTGAAACCTGCAGAGGTCAGAGACAGAAGGATTGATGCAAAGAGACGAGATGTAAACTTCAAATAAAGAATGAACTAACCAATCTAAACTTCACATGAAGCTGCAAAATGAGCCAATTTCCTCCAAGAAAAAGTTATGATGCAGCTGTTTTCACCGGCGACAAGCCACGACAAGTAAACTGACTTCTGACTGAAGTTTAATTATGCTTCAGCTGAGGAGACAGTAACTTGACTTCCTGTCCCCACACTCACCCAGCGGCCTCTCCCTGTCCACAGCTTGGATGTCCATCAGGCCCGGCAGGTTGGCTCGCACCGTGATGGTGTTGGTCCCGGTGTTCTTGTCGGCTCGCTGGATGCTGCGGCTCTGCCAGTCCGTCCAGTAGATGTGGGAGCCCAGCAGGGTCAAACCGTACGGGTGCTGGACCGGCGTCACCAGGGTGCGGCGGTTCTGCCCGTTCAGGTCGGACGACTCGATACGCTGGAGAGGACGAGAGGAGAGAGGGATGAAAACCATGACTCCTTCATTTTAATGATGCTTTCGTCTTTAAGAATTTACATTTTAGTCAATTAGTGTTTAGCTACTTAACCTTTAAATCTCTACTAATTTCTACAGATTAGCAGGTATCCGAGAAAATACGTTTTGAACATCTTTTTCTGTCTCTCTGCGATTATAATTTTCATTATGAACACTTCTTATGATCCAGTGACTTGCAATGAATGTAACAGTAGAATAACCATAAATGATCCATCAACATTAAAAACACTGAGACCAGAAAATTCCTTATTTGTGAGATGAAAATTCACCCTGACCTCAGTGTGAGCGTCGGCCCACAGCAGCTGCGAGCCGGCCATGTCGATGGCCAGGCCGTTGGGCCAGCCCAGGTTGTTACTGATGAGAACCACACGGTCCGATCCGTCCATCGCCGAGCGCTCCAGCTTCGCGTGCTCTCCCCAGTCTGTCCAGTATAAATAACTGGAGAAGAGAGAGAGATAAAGAAAGAGAGAGAGGCAGAGGTTAAAGGTCAGACAGTGTAAGGAGACTGAATGAGGGACAGAGACACGCTGATGAGGACATGCTGGCTCAGACCAGCAAATGTCAGACAACAAGCAGACGTCCAGCTTCTGTGATGTCATTAATAGTAATGACCATGACCTTTCTTTCTCCCAACAGAACAAAGGCAGCAGACGGAGCAAAGAAGATTTTCCAATATGTTGAACTAGTGCGAGAGACTCTAATGACAGTAAAATATTTCTCAGTGAATGTCAATAAAAAGCTGTTCCTCTCTCGCAGCCTCACCCCATCTCATGGTAGAGGGCGATGGCTCGAGGGCTGTCCAGGTTTTGCCACACGAGAACTTTCCTCATGGAGCCGTCCAGGTTGGCCACCTCGATGCGGTTGGTTCCCGTGTCCGTCCAGTAGATCTTCCTGCCGACAGCATCCACCGCCAGGCCGTCGGTCGTCATCAACCCTACAGAGACAGACACAGACAGCGAGTCATGACGCTGCGACTGGGTGGAGTCAAACAGCACCGTCCAGGTGAGTCATCTCCTCACCTGTAGATATGATGTCTTCATGGGCTTTTCCGTTGATGTTGGCTCGGCTGATTTTCTTCAGTGTGCTGTCAGACCAGTAGACTTTTCCTGCAGGAGGCGCCACACACACACGTAAGGACTCCATTTCTACATCACTGGTCTTTTAGGAAAAAAACAAACTAAAGACGTACGAACCTTCTTTGGGGTCGACCCCGATGGCGATGGTGTTTTTCATGGAGCTGTTGACGGCCAGAACCACGTCAGCAAAATAGGGAATGTCTAAAGAAACCATCCTGATGTCCGTCCTCCGTGCAAAGATGAGGAAGCTGCTCATCCCTGCACACACAGAAACAAATCATCACACGTGACGAAAAAACACGAAGGCCTTTATCTTTGAACTCTAGGCTTGTTTTGAGCCATTTTGTGGATTTTAAAAAAGATATTTTTCAAAGACTATTATTGTTTTTCTCTTTCTGTATTTCCTTGTGAGATGAAATTGTTGAGCTTCATATTTCCCATCATGCCTTTGGTGATACGTTAATAATGTTGGCTTGGAAGCTAGAGTAGTTGTGGGATTCACCAGAGCCTCATTTTTTTGACAATATGTCTTTGTCTTTTGGTTCAGCTCTGCTTTAGCTATGAGCAATTATTGTTTGCACTACAACATGGAAGGACATGCAACAATAAACTGGATTACACCAAAGACAAAGTCTAGGTTTGATTGAGAGGTAAGAGCTTAAGATTAAAGGAGCCTCTTTTTAAAATGGTTTCAGAGCACATTCATGAATGTTTGTCCTCGATGGACATCACAGAAACATGGCTCTGTGATGCCGCCTCCATTTGAATTTCTGGGTCTGAAATGCAAAGAGAGGTCGATTCGTACCAGGTGTGCAGGTTTTTCCATCCGTCTGCAGGTTGATCCCGGTGGGACAGGCACAGCTGGAGGCTTTGGGAGCAGGAGCCAGGAGACAGAGGTGGCTGCAGCCTCCATTATTCACCAAACACGGGCTGGACACTACAGATGGAGACACACAAACAGAATGAGCTCACGCACCGTCCTACTTTCTAGGTCAACTGAGTGGTAAGGAACGGAAGGAGAACGGAACAAATTGGGGCAAACAAAACAGAAAAACACAACTTGCGCATGACAGTGAAACCCTCGAGGGAAACACAGGCGAGCCCCACATCAGTGAGATCAGTGAGGTTTCAGCTTGGTATGAGACCCCGAGGCTCTCTGGCCTCTGAGCCACTGATCTGGGCTCAGTTTACCTGTAATCCTCTCAGTGTCAGCAGAGACACGAGATCTAAGCTCTGAGAAAAGGCGGCAAAAATCAGAAGAGCAGAAAGTGACAGGAGGAGATTTTTTTCCTTTGTAGTAAGAGAAACAAGTGCAACAGGAAAAGGGAAGTGTTGGCCATAAGTATACGGACAGTTGCACTTGTTCACTAAAAATGGCTAGTCTCTAATTTTGAAGCACAGAGACAAAACAATGAAGACTGTGTCTCTGTCCTCCTACTTGCTGGCTGTACCATAAATGCACACTTCAGTCATGATCCTGCACGTGGACACACACTGACCGGTCTCACGCAGTCGGTGGAACATGTGAATGTCCATGAGGTTCTCCAGGTTTTCGGCCAGTGTGTGTCGACCCAAGCCAGTGAGCTTGTCTGCGCTCTGGATACTCTTGGACTGCCAGTCTGTCCAGTACAGCTTGTCAGCGTGTACAGTCAGGCCAAAGGGATGAGGCAGCTGGCTGCCGATCAAAACCTGTGTGCACAAACAGTTCGCAGTGTTGATTCCAAGTTAGCAGACAAGCTGGAAATCTCAACCAAGGATGAACAATTCAACAAATTCCTGCTAACAAATTACATCATTCAAATTCAAAACATTAACTCTATGAGGGTAAAGGTGAAGGCACAGTAAAGGCAGTTGATACCTGTCGGTCGGAGCCGTCAAAATTGCCAAATTCAATAGTCTTCATGCCGGCGTCGGCCCAGTACAGGCGTTTGGTCTCGTAGTCGATGGCGAGGCCGTTGGGCCACGTCAGGTTGGATGAGATGATGACAATGCGACTGGAGGCGTCCATTCCTGCTCGCTCGATCTTTGGGTTGGCACCCCAGTCAGTCCAGTACATGAAACTGTGGCAAAAGAACAAAACGATTGAGACAGACTGAAGAGTGCCACATGAAGTTCAGGTTAATTTTAAACCTTTTTAACTATCTCACCCTCCGATCGGGTCAACAACAATGTCCCGGGGCCGGTCCAAGTTCTCCCAGATCAGGACGGTCCGCATGCTCCCGTCGGCATTAGACACTTCGATACGATCCGTACCTGAGAAACACGACATGATGGTTTGAAACCCAGGAGCCCACACTGTCACACAGGTATATGATGCATCAGAAATCTGATGTAATGTCACACTGTATTTACCAGCATCGGTCCAGTAGAGCTTGCTGGTCACCCAGTCAATAGCCAAACCAGCTGGGCTCTCCAGACTGGTGTCCACCACCACCTGGGAAAACAGGGACAGCAGAGATAGAAAGACAAGATTAGGTGTTATTTATATAGCAGAGATAGGCAACAACAATAAAAAGATCTGCCACTGACACTGATGTATCAGAGTGTAAATAAAAAGTCTCACAGTTACTCTTCCATTTTCCCATGAACCAATAGTAACAGCTTTCTTGTGTTTAAGTTTTTGTTTTAGTTTTCTGTGATTTTAGCTTCGTTAAATTTGTTTTTGGTTTTCAAATAAGGGTTGAATCAACAGCAACTGGACTTGATTGTAGATGCTTGAAGACGTTTCATTTGTCATCCAAGAAACTTCTTCAGTTCAGGTTAGAAGTGAATTCGAATTTATTTTATTCTTCAATTATGCATTTTGAAGTGACTTCATTAATCCTTGTTTCCTTGTGAAAATGACCAACTAAACTCTCCACCAACATAATCCTCTACAGAGCCTGAACTGCTGCTGCATCACCACCAGTAGATGGCAGCATTGGATAAACTTAAACTTGTCCTCTGCTGCTGCTCCTCTCTGATCAGTCAGGGGCAAATGAAAGATGATGAGTTCAGCGCTCAGTTCAGTCCGACTGCAGCTGCCACTGACCTCCTGCTTGGTGCCGTTCCACAGCGCTCTGTTGATGGAGTCGGTGGTGACGTCCGTCCAGTAGATGTAGCCGTCTTTGGCGTCCCAGTCCAGCGCCACGGCATTGCGCACGTCAGCCAGAGGGATGACGTCATCGGACATGTCCTCTGTGTCGAAGCTGACTCGTCGGATGTCCGTCCTTCGGGCAAAAAGCAGGAACTTGTCAAGACCTGATTAAAGACCAAAGGTCTTCTGTCAGTCTTCTAGGTTTAACAGTGGGGTCAAGAGTGAACACAGCAAAACAGCACTGACACACACACACACAGACAACTAGCAGCGCTTAAAGTGCAAATCTAACCAAAGTCACTGATGAATGGCATGAATCACAGCCCTGCCTCCAACATAATTATCGAGAATGTTGTAATAAAATGCAGATGTTTGTATAATTACAGGGTGTGCAAGTGTCACATAATTCTATTTCAAGTGGTGCAACTGTCACAGGCTAGTGAAGGATTCATTAAAAAGAAATAGTCCATTTTAGCTCAGCGCTCGACTGCAACATGTAATTTAGCTTGTTTTTAGTTTAGTGGATGTCTTGTAATCCTCTGCTTGCACATTTTTCTCTAAAATTTTCTTTCCACCCCTGCACCTTGACTGCCAGGCTGATCAACAGATTAGATGCTTGTAACAGAATCATCTTTTCCCATTGAGCTTCTAAACACTGACTTTTAACCCTTGCAGTCATTTCTTAACATACTGCTGAGGACTTTCCTTTAAACTCTTTTAAAGAGATCCTCTGGCAGAAGATGAGTTGAAAAGTATAAAAAGTTATTTATTTGAGGTTATTAAAAATGAATTCATTTAACCACCAGGACACAAACATGGTTGTGGGTGTGGTAACTGGCTAACATCGTTTTTGTTCCATCACCAAATAAACATGTAACATTGATTCATATGTGATAAATATCAAAGCTCCAGGTGTTGAGGTTCTCACCATCGGCACAGTTGTAGTGGTCGACCTTCTTGAAGCCGGTGGGACAGGCGCAGGTGTACGTCTTGTTGCTGGGGAGACACAGGTGGCTGCAGCCTCCGTTGTTGCTGCCGCAGCGGTTCCTGCCACCTACAGGACAGACAGAGAATTGCACCTCAGTATAAAAGTCAGAAACCTCTCAAAGAAGTTTTTATGGGTTTTTTTTTATTGTGTGTTTGCGATCGAACATGGACCTTGGTTGGTCTCCTTCTGCTCGACTGTGGTTTTAAAATGGAAGCAAACATGCCCAAAAAACCATCTTTCATAATGGGTTTATTTGCATGGTTTTCCAAGGACTCGTATTTTCTGTGATGACACTTTGTTCAGCGATTTTATCATCATGAAATTCCAGGACGTCGTGATTCTTTACAACACAGCTGTCTGCCAGTAAATATTATAAGATACATGTCATAATGACTGATAGGAATAAGCAAAAGTACAAAAATAAAAAGAGTTTAAAAATTTTCTGCCTCTTTTGGATAAATGTAATTAAAGGAATAGTTCAACATGTGGGAAGAGACTTATTTGCTTTCTGCATTTATTTGCTTGTAAAAAAGCACAACTTGTTGGATTTTACATTTCTGCTTGTAATTAAATAAAGTTTTAGAGATGTTGATAGGAAGTCAACATCACTGTCAATGAGCCAGTGTTAACCAAAAGTGGCCAGATGTTAAACTTGCCATCACTAAAACATACAACATGTAAAAGTGGAAGAGCAGAAAGGAAAACATGACAGCACAGAATCACATGACAATACAGAAGACAGAGGTGAAACCGGGGATGAAGACAAGGCCAACATGCAGTGATGTATGATGGGAGGTCTGTTTGCTTTAATCAAGCTCAGATTATAGAGGATGTAAAGAGTTAGAGCTGCTGTAATCTGAGGATGTTCCAAAACTGGGAGGCTCGTACTTTAAAAGGCTGCCTGGCCAAAAGATGTTTTCCTCCTCAGGACAACTGTGTCCCCTCTTCTTCTCGATCTGGTTAATCTCTCGCCAACACTTTTGTGAAATGTGATTGTGGTGAATGTGGGATGTGCTAATGTATTAAGAATTTTGTTTATTAAAGAAGCATTGTGAAATCGAATGAGATTTTTCCATCAAAGGAGACGAGAAGAAAAATGTTACAGTGACGGCTTTTATGTTCATTATCCAGGACCTTGAGAGCTCATTTGTACACAGATTGAACAGACTTTATGACTGTGTCAATGGTTAAACACTGTGTTATATGTGATAAAATCATTGCATGGTCATAAATCTTATCAGGTGTCTCTGAATATTTTCAGGCAAATCTTTAATTGTTGGGGTAGAATTTCGTTTTTTCTAATAACCTGCTTATGTTGTTGAGAGTCTAAGATGACACCAAGGTACCGAAACTGGAAACCATGTTTTGATAGTTTCCATTATATCTATTACTGTATCATCTGCAGTAACAGATCTTCATATTTTAGACATGAGAGTGGTGTCGATCTTCTCATCTAACACTTTGCAAGAAAGCAAATAAGCATATTTCCCAAAACGTCAAACTATTCCTTAAACTATGAGATGATCCAGTTTATCTTGGAAGTAAATAAATAATTAACATTTACTGTTTCAATGTAAGAGCTTTAGTCCTACGTTCCTCTAAATGTCACAGTGTGAGTTCGGCTCTGTTCCACTGAACTCGCATGTCTCTCTGAATCTCAACCAAAAGGAGCAGTGTCCGACCTCCCTCCGCCGACACAGAGGCCGCTCACAGTTCATATTAGAGCCCGATTGCTACAATATGTTATCAGCGGGATAACCAAAACTTTCTCTTGGCCACGGCTCAAGTTCAACAGGGTTTGTTAGCAGAGAACACAAGTCTTTGCCGTCACGCTGACGAGACACCTCGACTGTCCGGTTCATCACCGGGTCCAACACATCATTCCCTTATCTCTGGGTTTGCCACCGTGTGGGAAGGGAGTTTCCTGTGTGTGTCCTCGACCAGCTCAACCCTCGACCCATGTTGTTTGATGTTCTGTTGTTCAGCATTTTGCTGCATGACAACATCTTCTGCTGCTTCAGGCTGCGAACTTTGTTGTTTTCAAAAAATGCCTCCATTGTTCTGTGTTTAGAACATAGACTGTATAAAATATGGACGTAGTGTCCGTGACGTCACCCATAGGTTTCTGAAGAGCAAAAATGAAGCAAATCGTAGTGCGTAGCCATCTTGGTAGCCTACCTCCGGTTACTCCAAATATGGACAAAGAGGTGGAGCGAGGGCGGAGCTGAGGCGGGTCGAATGAAGGCTATTGGCTGAAAAAAGCCGCTGAAAAAAGCCGCTTTATTCGAAATAATCAAACTAGCTACGGCTAACCAGCTAGGTTAAATGCAAAATATCGTTGCTAGCCGGCTAACCCCACGACGATCTCTTTCCCAAACTCAGTGAATAGAATTAGCCGGGGTGACGCCGTTTAGACCGTCAGTGGCTAGTTGTCAATCAAAGTGGCGCCACTTAGATTGACAGCGATGAATTGTGCATAATGATGTATGCTGTATATTTTAAACGAACGCCTTATAAAAAAAACTTGCCCCCCCCAGAGTTGTCATGGAGTAGAAAAACAGCTTATGAGACTAGAGCCATGTTGTGAACCAGGCTGTAAATATGTTTTTTTTCTGTAGTAAAATCGGACATTTTAACATGTAATTGACTCCCTTCTGCAGCCTGCTCCAGCGGTTATTCGAGGAACTGCAGCTTTTTTGCACTTCCGCATTGGCTTCATTTTTCAGCGGCGGAGGTTGCCGCTTGGTTTAGAATTAGAAAAAAAAGGTCCGATTGCAGGCAGGAAGCAGAAAGCCTCCAAACCTCGTGAATGGAGAACACAGGTTTTTTCTTGCTTTCAACTGGAGCTGAAATAATGTATGATACAGTGTCTTTTCACTGCCCTTTGACTCAAGGTCGAAAAAAGGCAAAGCGTAACATTATCAACATGGACTTCTGCCATTTTTCACCGCTGTTTGTTTGTCGTGATGCTTTTGTTTGCCCTGATGCAAGTTGCCAGTTTGTGACTGTGCTGTCATTTGACAACAATGATGGGAACAAACATGCCCATGAGAACCATACGGACACAACAGCCTTTGATAAAACTTATTTAAAAACCACAGAACGTGCTTTAACAGCTTAACAGCTCCACCTGACACTTCATTTAGCTCCCATCTGTCCTCTCACTCTCCCACAGGGGACGTCGGCTGCTCTTACTCAATGTGTGTACGACTAACTGCTGAGACGTTTCAGGGATGTTTAACACATTCTGAAGTTAAACTTTTTCAGTCCCACACACGTCTGTGTACCGACCTGCAGGCTGCCTCTGGGGGTGCAGGGTGTGGATGTCCATGGGGAAGTGAAGCTTGTTGCGAATAATCTCCTGGTTCTTGCCGGTGAATTTATTGGCGCTGTTGATGCTCTTGGTGTGCCAGTCAGTCCAGTAGAGGCTGTCCTCGAACACGGTGATGGCGAACGGGTGCGGAAGGCCTGCAGAGAGAGAGAGAGAGAGGGAGAGAGGGAGAGAGAGAGAGAGGGAGAGAGAGAGAGAAAGAGTCAGAGATTTCAGGCTGAGAGATGCTTGACGACGTGTGTAATAAAACCAGCCATGACGTTTTTCACGAAGTCATTTTTCAAGGGCAGCAATCATGAGAGCAAACAAACACAGGCGTCACGTTTGACAACTTTATAACGAGCAAAAAAAAAAAAAATGATTCTGTGAAGTTCATGTCGACGTTTAAATCCAAACACAAAAAGATGGAAAGATCAAATGCTGCGTTTGGCTTGTTCCACTCTCCAAACATCCTCCCATTCAGCGCTGTGGGCTTGGCTGATGTCATATTGTCCCCATTTAGAGCTGCTTTCAATTACTCTGCCGCTCATTGGCCTGGAGCTGGTTTAGTTTGGCCAGAGAGGCCAAAAGCAGAGACGCTTCATCGGTTGCTTTAAGTAATGTGGCTTTCCGTCCAGAATCCAGAATCAGAACGCCAGCTCGAAAACAGCCCTCAGACCTGGTCAGACTGATACCGGCCTGAGCTCGGTCCACAGAGAAAATCTATTTACTTTGTTGATTTGAACCATTTAACAAATGATTTTAATCTGAAGTACAGTGATATTACTTGATTTTCTCTTCCTCTTACAAGGTTTGTGCTCAGTTTGTGTGATCTAATCCAAAAACAATCCGATAAATTTAAGTTTAACTAGAGAATTTTAGTGTCTTTTGATGGTCTATTTGCTCTTTAGAAGATTTTTAGAGTTTAACAAGTGAAATACTTTGGCAAAACACTAAACATTTGGACTTTCTTTATTGGCCTCGTTGTCTTAAAACACGTCTTTTCATATCTCACAAACAAGATGCCTCTTAAACATTTGTGACTAAATCAGTTCAATAACTAAAGTTGAAGTTACTAAAAGAAAAGTAGATCACTTTAAACCAGTGAGAAGACACACGGAGAAAACTCAAATACGAGAATCTTTCCCGTCCACCAACCATTTGTTGTTCTAATAATGTGCTGAAGTAAAAACCTGCTTGTTAAAATAAGTTTAAGGACCTTTAAAAATCTGGCGACATCAGAAATTCGCATCACTGCTTTGTCTCTGCGATGCCTTTTGTCTCCGCAAAAATTGTTGACTTCTGCTGAAAATTGTCATTATCGGTGTTCACAGGCCATATCAGAGGAGCCCTGGCCTAAATACTAACATGTGTAACAGGGAACTCCTCACAGATTTGTCTCCATTGGGAACATCTGTTCGGGGTGACTCCTCCACACTCGTCCAAATTAACGTTCTCTTTCTCTCTCCAGCCTAATCCTCCTCCGCTGGAGTAGCTGCACAACCAGCTGGGCCACGGAGCCAAATGGATGGAAAAAGTGATCTGTTGCTGCTGCAGAGCCGTGATGGTGGTGGTGGCGGTGGTGGTGTGGCGAGCACGCTGGCGCAGGGCTTTTAAAAACAGCACTGTTCATTTAATGACAGTGTTTTACAGCGCGGCATAAATGTCAAGTGGTAAATGGCTAAAACTGGAGAGGGACCAGAATGATAATGAGCCACGAGGATCGGAGTAATTTTCTATGTGCACAATTGAGTGTAAGCGAAGTTTTATCATTTTAATCTATTTCTATGTTTTATGAGCAACAAAGTATTTGTTTAATGGCCTTGTGGTCCAGATGAATGCACCAGATTAGTGTAGCTGAACAAAGAAGGTTTTTTACTTCACTTTGCCTCCAGAAAATGTTTCCTAACACGTCAAGTCTGTTAAATTAGAAGCGGATGGTTCATCACTGGAGACTGGAGTCGGTTTCAACATGAGCTGGCTGATAAGTAGCAAAAAGCTGTGGAAGAGAAAGGTCAAAGGAGACGTAAACACAGTGTCAGTGTTTGTCCAGCAGAGAGCGTTGACAAGTTTTACTTTTCAACTGTAAAATGTTTGATCCATATCTTGGTCACAGTTCTTCATCCTGTCACCTGAAACACGGACGTCACCGACTTTGCTTCGGAGTTGTTTCGGAGGACACAGGAAATTCTACAGGCTGGTTGTCTGTCTTATCGTGCTTTACAGATAAGAGTGAGGACTTTATCAAAGAGGACTTTATTGGATACAAACACTCACACAGACAACCTGCATGTTTGAATATGGACTTTGATATAAGTATTATACATTAGATGATGTTTATTTATATGTGATGTGAGAGTTGCAGCTACATAGCTTTTGATTTTTATTACCTATAAAGTATCTCTAGACCTTGAAGACTACAAATACATGTCCATGTGTACTTGCACAACAAAGCACAGAAACACAGTGACTGAAAACATGGCCGTATCATGAAAAACTGAAACTGGACATGAACACATAGAGACTTCTCTTCTCCATGTTATATCTTTCAGTAACATTTCCAGATATATCATTTGAAAATTAAAAATATGTAATACTACCTGTCATTGTTCACCATTTTCCAAACTGCTTCTTTCAGTTATGTGCAATATTTTCCGTGTATTTATCTATCTCTATTCACTGTTATATTCAATTACCACTACTTAAGTGCAGTTCAACTTGCTGCTAATTTGCTGTGAAATGTCCTTGTATATATCTTCCTTACTGATAACTATTGTTTATTTACATCTGTCTATATATAACTCTCAGCACCTATATTTATACTATATATTTTAATATCTCTCTTTTTTTTTTTTTTTACATATTTATATATCCACTGACTGGCACTACTGTATACATTGCTGACTCATCCTTGGAAGCCATTGTAATGAAATTTCGCTACCCATTTTGCACTGCTGTGTCATTTGTATAATGACAATAAAGGAAGTCTGAGTCTAACTTGACTTTCTGTGCGAACCCCAAAACATTAAATGATTGAATACCTAACTTTTAGAAATGTATATATTTTCTACCAAAAGTTCACAAACGTTAAATGTCTAAATACTGTCGGCCACATACTGAAAGAACTTTACTTAAATTAACTCTATCGACTCAGTCAACGACGGCTGAAAACAATGAGACCACATCAGTGCATTTTCCCTCGTCCCTCCCCCTCACACCAGGCCCAGGTGTGTGCGAGTTGATAATGGCTGGATGTGTGTGTTTTCTGATCTTATCCTAACATGAGAGAGACGACGGCGGACCCTGTTCCCTCCTCTGAGTCATCGAGAGCTACGAGGCGCCTGGTTTTGATACGGTCACCTTCCTCCCTGTCGTCTCCGCGCCCCCCCGGCCCGCCCCTCCTGCTCCTTTTTTTCCGGGACAGCTGGAGGAGCAGCTGCGGGCCGACAGGGCATCAAACGTCCCACCCAGCCTTCACAGTAATGTCCCCCTTTAATCTACATGTGGCACCTCCCGGTCCTTTCACACCCCGGCTGAATCTGTCACACCCTCTGTCTGCAGGTCATCGGTAACATGACGTTGTGTCCGGCTGGACAGAACGCGGCTTCGAGTGTGATGGAGATAGAGAATCACATTCTGTTTTAAGTGAGCTTTTTATGTCGTTTACAAAAAATGTGCATGTACCAAAATTAGAATGTACATGCAGATTATTTAAAGGTGGGTAATCCCACTAAAAATAGGCGACTGACTTATTTCTCAGTTTACCTTCCTGTTTTTTTTCTGGTTTGTCAGTAGAAAGTAGCTACTTTTTAAAAAATATCTTTTACATCTCCTTCAAACTCAACACTGATACAACAACGTCACCATTGCACGATGTTTCCAGGCTGTAAGACGAAAAAAAATGCATAATCTTCCTGGCTATTTACGCACCATAAAACATCACTGTATGTCACAGCATTACTGAAATTTAAGATGTTATAATTAGGACTTCTGAGGTGACCTGTTGACCACAAGGGGGCATTGTTCCATTGTTCTATCGTCATCACTTCCCATAGGACTGATGGCCCAAAGTATCGTCTTGCAGCAGACAGGTCACTGCAGTATGCAACATTTGTCCTCAGGCAGATGTGATCATGTCCACACACACACACACACAGACACAAACACACACACACGCATGCACACACACAGCCCCTTCTCTTCCTGTCCCCCACCTCGAGCTGCACAGGTGTGCAGACTGGATAGCGGCGTTATCCGTAACACCCGTCTGTTGTCCAGCTCTGGTGACAGAGGAGCTGGCACACATCCAGCTAGCGCACACACACACACATACACACACGCATATAGACACACACACACACACATATAGACACACACACAGACAACTATAGGTGAAGGGAGATAGACACTCATTAACATTCCTAGGCAGAGCAGCTCAGAACGTAACTAGGCACACACTCAGGCTCACACACACACACATACACACACACACACACACACACACACACACGTCCCATTTGTCCTGTGTGTTGTCTGAGCAAACAGAGGCTGTGGAGGAAGGACAGGGCCAATTACAGCCTTTTATCCTGAGAGCACACATCATTAAGAACCGCTCACTGGCCTGATGGCGCGCGCACACACACATGCACACACACACACACACGCACACTGACTTTTACTAATTCTAATTCTAACCTAACCCTTAAAACCAAGTCTTAGCCTTCAAACAGTCCTTTGAAGTTGCGAGGACCGGCCTAAATGTCCTCACTTTCCAAAAACGTCCTCGCTCTGCTGCTTAAAAACTTGTTCCTGTCCTCACTGTGTAGCAAGTACACACACACACACACACACACACGCACGCACACACGCACGCCCTCCTCAAACATCGTCCCGCTCTCTTTTCACACTCTTAAACACTTGTTCATCACTGATGCGCTTTCACACTCACTTTTCACTTCATCAGGAGAAAAAAAACTTTCCTCACTCTGTCAGCTGAAACTTGTGCTCACGCTGCGGAATTTCCAATATAAAAATTCACGATTCACACGGCCTTGAACGGATTTCTTGACCTTGAAAACACCGTCATAATTCATTAGCTTTGCGTCTGTTAGTTGTATTAATGTGTAAAGTTGCAGTAACTGCCAACCAAGTGTTTCTGTCCCCGTTCAGCTTCAGGCCCTCATGAACCAGCACGACAACCTGGTCTGTTGCTGTTGTGTTGCTTTCATTGCCAGATCACTAGTTTTAGTGCACAAGCTGGAGGCACGCACAGCTTTATGATATCATTTATGGCCTCCAGCGTGTGTGTATGTGTGCATATCAGCGGTAGGCACATGCATCTGCTCTTTAATGGATATATGGCATTGATTAACTCTGTGCTATAATGAAGTAGCGTCAGCATGCTACAACGTATATCTATCCCCCTGTGTGTGTTTCTTTGTGTGTGTGTGTGTGTGGTAATTAATGAGAATCTGAACTGGAGCCAGA
This sequence comes from Centropyge bicolor, assembly GCA_037975185.1. NCBI lineage: Eukaryota > Metazoa > Chordata > Actinopteri > Pomacanthidae > Centropyge > Centropyge bicolor. The sequence continues at coordinate 1,013,372 of JBBMOC010000001.1, forward strand.
CCTCTGTTCGCCACATCTCTCCTGCTCACTTAGAGCCTTCAGTAAAAAAAAATGTCAGCAATTTCTGAGGTACTAGGATAAACGACGGACAAGGCTTCGTGTTTCAGGTCATCGTAACTTTGTCTGATTTTAAGGTATTATTAATTAGAAAGTCAGAAATTGCCATCAATTACAATTCACATTTTTCAATTACAAATCTACTAATCAATTTTTGGTTCCTATTTTCCAATATGTCGATTAACTGGCTTCATTTTCTGAAGATTTGCGTCGCCATAAATGGTCATAAACGATGAGATATTCTGTGATTCATGTGTGTTTCTGCAGCTCAACAAATGGGGGAATAATCTCCACTAACAATCAGAAAACTTTATTACAAATTTCTCATCCTTTCTTTTTGGACCTTGGATAAAATCTGCAGCTGAGCTTCTGTTAACGCAAACATAACATTTAATATTGTCATGCCACAAGTAAATATTTCCACTGACCAGCCATGAGGTTTTTATTGTGAAGCAGCTGCAGCTTCCTTAACCTTTAGTGCTGAAACTGGAAAGTGCAAAGTCCTGATGTGTAAACTGTCTTCATTAAAGATGAGAAAACTTTTGGTGCAATTGTCGAACTGGGTCTTGATACCCACCCCAAACCAGACAAGACAGACAACAGGTGGGAGTTTACCGTGGCTGATGACGGCCTTGCGGTTGCGTCCGTCCAGGTCGGCCCTCTCGATGACGTGATGCTTGGCGTCCACCCAGTACATGCGGCGGCCGGCGTAGTCGATGGTGAGGCCGTTGGGCCAGAACAGGTGCGTGTCAGCGATGACCCGCCGGTTGGAGCCGTCCATGTTGGCGTACTCGATGCGAGGCGTGTTGCCCCAGTCCGTCCAGTAGATCTTACTGAGGAGGAAAGTGGGACAGTCAAAGTGAGCTGAAGCTGTTTGAGCAGAACAGTCCTCACGGCGTCCAACAACGTCCAGAGGTAAACAGATTGTTGTCAGGATTCAGGACACACCAGATGTCTGGATGTGATATAAGAAAAGTCTCCTCTGTCCTCGACATTCACGTCCTCCTCCTCGTCACTCATCTGTTCTTACTGGCCTCAGAGGAAAGAGCTACCTTTTTTTTGATATTTTTCAATTATCCCATGCAAATGAGGTACCTAATAAGCCGAATGAGTTTTCTAGCTTAAAATTTCTCTGGGGCTTCATCCAAAACTCTCTCCTGCCACTGCGGCATATGAAACCAGGAAAGAAAACGCACTTAGCTGCTGCCCCTTTCGTGAAATACTTGTTCCACACAGATGCTCGCCCGTGGGCACCGCAGTGCTGCCAAACTTTAATCCCTGCTCTGCTGCTACACTACAACTGGGACACACCCAGAGGGGATATGTATATATGAGTGTGTGTAAATTTGAAACCATCTGTAGTGGATTATAGAGTGTGTGTGTGTGTGTGTGTGTGTGTGTGTGTGTGTGTGTGTGTGTGTGTGTGTGTGTTTGGAGTCGTACCCCTCTATGGGGTGCAGCGCGATGGCTCGTGGCTTCTCCATGTTCTGCCACAGAAGCACTTTGCGGTGCGTCCCGTCCAGATTGGCCACCTCGATACGGGACGTCCCCGAGTCGGTCCAGTACAACTTGTCATGGATCCAGTCGATGGCAAGTCCACCTGAAGGAGAGAAAAAACATTTCAAATTTGTCTGAGCATAAATTTCTTTTGTCGTAAACATTGTATTTCTGTTGCTGCCTATTGTTTTTTTGCTTCTTCTTGTTATTTTTGCAAATGTTTTGGTGATGCAAAATCACTTATTCTGCCAAAAAAGCATGTTTGAGACAGAGAAAGAAAGACAAAGAGACTTTCACTTTTTTCATTTTCTAGTTCACTGTTTTGGGAAATACAGTTATTTGCTGTCTTTTGAATTGGACTGAAGGAGAGACAGACAGACAGGAAGAGCAAGTAAACAGAACAAAACAGAAATAAAATGTAAAGAAAGAAAGACAAAACGAGAAACTGAAATATTGAAGGGAACAAACTATTAAAGAAGGTGAGACAGACCAAACCTATGAGGCAGAGACAAAGCAAGAAGAAAGAGGAAAAAAGCCAAGGAAGGAAAGAAAAAACAAGGTGACTGCAAATGAGAGAAAATGAGGAAGCAAAGAAAAAAAAAAAAGAGAGAGACTTGAGCAGTATTGATGTCATACTGCTGAACTCATAAGAAGAAGGTGATGGATGAAGTGAGTGAGAGACTAGAGTTGAACAGAAAGCAGCACAGTTGAATAAATTGGATAAATGATAAATGAGCCTGTTGCCCTGCGTTTGAACCTGCGTCCTATTGGCTGTGGCACCCACCTGGGCTCTCCAGACCGGTGGAGACCACCTCCTCCACGTTGGAGCCGTTGAGGTTGGCCTTCATGATGCGGTCCAGCGTCACGTCGGACCAGAAGACCAGCTCGCGGCTGTGGTGGAAGTCCAGGGCGATGGCATTCTCCAGGTTGTTGAGCAGCAGCGTGTACTCGGAGCGATGCGGCAAAACCTGGCGGATGTCGATGCGGTTGGCGAAGAGCAGCACCGGCTCTGGACCTGAAGGTCGACGGAGAGACGGACAGGAGCGGAGATGATGTGAATTAAAGTGGAAAGGGAAACAGCGAGAGGTTGAACTTGAAGGAAAAGTCGGACAGTAACAAAAGTGTAAAGAGGCAAAAAAAAGTTTGAGTGAGGTCTGATGGTCACTTTTAATAAGAGCGAGCATTAATCTGGCTGGAGGTGAAGGTCTGGGTCCTGGCAGCTGCCTGACAGACAGGCCTGACCTGGCTTTAACTCTGGTCTGCAGTAGATTGATGGGCTGCCGTACCAGGCCCGCACGCTACCTTCGCTGCATATCTAAATCTAGTCCAGACCCTCTGAATGAGCCAACCACATCCAGAGTCCAAGACCCCGGGGCAGAGGAACGGATACAGTTACTGCCGAAGCAAATATAAACACTATGCAACCATGTTTTTATTGGAGGTCGAACCCCGGCGACTCTGTGGTCACATGTCAAGGTTGAAATACAGTACAGCGGTTTTTACCCAAAGCTTTGCAGCTGCGCTTGTCAGGTCGGAGCTCGTAGCCCTGAACGCACCAGCACTGGAACCCCCCCTCCGTGTTGGTACAGCCCTGGCTGCAGTAGCCTTCTTCAGCACACTCGTCCACATCTGGAACCGGAGGCAAGAGGACAAGAGGGGAGGGGACGGAGAGACGGCGGCGTCAAACTGGAGCAGGGTTAACAACGAATTCAAGACACACAGCGAAGAGCGCAGAGGAGGCTGGAGGGTGGAAAACAAATTCACATCCTACGTCTCGTTACACCCCTTCAATTTTAAATTATTTTCTTGACCTTGCAAAAACACCCGAAGAATCTGGAAACAAATATCTAAGAACATTTGAATTTGTCTCCATGAGTTTCAAAATTCTGGCGATCAAACTTTCGACCGGTGGCAGAAATCCCAGTTTGGGGCTCAAACCACAACCCTAATCAATAATTTCTCAGCCCAGAGCTAAACTTTCCACAAAGTTCCATGGAAACGTGTTCATACTTTTGGGAAATATCCTGCTGACATGAAGACAAACAGCAGCATTGAACATCGATGTCTGTCCATATTTAGGGAGTTAAAGATAGAATCAGTCAGATGGAGGTTATGTTTTGATTTCTTTCCTCACCTCATTATTTCAACTTGTTCCTGTGCAATATTTTAGTTTCCTTTTTTTTTTTGTTTAGTTTTTATGTTTTTTCTTTTCCAACTGATTCTTGAACCGAACAGGAAATTAGTTTAATAATTTTAATTAGTTTAATTGGAATGAATTTTAGGATAAGTTGCTTGGGTTTGACTTGGCTTGGAAACTCCACACTTCTGGCAAGAAAAGCTTCAGTAACGAAATAATATGACTCATTATCTTCCTCATAAAATACTTATGTTCCACATTTCCCACACACCAACTCTGCAGCACCACGACAATCACTTTACAGTAATGTTATATTTAGGAAGTCGGTGAAGCTATCATATGTTTAACACACCTGATCAATCGTCAAACTCCGCAGAGGCCACGAATATTCACACCCTCAGCCTGCTCACTCATTTCTCAATGCAGATGTCAGATTGTGATACACACACACACGCACACACACACACACACACAGTAGTACCCTGGCAGGCTCTGCCGTCGTCCATCAGTCGGTATCCAGTGTGACAGGTGCACTGGACCAGTCCTCTCACCATCTGACACTTCTGGGAGCAGCCTCCGTTATTCTGGTTACAGTTGCCCTCGCTGGAGCGCGGACCTGTGTGCGGCACGGGAACATAAACACAGCGTGCTGATTCAGTACAAATACAACCACACGCTGGAAAAAGAATGTGACTCATCTGGTGTTCAGCCCTGGAAGATTGAAAGCCCACTGAGGTCAGTCTGGTCCAGGCTGAAACATCTCAGTCCAGACCGTCAGTAAAGCTTGTTTGAACGCTACTGATCTGCTCTGAATGGTTCTGAATGGATCTCTGTGACAGCATGACCTTTGTCCTAGTGCCACCATTAGGCCTAGACCAACATTTTCATGCCCCCCAGAGGACAAACCCTGTCGTTTTTGGTGACTCCCTGGCAAGAGTGTAATGAAATATACAGTGCACATCCATGAATCCTTCCCACTTCATGAGCTTTTAGCTGCATGCAATCAGCACCATTATTTCAGCCTCCTGACAGATTGCAATAAAAAATCTGCTGAGCACATTAATGCTCACTTTGATTAATAACACTGTAAAATCTCTGTCAAACACAGAAAAGTGTATTAAAAGATTGTTATAAATAAAACCTTCCAGAAGAGGCTTCGTCTCTTTGGATAATGTCAAGTTGTCATATTGGAAATTAAACTAAAATTAATAACCAAATGACAGTGGCAACGAATCTCACTTAACATTCATTATGTTTAATGCTCAGGTCAGTCAGGCTCTTTAAAACAGGTGTTAGGAAATGGGCTGAACTTAAAGATGACATGTTCAGTCAGTGCAGGTGCTGACGGGTGAACTCACGGCAGTCGTGGTGCGGGTGCTCGTCCGTCCCGTCTCCGCAGTCGTTGACCTCATTACACACCTTCCTCTGGCCGATACAGCGCCCGTTCCCACACTGGAACTGATCAGGAGCACATGGAGGACTCTCTGTGGAGAGAAACCATGACAGTGATGTATTTGATCCAAATCCAAATCCCTGACTTTGCCCTTTCGAGGATCATTCAGCAGAAAGAACTGGTTCAGTCTGAATCAACTGTCTCCTCTTCCTTCTGTCCCACACACAGACAGTGTGATTATAGCCACAACGCTCTCTCTCCCACGCTGCACTTCACTTAATTGTTTTACTCATACATGATACATCAACATCATTTATTATGAGAGTGTTATATTTGTTAACTCCTCCTACTGATGAGAGTCCATCGTGACATGTAATTGTTGACAAAGAGAGAGAGAGAGTCCAGAGCAGAGAGAGACAGAGACGATGCAAATGACTAAAAATGACATCACAAATCTGAATCTATCATTGCATTTGAATGAAGAAAGAAATTTCAGAAAACAATACGTGAGATTGGCGCGTGTAGTGGATATAAATGTTTGAACTTTGAAGCTGGGACGTTAGAGGAAATTTGAGTTTTCATGCAAAGCGATCTGGAACTCTTTCACCATCGTGGCTCAGGTTACAGATGGATAGTATCCAAAGATAAAGTACATCCATCTTCCTCTTTTCTCTGCTGCCTGTTCTTTGTTCATTTCTGTCTCAATACACAGGCCAGTTTCTGTGGTTTGTCCACAGGTTGTTTTTTTTTTCCTCCAGCGAAGGGAACTGCCAAACTGATCAGTCTATTGTTTGAGAGCAACTGTGTTTCTCAACAGAAAGGGAAAAAAAAAAAGTGAGTGTGTCAGCAGAGGAGGGCTTTTCTGAGCTGTTGTCATGACTACAACTGAAGCTCGTGTTATATTTAGCTTCTGAAAACAAGACAACAACCACAGTCTTACCAGTTTTCTCACAGCCCTCTTCATCGCTGTGGTCGGAGCAGTCATCCTCGCCATCGCATCTCCATGACAATCGGACGCAGCGCCCGGTTCCACAGCGGAACTGGTCGGCCGTGCACATGGACGTGGCTGCAGAGCGCGNGCCCGGTTCCACAGCGGAACTGGTCGGCCGTGCACATGGACGTGGCTGCAGAGCGCGTGCACACACACACACATACGTTATTCATTCATCAAGTGCTTAAGACTGACACTGACATAAAACAACCACGTAAATAAGGAATAAATTCCCACGCTGCATGTTCAGGCACGCAGGCCCGAACAGAGCGCGACGGCCAGATTCGTTCTGATGAAAGCAGCTACTCACTGCAGTTCTTCTCGTCTGATTGGTCGTCACAGTCGAATTCGCCGTCACACCTCCAGCCGGCGTTGATGCACATCCCGCTGCTGCACATGAACTCGACTGATCTGCAGGGCTGGTGGGAAGCTACACACACACACACACACACACACACACACACACACACACACACACACACACACACACA
>JBBMOC010000001.1:1024895-1042296 GCA_037975185.1 Centropyge bicolor
ACACACACACACACACACACACAATGCCCTTTCATCTGCTCAGCTATGCAGCCAAACGCAGTATCAGTGTTTGCAAGCGGTAACAAGGCATGGAAGTATGAGTGTTTTTGGATGTGTGTGTGTGTGTGTGTGTGTGTGTGCGCATTCACATAAGGGGGGAGAGAGAGCGAGAGAGAGAGAGAGAGAGAGAGGGAGGCTTCTTCTCTAACAAAGCGCCCTTCATGTGTCTGGAGAGTTGATGCCAAGGAATGCCGTCTGAGGATGGGCTGTCTTATGCCTCTGAGGAATGCCTCCTCTGTGTGTGTGTGTGTGTGTGTGTCTTTCTCTGTGTGTCTGTGTGTGTGTGTGTGTGTGTCCACAAACTATCTGATTTTAAACACTAAAAAACTGAACGCTCTCATTCTGAACGATTCTGGTCAAAAACAACATGCAACAAAAGTGAGGAGGAAAGACATTTTGAGAGTAAAGGACAACAGGAAATAAAGAGCTCGGGGACATTAGATCCAGCTGGTTTCAGGACATCAGACAGGATGTAGATTGATCTATTAACCCTGTTGATCCAAAACATGCACAAAATCCTGTCACTGCTTTGAAAAAAAGTTAACTGGATTCAGGACATAATCGGTTTCCTTAAATCTATATCATTTAGGACTTTTAAAAAAAAGACCCTGTGTGTGTGTGTGTGTGTGTGTGTGTGTGTGTGTGTGTGTGTGTTCTGTACTTCCTGGTCAATTTGGATCTGATATGTGCTGCAGTCTTTTTTTTCTGAGATGTACAAGATCTTCTGTCTCTTTCTCCACTTTTTAAAGCTTTGATGCCAGCTCAACTTTCCAAAAAAAAATGTTTTAACACCTCAGAAGCGAGGCAGCAATTAAAAAACCTGGATGTGGGAGGAGACGAGAGAGAAAAGAGAGAGCAGCTCAGTCGACTAACATGACCAAACGATGTTACAAAAACCTTGAAGCTGCGCGGATACATCAAAGGGGGAAACCGCTGTGCGTGAGTGTGTGTGTGAGCACGTGTGTGAGAGATATGTGGTGGGCGCTTATAGACAATGAGCGAATGAAAGGAACATGTGAGAAATCAGAGAACGAGGAGGGAGACGCTGAGAGATTTGTCAGCAGCAGGCAGCGTCTCTGGAGTGAGGAGAGCGAAACATGATAGTCTGTGCTAATCAGGACCACGGCTTCACTCTGTGTGTGTGTGTGTGTGTGTGTGTGTGTGTTACAGTGACAGAAAAGATCTAACAGACAGAGTGTTCCAGTTCTGACAGATGCTGTGGAGCAGCAGCCTGCAATACAGCAGCTGTTCCTGAGCTCAACCTGACGTCGACTGACTGTTAAAACGTCAAATTCACATTAAACGTTAGGATGAAACAACACTTTGATACCACAGTTTTGTGGAGTTGCAACTTAAGCTCACAGAACTTTTTCATAATTTCCTGACATGACTAAACTATTAATCAGCGAATTTGAAAAAAAAAATCAACAGCTACAACAGTACACTGTAAATAATGTAACATCTTTCCAGTGCAATACCATAGAAATTTCTGTGCAATAACATTCATAGCATCCTTATTCTCATATGAATATAGTATGTCTCTTACTTATGGATGTCAATAACAAGGAATACATGTAACATAGTGTAAATACTATGTTACATGCTGTTTCTTGTTTCTGTTATTGCTGCCTTATCTCTTAATTAGCAACTTTACTGGTATTTTTTTTTTGAGTTACTGTTTAGCTGTTTTGCTGCTGTAACAGCTAAATTTCCCCTAAGGGGGATCAATAAAAAGTTATCTTATCTTATCTTCTCTTATTTGTGAATTTCCCCACTGTGGGACGAATAAAGGCTTATCTTATCTTATCTTATCTTATCTTATCTTAGCTTAATCTAAAAATACTTGTAGCCTTTTCTGTCATATGAGGTTTTACACCTACAAGCTCTGTCAGTGTCTGTGTTTCAGTTGGTGCAACCACTGAAAAACTATCAATGGCTAAACTTAGACTTCCTGTTCAGATGTGCCTGTAAAGCACTTTAAACTCCAGCTGAACTACAGGAGCTGCAGGACATGAGGAAGACTCGCTGTTTTGGGACACGTGTGCAGCGATGCCAGTGGGCGACGCTGAGAACGAGAGCGAAGCAGAGAAGAAGAAGGGATGGAGAGGAAAGACGTCTGCCAGAGGCGGGGGAAGAAATGTAACTTTCATCTCACGGTATAACAGAGGCCTGATCTCCAGGAGGAGCTTCATCTTGTGTGCATGTGTGTGTGAGCAGATACACCAGCAGGACGGGACGGATCAGACTGGAACAGTGCGCTTTGTTTTCTTCTTGGACTTCAACCAAGTTTGGGTTTAAGATCTCCAAAGTGAGGACGTGTTTATGAAGTGATAGAAATTTGCCAAATCTTTACTTGTGCCCAGAGTTGATTTAAAGACAAAGCTTTCATTTAAGATTAAGCTTGACTAAGTTGAGGATCAGAGAAACAGATTCCTCAGCTGTAACAGTGGATTAGTGTCTTAGGGGGAAGATCTGTCCTTTGAGGTTTGATGTTCGCAAACACCTAAAGTCAGTGCTGTGTCTTCACAATGTGCTTGTGTGTGAGCGACGGAGAGCTTACAGCAGTCCGACTCGTCCGACCAGTCCCCGCAGTCGTCGTCTCCGTCGCAGTGGTAGATGTCCAGGATGCAGCGGCCGTACGCGCACTGGAACTCCTCAACGCTGCAGGTGGCCGCCATCACATCTGAGGCTGTGGAGACACCAAAGGAAAAGACGTGTTAAGCAGATGCTGGAAAAGATGGTGCAGCAGTTCGTCTGTTTGAAGCTTCGACTCTTCTCTGGTGTCACAAGCTCAGCTCTTTACTGAGATGGTGAACATGTTTACTTGCTCGGCAGTAAACAGGAAGTTTGTCATTTAGAAGATTTAGTCCTTTCTTAAAGGCTGAAGTTTTCTCTTATGATGCTGCAGCTCAGACTGACGTCGCATAGAGAGAACAGACTCGCTTGTGTCCTGTTTGAATTTTACAAATAAGATACAGTTCAGTGGAAACTTATTCATTTAGAATCATTATCTCCGCCAAGGAGGTTGTGTTTTTGCTGGCGTTGGTTTGTTTGTTTGTTTGTTTGCTTGTTTGTTTGTTTGTTTGTTTGTTTGCAACATAACTCAAAAAGTTATGGACAGATTTTGATGTAATTTTCAGGAATTGTCCTTTCTGGGACAAGGAACAAATGATTAAATTTTGGAGGTGATCCGGAAAAACCACCATTACGGAAATGTGGATTTTCAAGTATAACTATTAAACTAAAAATGATATCAATGTGATTCCAATTGCTAAGGGGATGTTTTTATGGTCCAGGAATCCACTGAAATAGATAAATCAAAGGTAGGACTAATATTTTGGGGTGTAAGTCACAATAAGCTGGGGGAACTGTGCTGATTGGTGGAGGTCTGTGCTCTCCGAGTGCTTTTCTAGTTTATGTTAGTTTTGGAATTTTAGTCTGACTTTGGATTATTTTGGATACACTTGTTCTCTTTTAAAACCTCTGTTAGAAACACAGCTAAAAGAATCTAAAATCACCAGTGTTATCCAGGATTCTCTTATCTATAAATGGGAAGTTATGTTTCTCATTTTCATGACTTTTACCAGCAGCTAAACGTAAACACACTGATAGATGGGCTGACAGGCTTCTCACAAGCAACAGCTTTTGGTGGACTTTTTTTTTTTTAAGCTGTAGCAAATAAATTATCTGCACTGACCCCAATTATAAACTGACACTCTTATGTTGACGCTCGGCTAAAAATGGCTCCCTGGAGGAGGACACACACAAAGTGCTTTTCTTCCCAAAAGGAAGTGTGCTGACGTCTCTTTATGTTGTGAGAAGACCAATCGAGCGTGAATGCTTCTCGTTAAGAATCATTTCTGGGGAAAGACACTGAGCCTCTTGATCAAATCATGATCTTCAGCTCACGCAGCCTGACAGCATAAATATTTAGATACTTCAACACCTGCACTGGACAAAAACACTGTAGGTGAAGGCCCAAACTTGAGAAGCCCTGTTTCTTGCTGTGTCTTTCTGAAACATACACACACACTCAGAATAACTCACGGCAGTTTTCCTCGTCCGATCCGTCCTTACAGTCTGTGTCTCCGTCACAGTACCAGTGCTCAGCGATACAACTGCCATCTGTGCAGCGGAACTCCTTGTCCGAACATTTACGCATGTCTGGCGTGGGAAAAAAACCAAAACTCACAGGTCGTATTCATGAGACGGTGTGAATGAATATGTGCTTGCTACGCAGGTGTTCATGTGTGTGTGTGTGTACCCACCACACTGCTCGTCACTGTTGTCCCCGCAGTCGTTGTCGCCGTCGCAGTGCCACAAGCTGCGAATGCAGTAGCCGTTCTGGCAGTGAAACTCATCCTCCTCGCACTCCCTGGGAGCTGCAGGGAGAAAAACAAGGAGAGACGTTTCAGGGGACGAGTAATGAGCAAACAAATAAAAGCAAAGAGCAGATACTGTACAAGAATTAGATAAGAGGCGGCCGTCCCTGAGCTCTGCAGACATTATACTCGCAGCTGCACCGACACAAGGGAAACGGTGACCTTTCATGTCAGGCTCAGAGCGGAGAGCCGAGCAGAAGAAACAGAGATTTTTCTCTCCGTAAACAAGCTGAAGTCTCCCGAGGCTGCAGGTCTGGAGCTCAAACACTCACCGACCGAACATCCTGTGGTTCAATCTCAGTACAAAGGACGTCCGATCGACAGTTAGTGTGAGGAGGAACTCGTACTGAGCGTGTGTGTGTGTGTGCATGTGTGTGTGTGGCTGCCTTCACGGTCACTGATCAGAGAGAAAACATTTGCTATAATAATGCCTTTATTTACACAGCACTTTTCCAAGACATGCAACAAATGCTTTAGAAAAACACATGAAACCAAACCACCTTAACGATTGGCTGTAAAAACATTGGTGATTCATCCCTCGGGGAGCACAAAGGATGAATATACAGTGTGTTGGTCACAACAGATGCCAACAGTGACAAATCTTCATGGTGGAAGACTTTAAACATCCACATAAACATCTCAAACCAAAACTTAAGCATAATCCTCATCTCCATTATCCACCTGTTGAAGTCATTGCTTGTTTCCTATTGGTCAAAAGTGGTTTATAGCTGCGTCACAATGCTTTAACTGAAGCCTTTGCCTTCTGCTTTCTGATGTTGGATTTGGGACAATTTCTGTAACTTTCCAACACAGATAATCAGACATTCACACTCGCTTCATTCACTGATTAGCCGGATGCGTGATGCTGGAAAATTAGACATGGTCTGAACTTCTCTCTAAAGCTCTCTGTTTAATTTTCACCCAATTACTTCTGCCTCTTTTCTGTGTTTATAGATTTATAGCGGACGGCAAAAGAATCAATGACTTCCTGGAAAGACTGTTAAAAAATGTGCACAGCTCATTCAACAATTATCATATCTCACTCCTCTCTATGAAGATTGGCTAGGAGCACTTGTTCCTTCAGATGAATCGCACTTTATACAAACAACTCATAAATGTGAGTATCCTCTAACTTGCCATGCACAAGTTAAAAGTCTGTTTTTACCTGAGCTGGACCATTATTTGATTCTGGAGCGTTATGACTACGACTGTGACTGTGGACATTAAAACCTGCTGCAAGAAACATTCACTCCATCACATTTTAAACATCACACAGTAATTGTGAATTTACATCAACGTGCAACAAAGGCAGGTCCAAACATTTCTGCTCAAAAGTCTCAAAAGCTGAATAAAACAGTAGATTTCTTAACAAGCTCCCAGTTGTTTTAAATTTTTAACCGTCTTGAATCCAGGATTGGTTTAATCTACTGAACCTGAGCTCCAGCAGCTTGTTTTATGTCTTAATTAAATACACTGGCTGCTGTATGTTAGGAAATGTTGTTTCAGTAGACAGGTAACCTTGAGACTCGCGATAAAAGACACGTTTGTCATTCAAAGCCACAGAGCCTGATGATGCAGTTAGACACAAGTCCCTCCCTCCAGTGAACTTTCAGCTCTGTGACATTGACGGTGTTTCACTTTCAAACCCTTTCATTTATCCAAACAACTCCTCCACCTTGCTTCCTTAATCACACCTCCATTGATAAAAGACTGAATGGATTTTCAAAACATCGCCTTCTACTGTTACCACCGCAATCGATGGCGGAGCCCGGGCCACGCTCGCCCGGGGCCGAGTAAACAGCTTCGTCAAGGAGAACCGATGATGAATGGCCCCTGGCAGGAGGTAATCTATAATTTATCACTGCCGTGTGTGAGTGTTGGACAGCTGAGACAAACAGAGAGAGATAAGGGGAGACAGCAACAGAAGGATGCCCACAGAACGGAGGGATGGGCGAGCGGTAAGATGAAGCTTCTCTTTATTTCAGCGAGATTTTTCATCTTTACTCAGGTGTGTTGCAGCATCGCAGCACGAGTCAAGGCTGCTGGAGACGCACTCCACTTCAGAGATGAGTGACATGACAGGAGGCCCCAGAGCCAGTCTGTGTGTGTGTGTGTGTGAAGGTGTGTGTGTGTGTGTGTGTGTATGTGTATTGTAGGCCTCTGTGGATCATGGAAATTTCTAGATGCCCATGAAAATCTTGGGAAAATCTCTATGTTAACTTACATAAGAGAGAATTTCAAGATGGTTTTCTATAAAGATTGAACTTTAGAAAAAAAAAAAAAACGAAATAATTTAAGGGAAACACTAGTAAACAGTGCATCTAACTCAAAATGAATTTCCATAATAGGTCGATACCAATATTGAAGTTTAAGCATTAAAAAATGATGAAATCTCAGCTAATGTTTGTTTCACATGAACCCACAAGATTTTTTATATTAGACTTCCTTAAATTTGGTTATTTATGACTTGTGACCAGGACTGATACCAATAAGTAATAGTAATGAAATGAAGTAATGGCATTGCTGTTTGCAAATTACCTCAAATTTATCGTTGGCATTTCTGTATTTCAGTTTCTTGTACACACGGGTAAGATGCATCCGTTGGTTTCAAACATCGTCCAATGCATCAGCCCAGCCCATCTATCAGACCTCCCCTCAGCCAAACATCCCTCCCCTCCCCCCGCAAAAAGAAAAGGCTTTAAAACCACAAAAGCCCAACGGCAGGCCCAAATGAAAATTTAATTTCGCTATTGACAAATAGACTCGTTTAATCAATTATTCAACTCGTAAGAAAATAATTGATTCTCTCCCTCTCTCCCATGCTCCCTCGCCCCTCCCATCAGTGAGGTAAACAGAGGGAGGTCGGAGGTCAACAAGCCCTCGAGATGCTCATCATTCACACAGCAGCCAAACGTCAAAGGGCAAAGGGTGCTGGGAGTCATTACCAGCCTCCCTGCATGTGTGTGTGTGTGTGTTTGCCTGGTGAAATAGTGTCATGCTTTTTTTTTCTGTGAAATTTCTTCCAAACTTCAAGAATTCAGAACATCTCATGTTCAAACACACACATCCACACCGAGACACACCTCAGTCTCCGTGTTTGTCTGAAATCTTGACAAGTGCTTCGGTTCCAGCCGAGCGTGGAGGATTGTCTCCCCGTCTCTAAATAATGAAATAAAACCACGGCATCGCAGCAAAATATATGAGGAGGTGAAAGACAGAGCGGGGTGAAAAAATGAAGAGAAAGAAAGAAGCATGAAATAATAAGTAGTTTGGGGAACAAGGGAAGGAGGGAAATTTACTGGGCATGAAGATGAAAAATTCATAGCTGGCTCGCAGCAGACAGACCCCCCCCCGCCGGCCCTCACCCCACCCCCCATCAGGATGTGATTCAACGTCTGGCTACTGATACAGTATGTGGGTCAACAGAGGAGGAGGAGACATCACTCAGTGGCAGACAGGTAAGAAAAATCATTCAAAAGAGAGAGAGAGCGAACCTGGACCTGCTGAACACACAAAACATGAGGAACACAAGAGACATGATGGAGGACGAGCGCTGTCAAGATGAGGGTGTATGAATAAAGTTTGGTGACGTTTACAGAGGATAGATCCTTTCCCATGACTTTGGTGATCCTCTGTTCAAACAGTGCAACACTTAAGTTCATGAATATGTATCTCAAAAATGAACGACCGATTCCCTCTCAGTGCAAAGATGATTGGAGCTCCTTCAGTTCTGAGTGGGCAAAAGTCGAACTATTCCTCCAGTTTGAAAATATCTAAATGACTGATGCAAGCTTCCATGAGCTAGATGAAGGGCAAACAATCTGAAAAGAGTTAAACAACATGCTGGTGGCTGACAATCCTTTACACTCAAGTTGTTTCTGTGGAAGGTGCAGATGGAAAAAAAACACACCCTGAACTGATCTTTAAATAAAAGTCAGTCAGTGAAACGACGCCGGCTGCCTCGTCCTGCCATGTGTCGTCTCCATCAGGAACACGCCGCTCCCTGTAACTATTCCTGTTCGCGGAGTGTTAGATGTGATTAAACTGAATCATCTAAGTGACAGCGACGGTGTGATGGAACGAGTGGCGCGCGGCGTACATCCACATGGATCAGGCCGCCCGTACGGAGCCGTCTGAGTCATTACGGGTAAACACGGAGACTAAAAGTGGACGATGTGTTCACAGGGTCTGACCACAGACTCCACCCGGAGTAATGGAACAACACATACACATTTAGACTTCTACAATTGTGACGGCCTTCACATTGACACGATGTAGTTCCAATCCTTCACCTAATTTAACCTCAACCTCTTTCTAACCTGAACTACTCAGTGGATCCTACATTTCCCATAATGCAGCAGCATGTTTTTTTACACCCTTCCTTTCTGATAAACAGCATGTTGTTTAGGTACTGATGAGACAACAGTATATCCAATAAGTCCAGTTAGAGTAACACATTCATGTATTTAAAGGCTTAACAGAGGCCAAACTGCTTCATGACTGTTTGTAAAACTGACTAAGGATTGGAAAATTCTGGAAAATGACCACAGTGGCAAATACTTAATACAGCATTCACATTAAAGTCATCCATCAGAAACAGGACTTGTATGTATTTATGTGATGATATTGTTTTGCAGAAAAAGTTTAATCAGGTCCAATGTTTTCACTGGATGTTCCTGTGTTGACAGTCAGACATCGACTGACGCAGCTGAAACATACGAACGCTGCATGAAGACTCCCAGGATCTTTCCATTCTGTCGACAATGTTTGACTGCAGCATTGATGCTTTAAAAGTCCATTTGAAGAAGTGAAGAGCAGAGAAAATGCTCCGTCTTTCCAAAAAATGTCCTCACTGCCACACTTATAGCGGTCCTCACAAAGATGTAGATGCAGAAGGATACACACACACCAGGCAGAAATGCACAGATACATAAAAATTGACATAGACACTACTTATTACACCCACTGCAGGCTTCACTCTGCCTGGCGAGAGGCTGAGGAGTATTTTGAACACACATGCACATATACACACGCACACACACACACAGTCGAGAGGTCAGCACTCCCACGGTCAACACTCCCCGACCTTTGCCTTAGTTTATCCTGTTCTTCTTTTGATTTCTGGAGCTGGGTGTGTGTGTGCGTTTGCGCAAGTGTGTAGATGTGTGTGTGTACGGGTTTGTTTTTATATCATAGTGGAGACTTAACTCACTGCACAGCAAGCAATGGAGACTTCCTGTCACAGTGGAGACAAAACTGAGGTCCCCACTAGTCCAGACTGCTTTTTGAGGGTTAAGAGTTTGGGTTAGAAGTTGGGGGGGGGGCATCGGAGTGCACGATGTCAATGGAGTGTCTCGACGGGGTTCGTGATACAAACATGGTGTGTGCACGTGTGTGACAGCCAGGCAACTCCTTCAGACTCACAACAAACACCTCACTGCACATGGCTGCCTCCAACATCTGTCCACTTTAATAACTCATCTCTCTGAGCGTGACAGAGCAGGCTGAGAGTGTGTTTTTCTCAGTGTGTGTGTGTGTGTGTGTGCGTGACGGCGCATATCAACGCGACCGCCACTGCATGTTTGTGCTGACAAGACGGAGGAAGTGCACTTACGACAGTCCTGCTCGTCGGAGTCGTCCTCACAGTCGTTGTCTCCGTCGCACACCCAGGAGCGACGGATGCATTTGCCGTTGTCGCAGTGGAAGTCCAGCGGCGAGCAGGTGGGCAGCACTGCAAACAAAGCAGAGAACAAGTCTGTCAGCAGGAACAAACAAACAAACAAACAAACAAACAAAGGCTGCCTTTTGCTTTATCCTCTTAAACTGCATGTCTCTGCTGGTTTCACGGAAACGCGGCTGGATGTTATCCTGGTTTGTTCACGCTCAAATCTCATCAGATCTCTGCAAGTTATTCTTTATTTCTGCATGAAATGAGAGAGTTTTTAGGGAGAGAACAACATGTTTTCCATCCATCCAGGATTAGATCAGCATCTGCTCAACATGAGATGCATATTCAGTGAATTTGTTTCATCAGATCTGCGACAGCCAATTTTTGCATATCATGACAGAGGCAGATAAAATCAAGGGAATGCTCATGTTACAGCACATGTAGCTGTAATATGAACATTCATAATATATAATTATATAACAGTCATTCTTAAAACATGTATTTTTCATCTGTGGATTTCATTAATTTCATTCATTCCTGTTTGTCTATTTCACGTTCTGAGGTTTATATTTATATATATATTTATATCACAAAGATATGAATCAATGTCTCTGGTGAATAAATGAAGCAGAGCTGAGACGATTAGTCATTTAATTGATTAGTCAACTGACAGAAAATTAATGATCCATCAATTTTGAGCAACAATGTCAAAAATTCAGTGGTTTCAAGCTTTTAAAACGCTCTCAAATTTTCACAAAAAAAAAATAAAAAATGAGCAGATTATTAATGGTAAGAATAGCTGTTAGTCACAGGCCTGAAACAAAGTTCAATAAAAGTAAGTAAACTCGATCAGACGTGACGTTAATCCATCACAGTGATGAAGCTGCACGGCCGCTGGCTGCAGCAAAGGCCACAGTTTGACAGACAGTTTAAACGCAGGGGAGGTTTGTTCTCCGTATGGCCTCAGCTCATCCAGAACCTGAGCCCGATCTGGATCCACGAGTCCTCGTCTCCGCCACCTTCTCACCCTGAGACGCAGAAAGCAGCACTGAGCTCGGCTCAGCGCATTCCTCCTTAACTTCATATCCGCTCTAAGTGCAGCTACTTGCTATCTAAGCAGAGCCGAATGACTGGCCCTTTGTCATCCGCAGACAGAGCTAATTTAATTACAGGCCAGAGAGGGATGGAGGGAGGAGGGAGGGAGGCGACGGAGAGGGAGGGGAGGAGACGAGAGGAGAGGGAGCAGCAACTCCTTACAGTGGACTCTCGCTCGCCTGTCGATACCAGATATGAAATATTGACGGAACAGCGCAGACTTTATGAAAAATGTATGACGTCACGCGGCGAGTTAACCAGCGAGGCAGACAGGCGAAGGAGTCAGGGCTCAGTGAGTGAATTAAGTCAGTTCATGTGAGTGTGTGTGTGTAAGGGTGTGGCTCTGGTCTCCAGGGGAAGTAAAGCCCCACTGACCCACATACCCCTGCATGGATATTACATTATTCAGGGAGCAACACAAAGAGAGAGAGAGAGAGAGAGAGAGAGAGAGAGAGAGAGAGAGAGAGAGAGAGAGACCAAATAGAACTCTCTCGCTTGCCCAATTGAATTGAACTCTTTATCTGTCTAAATGTTGTGACCATTGGGCTTGAGTATTATCTATTTTTTCATACCTTCCTGACATTTCACCAGGGTACACATCAGATGACGGTATTGGTGAAAAACAGCAAAATCTGAGCTTCTGATTTGTCACTGTAGCATGTTTGACTTTGGCTTGTCGACAATGGCGTGTGTCCAATATTCAATTAGCCTACTTAGAAACGTCCTGCTGGGTTTAAATACTTATGGCCCAAGAATAATGAATAGACAGGAAATAATCGCCCTTCTTCTGTAGATTAAACATTTCCAGCCGACGACTTTCTCACCGCTGTAAGTCACAAATCTTTAACTACATCTTTTAAATGGATTAAGGATTTTAGCGATCTGAATTCTGAATCTTAAATTATCAAAAAAACAAGATGAGCTAACGTTAGCAGTGAGGAACAGAGCAGACGTCCTGTGTGTGGTTAAGGGCAACTTTCACTATTTTGTGATATTTTATCGATCAAGCAAGAGATTAATTACTCAAGAAAACAGATAAAACATTAATTATCATGGTAAAAATATTAAAGCTTCCCATTCTCATAAAACACGCACAACAAGGCCTGAAACAGCTCCCTCTCAGTCGACATTATTCATTTTCAAAAGAAAAAGCTCAGCCAAAATTAAACAAGGTTTGAGTTCAATATTTGAAAGAACTGCTGCAATAAGCTGGAAATGAACAGGAAGTCGAGTTCGCACAGATGCATTAGTGGAACAGCTTGAGAGTCCAGACACCTGCAAACCGTCCTGAACTTTCTCTTTGTCAAACTCATGTGTTTTGGATGCATCTCTGAACGGGCGTCAGCAGATTTGTGGTCTCGACCAACAAGGGGAGAAAATGCTGCTTTACAACGCTTCAACAAATAATTTGGCTTATCTGAAGAGAAAGGGAGTGTGGCGTTAAAACACACACACACACACATACATTCTGAACACACACATGCAGACATAAGCAAACTGTCGCTGCACAGGCTAAACAAACACACACACATCCACTGTGCAGAATTGTTTAGGCCCACAAATTGGGAAGAGATGCAAAATGTATGCAAATAAATACTCCCTCACTCTCTCCTGCACCTACACACACACAAACACACGCACACACTCGGGGACATATGTGGGGCCTGTATATCGGTATCAGGTGGATCAGCAGGGAGCATGCTGGGAAGGTTGATGAGGTCTCCAGGCGCTTTGATCTCTCTTATCACACAGATTCTGCTCAGCTCAGCGCTGCTCTTCTCGCTACCGCTGCATTCCTCCGAGGCCGACAGAGACACACACACACACACACACACACACACACACACACACACACACACACACACACACACACACACACACACACACACACACACACACACACACACTAATTAACTCACTCACAACAGCCTTCCTAACCTTAACTTCGTCCACTGCCTGTTGTTGGTTGGTTCCACCTTAAAAGAAAACGACACGCTTGCTCTGTTTAACCTGACAGCACATTGATGGTGTAGATNTAGGAAGATATATGTGTGCGTCTTGAAGTGGCCTTGAGCAGCAGAGTTAATGGCCTCCCCTTTACTATAGAGCAGCTGAATCAAGTGGCTCTAATGGGACCAATATATCTGCCTAAACACCACTTATCACACCAGCTCAACGGATACGAGGATGGACAGACGAGGGGGAGAGAGAGAGAGGGGACACTCTGTCTGACTGAAAAGCAGATGTGGACTCCAGAGAGCGATGGAGGAGTCTGCAAGTCTAATGAGAATATTTCATCCGAGGAGCTTTAATAAAGGTTTTCTCTTTCACTCCAAAACAAGTCCGTTCACCTCCAGATTACTGTCGTCTCCGCTGGAAACATTTATTCACAGCGGAGGTCTGCATCTATTTTATTATATCTGACTCCATGTTTGACATCCAGCAGCCATTACACACAAATACACACCTGCGAGACTGAGCTCGACTGCAGCAGTTGTGTGTTTTCCCTGCGACGGATTCAACAAGTTTTGCAGACCACAAAATCTTAATATCACTTAATTAACAAGGCGTCAGTGTAAAAATGGGCCTCGAGGCGGAGTGAATCAAAGCTGAGCTAACAGCAGAATAATCCTCCGTCGCTCATTCCTTCTCTTACTTTACACCTCCGACAATCTGACGCTCAAATTATTCATGTTCTTGCATGTGAAGAGATTCTCCAAACATTTGTCTCCCTTCGTTCTACAGTTCTCACTTTTTCTCTCTTCAAAACAGAGCAAGTGGCAAAAACAACAAGTTTCTAATGGAAGATTTTAATATGATGAGTCAGACGACGATTAACTGTCGGGGGCCATGAAGGTCAGGTTGTTTTAGGCAAGCAGATGTGTAACGTAGATCCCCATCATGACATGGTAATATGTCTCTTTGAAGGATGTTTTAAGGCCATATAATATATTATTTTCAGAATTTAAAAGTATCCGACTCGAGCTAATCCTCTCCGTCCATCTCATCCGTGTCGGTCTCTCCTCCCCTGCTCGCTCTTTATTTTCCTCTCATAGCCGGTCCCGGCAGAGGCGGCTTATCTGATTCTAGGCAGCTCTGGTTGGTAGCCAGCGCATATTTCAGTCTGTCAGAGCCCAGTGGCGCTGCCAGCACAGTTTTTCTTGGCAGTGTGTCCGGCGGCGGCCTGTATGATGGGCTCTCTCTGCGTCCTCCTCCACCTCTTCAGTAAACCGACCTCCTGCCTCGCCCCGGCCGCAACGCCGCTCACGCATCCGCGGACCCGCCGAAGACTCGCCACAGAGTCGCGTTAACTGACCGTCTGAGGCTGACAGCAGTCTTTATCACCTTATTACAACGTGTTTATCGTAGCCCGGTGCATCATACAAATAAAAACTCAACCTGTGGGCAAACACTGTTCATCTCTCTTTTTATTTACTTCTTTATCACTGTCTGAACACAAAGACTGAAGAATTATTAGCATTTGAATCCTATACAAAAGCAAAACAGCAACATAGCAATAGAAAAAGATTCTACTAAGTCGAAAGTAGAAGTCCAAATTTTACTAAAGCACCAAAATATCAGCAGCAAAATGTACTTCAAAACCAAAAGTTCTCGTTATGCAAACTGGTCCAATTCAGATTATCATTATCTTTGCATTATTAATAAAAATATATTCATCTGTAAGAAGTATTTTAATGTTGGTGTTGGTTAACATGGAGCCAATCTGATTTTACTGCTGGATTGTTTTATCTATAATGACAAATTATCATTACCTTTAGAATCTGATCTCATGATTTGTGGGTGAATTTTTGCAACTCAAGCTGTCAAATAAATGCAGTGAAGAAGAAGCAGGATATTTCACTCTAAAATTAAGTACGAACACATCAAAACGAAGTACTTGTACTGAACGGATTGCAGACATGCATCAGCGTGTGTTTGCAATGACCCCGTCCTCCCAAGACATTTTACTGTCCATCAAGGCAGATTAATGCAGAAACGCTTGCTTGTTGCTGTGACAAATCTCCGCTGTGTGCCCGACACCGCTGAGAAACACTCGAGCGCCGTCATCCACGCAAGCCGCATATTTTCTTCTTAAGAGGCTGAATGACAGGAAATACTCTAATGTGGTCTAATGATGACATTATGAGACTATTATGATTATCTGTCATCGGCTGAATGAAGTAAAATAATCTGTAATGCTACCGTCTCGGCCCTTTGGACACCCACCTACAGCAGGTAATTCATCTATTTGCTTGAGCTACTTGACAGTTTACCAGACAAGGATAATTAGTTTTGCAAGGATAAAACAGGATAAGAGGATGGTAGTCGAAACGAAGGCGAAAGAAAGAGCAACAAGAAAAGGAAACAGCTTCAAAAGAGTTAAAGAAACAACCTTGAGTCCGAATTTGAAACAGACGGAAGAAATGCAATATCCTGCAAGAAACCGAAACTGAAAATGCAAATGAACTCGTGAATCCCACATTATTGTTAATATTATGCTCTTTTTACAAACAAGAGTCGACATCTAAAGTCACCTTAGCGTCCCCCGCAGGGTGCAACGTCTTTCCAGTAAGAGAGGAAGTTGTTTGTCCCGAGTGTGGCATTAGAGAAAGGTCACTAAAATCAAACTCTCTTTAGGGCCATGAATGTGCTCATTAAATTCCACAGCCCTTGACTTTTCTATATCTTCAGCACACAAGTGGAAATTATGGCCTGATTGAGTTTGTAGATTAAAGATCAGAACGACCAAAATCAGCAGATGATTACAGACGCTCATGTTAAATTATTTGCTAATGTGTCCAGATGTTGTCAAGATCAAAGTGACCGTCCTTGAGTCACCAGCGGGACAAAAACATTGACTGTGTGAGTCAGCGCAGCTTTTGATTTTCAGACAATGGGACCGACGTAAGAAACATGCACTCTGGCACACAAACCCGATTCAGGCAAAGCAAACACAGCTGTGGTCGTCCGTCTGGTTATGTGACATTAGCTGAACGCATTTGTCAAAGTCACACAAAAGCAATGTCGACATTTAACCTGTTTTCTAATTGCGACTGACGCCATCAACAAGTCAGCAACTGCCCCAGAAGTGAAATCATTAAATATCAAGTTGGGGAACCAGGTAACACAAAACAAGCAGGTTGAGTGAATAACATCAACACAGAAATCGACCCTAGGCCTCGTTACCAAGCTGATTTAATGTGTTTCCTCATCAACACGAGTTCCACCTGGCAATAGATGTTTGTAGAGGTGCTATCATGTCTGCGAGCAGCGAACAAATCTATTATTCTTCTCAATTAGTGCAGCAATTATTCAGCCTATAAAATATCAAACACAATGACACGAGTGCATACCGCAAGTTCCCTGAGCCCAAGGTGATGTCTGCAAATTGTTTATTTTGTCTGGCTGTCAAAGCTTCCAAAGGAATGACGGCGTTATAAATTAAAGTGACGAAGAAATGAAGTGAAGCCAAGTAAAAGCAAAAGTGCTCGACACGCTCGTCCTCGCAGCCGTTAGCGGGTGATTGATTCGCCGAAGGAAAAAAAAACGCATCGTCTCCGGCTGCCACGCTCTCGGCATAAATCACGGTTTTATCTAGTTTTTTTGCCGCATCTCCTTTGTCGTCTGGCACGGAACCAAAATGCAGCCAAACTGTTTAATTACACACAGAACATATTTAAAACCTACTCAAACAAGCTTATGCGCTATTTACAAAGACGGCAGAGCCAGGCCCCAGAGCAACAAGCTCTTTGTCTCTCTTCTTATTTCTGTCTCTTTCTTTGCCCTCAATCAGCCTCTAATCATGTCCTCCTCTGTGTGAACAAGTGCGCTCGCCTCATTTACTGAGCAGGGAGTAAATATTTAGGAGGGAGGCGGAGGAGAGGACAGAGCGAGCACAGGGGAGGGAGGAGGGAGGGGGGGGGTGTTGGGAGTAAAGAAAGAGAGGAGGAGGATTATGCTAATGTGTCCAAACAACTGCGGTCAAATCCTGAGACAAGAAGATAGAGAGAGAAAAACAACAAGGCCGGAAGAAAGAGACAGGAAGACGGACAAACTAAGTGGAGGAACCAACCACATAGTGAGAAATAAATGAGAAAGTCTCGGGGTGAAAAGAAAAGCGAGGTGAGTGTGCAGGTTTCCTGTGGTCGGAGGGCAGAGAGAAGAAGGATGCAAGGACGGGGGGGGGGGGGGGGGG
>JBBMOC010000001.1:1042655-1100155 GCA_037975185.1 Centropyge bicolor
GGGGGGGGGGGGGGGGGGGGGGGGGGGGGGGGCGGTATGGAGGGAGGCATGGATGAAGGGATGGACAGAGAAATTGACACATAGAGAAGGAGGGAATGGGGTCCTAATCTTCTCCGCTCCTGCTTTCGGATCGGCCGAGCTCCCGCCGTCACAGCTGCTCTCTGATTGGCTAAAACCGCAGAGAGCTGTGGATTAAAGGACGGAGGGGGTATTTCTTATTTTTCGCTGGTTTGTGAGTGTGTGTGCGTGTTTGTATCGATGCCCTTGTGGGAACCAGTTTGAGTTTTAGAGGCTCGGAGCAAGAGCACTGCGGTCACTCCTCACTCGTGTTGTTCAGGGGACAAGACTGAAGTTTGATCTTGGGTTAAAGGTCAAGATGAGACTTAAGAAACACAGATTCAAAAGGTGACATCTGGATCTTGAAGTTGTCATCACTTTGCTGAAAAGCTCTAATCAAACATGATGAGGCTTGACCTGATTCCTGTTCCTCGAGAGCTGGGATGAGCCTCACTTTTACAAGTCAGATAACAATTTTGAAGTTATGTTATTATGACAAAATTGAGGTCTTAAGCCTTAGATTCAAGACTGAGCTCAAACTAAACTCAGTTTCTTAAAATAACAAATGATTCTGTTTCTTGTATTTCAACATCATGTTCAGAAGCAATAAGCGAGTACAAAATGATACATATATATAGTTTGGTGAAACATTACAGATAATTTAAATTTAGAAAATGAAGAGTTAAAGTCAGAGCTTGACTTTGAGGCTGACAGACTTTGAACAGTAAATATAACGCCACCAGTCGGCCTCGTCATAACTGACAGATATCCTGCAACGCATCCAACAGAGAGTCCTCACAAGTGTGCACGTCTAAGTGTGTGTGTGTGTACCTGTCAGGGTGTGTGTATTTGAGTTTATAGCACACACACCCATTTCCCAAAAATCACAGACTGGTGTGAGCCGACAGCGGAGGAAGTCAACAGTCATGCAGCGCTTTCAATCACGCACAACAGAGATTTTCTTCCATTTCATCTCACATCCACACCGACAACAAACACACACACACACACACACACCCCTTCACATCTATCTCCTCTGCAGCCCCGTCTCCTCTCTCTGGCCCAAAGCATTTACTCTCTCACAACCTCCGCTGCTTTCAACTCAGCAGGACTCCAGCAGTGTGCCCATGCATCTGCGGGGGGCGCCCTGCTTACTTCAATGTAACTGAAATGCGGGGAGAGAAATAACTTGAAGGATTATCTAAAACAGCGAGGGAGGAGAGGGGGGGAGGTGGGAGGAGGACAAATGGTGAAAGAGCAGAGGATGTATAAGTCCTCCAAGGTTATCGCGTCTTATCTGCTTTGGTTGCTGTTGTTATAAACATCACATCCGTGAGTGTGAATAAATTTTATTGCCTTGAACTCGGAGGAGAGATCAGGAAAACTGAGGGCGAGATAAGATATGAAAGAAGACAAAAACATAAATCAGGCTCAATTAGACTGTCGGCCTTGTCCACTTTCA
The DNA here is from genome assembly GCA_037975185.1 of Centropyge bicolor. Taxonomy (NCBI): domain Eukaryota; kingdom Metazoa; phylum Chordata; class Actinopteri; family Pomacanthidae; genus Centropyge; species Centropyge bicolor. The sequence continues at coordinate 1,044,175 of JBBMOC010000001.1, forward strand.
GGGCAAGAGTTCAGAAGATCGCGTTCAAAGGAAAATATTGTTCTATGTCATTTCTCAACTGGCTTTTTGTTTTATTGAAGAACCAGGACTGAAAGGAAACGCTGCTGAAGCTGAAGCTGCTGTGATTAATGTAAATATAGGAATGACAACTGAAAATAAAAAGCTCACACCCTGGTTATGAAGATATACTGTGGGCCTCCTCTTCCCAATATTAATGATAAAAAGGAAAACAAAATCAGCGGCACCTCATAGCCGAGGCCTACTTCTTAGTAAGATGCATGTTTTTCTTTACAAAGAGAAGCATCTCTGCCTCGTTGCATTTCAGTCCATTTCTCTTCTCATCCTGGTCTCAGCTGGTGCACGGAGGGAGCACGCAGGTATCTGCAAGCTATTTGTGCCAGCGCTGGAAAACGGAGGTGATTATTTCTCCAATATCCGACCGCGTTCTCATTTCTGGGAAATGGGGCCTCTGCAAAGAAAAGCATGCAGGTGCTGCGATACCCTCATCTTCCTCCAGTATCTCCTCAGACACAGTCGTGCAGAGTGGACCATGTTCTGGAGGTGATCAGCTCTCCAGCACCAGCAGCAGGTCTGTCCATCAGCTGAGCATCAAGTGTTGCTCGTGCATGTTGTTTAACATCCTCAGGGGTCAGCATTTAAAGTGTCTGATTATCCTTCAGCCTGTTGCCACCACATCCGCTGGATCAGAGCGGCATTGTGGGAAACCTGCTGCAGGATATAAACCATGCAGCCAAAACTAGCCAGACCAATATCCATCATAGCTTTTACTGTATTTCTGGTGTTATCTCTCACTTTGGATTTGTACCATTTTCTCAAATGCTTCAGAGACGGCAGATGCAGAGTGGGAGCCTGTGAATTCCTGGAAATGTAACACAGCTTTTATCAAGTTAAATCTTTGTTAATCCACCGTGACGTGAGGCCAAGTCAATAAAACCGATATCAGCTGATAAATCGGCGCATCCCTGTAAAGATCAAAACCACAGTATCAGTTGTCAGAGAGTAATAAAACACAAGTCCTCAGGTAGAAAAACAAGAACGGTAACAGCAGAGATAAGTTTATGTCTTTTGGGGCAAGTCCATAACACGAAAAAAAACATGAAGCAGACATCTTCCTTTTCATCACTGTCTCTGTCCTTCCGTCTTTTCTTTGACGCTCCTCTTCAGTTTGCCTCCTCTGGCTGCGCAGCCTTCAGCACAATGAACGCTCGCTGCCATTTCCATAGGAACCAGATTGACAAAAGGCAGCGAGTACCCTTCCTCCTCCTTATGAGGCTTTATGGATGTGGAGATGACTGCCAGGAACATAAACATATATTCCTCTAATTGAGCAGTGCCTCATGTCAGAGTCTCTCCCGGCTCATGCATTTGGCTCGTAATCAAACGTAGTAAAATGTGATATTCTGACCGAGCGCCATCCGGAGCCGAGCACGCTCCCGGAGCCCCGACAGCTGTATCAATGAAAAAAGGGGGTGTTTTTAATTTGATGGAACGTCTGTGAGTTATGCCTTCATTTAATTTCATCAGGGCTAATTAGCGCCCTGTCCTTGAGATGCGTGACCCCGTGACGCACTCGTCCTGCTCTGTCACCAGCCAGGCATGAAAACAGAAACGCTTTCTGCCATGGTGCTATCACAGATACCTGCAAGAAACTCCAAGATGTAATCTCATCTAAAAACCTCAATTTTACATAGTTTCTTCATCTTTCGTGCTTTTTTTTTTCTGCACCGTGACGCCACATCTCCTTTCTTTGATTTATGAAGTTTGATGTGAGGTAACGATACATGGCTGGAAAATTACAGACTGCCAACTTCACTGCTGAATAAGTGAGGGTGAAATCAAGTGTGAGATTGACAGACAGGCTGGTGAGGCATCTGCAGCGATGCGGGTGTTTGTACCAGGCTGTCACGGTGAAGAGGACGCCAGCCTGAAGGCAAACTCTTGATTTACCATTGATCCTCTAACCCTCAAATGCACTGTGGAACAAAATGAGATTGTTCATACCTGCAACCGAAATTGGGTTTCATTTACAGGGCGTCAGGATTGACTCCTCATTCTCTTGAATAAAGTCTGTTGATGCAGGGGGTCGTTCGCCTAAAGATTCAAACCTGGCTCAACTTTAACCAGACAGCAACGTGACGTCATCGAGCACGTGTTGTAGCAGATGATCCAATTTGTGCAAGATCATACAGTTGTAAAATCTTGTGTATAAAAACTGCTGTGTAGCGTTTTAATATCTTCAAACTCAATGGATCTGAAACTCAAATTCTGATCTAAATTCAACTCAAATTAAACTTCCTGGATCATATTCCATGTCTCAACAGTACCAGAATGTGAACCCCCACAGCCAGCTTAGAAACAAGATGAAGGGGCTTTGACTTTCAGACGATCTCCTTCATTTTGAAAGGAGCCGGTTGAAGGTGGTGCAGCATCTGATCCTGGGGGCCTTCCACTGTATTTATTCTGAACACGTCCAACATGAAGGGGACCCCATCGTGGACCCAAACACACTGGAGGGACTACATATCCTGTCTGGTTTGGAAATGCCTTGGAAAGCCCCAAGAAGTGCAGGAGGAACTTGGTTAGGCTGAAGGACATCTGGTCGACTTTGATAAGTTTGTGCCACAACAACATCCGGATAAACTGAAAGAAAATGGGTTGAAAGAAGGAGTTTGAGTTTAGGTAGAGCTCTTTTCTTTGCCCATTCAGCCATGTTTATTTGGCTAGGTTTATTCCAAACAGCCCCCCAAAACAATGCAGTTTTCAAATCTCAAACCGAATGAACACTGACACAAAATCCTGCCGCCCTGATGATCGCTGTGAAGGATTAGCTGGGGGATATAAAACTTGTAAACACACGAGCGCGGTCCTTTAACCTCCAGTGTTTGTTTTTAAATGGGCAGATTTATGATCGCCCGGCAAAGACCACCCCCCCCACCCCCCTCCTTGCACCCCTTCCTCCCAGTGTGGTCCACCATAAACAGACAGATGTTACATGTGGGGTGAAGAGGAGAGCGGCCGGCTGTAAAGACCATTTCCTCCTCACCGTCACCCACCAGCAGCTCCTCTCGAGTAAGATGGAGTTCCTGCACTGACATTCACACCAACATATTTTACTCCAACAGACACACACACACACACACGCCTGTACAAAGAGAATTCATGCATGCTCCTCTCCACTCCCTCTTTGGTCTCTGTGCAGCTATGAAACTTTATACGGGGGAACGCAAGCACAAGACACGAGCGCACACACTCGCACAGAACAGCCACATCTGCACTACATAATTTCCACATGATTCCCACATTGTAATTAGATCAGAAGTTTACACGGATAGCTTCATAGGGCGCTTTGCCTGTTCTCCTGTTCTCCCAAAGCACACACACACACACAAACACACACATTCCTTCAACGTGATTCAGGACAATTGTGATTTCTCTACAAAATTGTTAAATTGGTACGAATGATAAACGCGTTAAAGTTCAAACAGCGTCGAGATGCCATAAACTTCACTGCTACAATTCTGCTGAAATGAGGTATTCTTCTCTGTTTATCTGTGTGTGTGTGTTCATTGTGATACAACATTCTCACGGTCACACACGTCTGCCGTTCCTGCTGAATTGTAAAAATCTCTCTCTCTCTTTCTCTCTCTCTCTCTCTCTTTCTCTCTCTCGCTCTCTCTCTCGCTCTCTCGCGCTCTCTCGCACTGAGACTGTGCCTCCATAAATTCCACTTTTCTCTCTGTTTAGAAAATGTCGTTAAATACCATAAAATTTCACTCCTCGTTTTTTTTTTTTTTTTTTTTTTACGATCCGGCTTAATTCAATCAGTGTAATAGAAGTCGAGTCACGTGGGCGACACACACAAACACACGCATGCAAACACACACACACACACACCTCCGGCTATGTGATGTGTATTGGAGGTCTTTCAGCCCACACACACAATTTCATTTCAAAAAGCAAACACACAATACAAACTTTCTTTACCTGAGGAAATTAATTTCTCGGTTAGCTGGGAACTATTAAAATGTGACAGCTGAGAGATGCTTCTACACATTTTCCAATCAAAAAAACCTTCCTTTTAATTTTGAGAGTGCATTTCTCCACCGAATGTAGTTTATCTTTGGAGTTATGAGAGAGATGTTCATCCTCTATCAGTAGGTGATTACACATGCATTCAGTCTATAGCTGCAGTTCTCAACCTTTGTGTCCTCTTAAAACAAATCAGCTTCTGTTTGAAAGCCCTCATCACATTTTGCTAAAAGTCAGTGTGCAGTGATTTTTCTGTCGAGTACTAGACTGTTTGATTTGAAATATTTTCAGAGGCATGAAGGTGAAAGAACTAATGATTTCAAAAGAAAACAGTAGAAGTTACAAAAACTGGAAGAAAATGAAAGCCATTTCTGAACAAACACCAGTTTTACTCTCCTTTGGTTCATGTAATCAACTTGTCAGCCCTCAAATTAATCTCAAGATTCTTTTTCTACAGCACAAGGCAACGTCTTCAGCTTCTTTGTTTTGTCTGATCAAAGGTTCAAAACCAGGAGAAATTTAATTTAAATTGATATAAAACAGAAAAGCCTCAAATCTTCACATGTGAGAAACTAGAACCAGAGACTGTTTGGCCCTTTCCTTTGATAAATGCTCTAACTTAATTAACAGATTATCATGATGGTTGGTGAATTATTGCTCCAGTACCAGTGTGTTCATTCTCCAAGGTTATAGCTGCACTATTAAATGTTTCCACTACAACAACATGAACCTCTGTGAGTTCTGCTCTGTGATTATGAGACTGACTGAAGTGTGTCCAAGAGGACAGGCGTCCGACTCCGGAGCGGAGGATCGATCAGACAGTACTAATGGATGAGGGGGGTCCGGCTAGATGCTCTGATATCTGTCAGCTGCTTCCATGTGTCTCCTTAAATAAGTGACGTACCGCAGATCGATAGGAGGCGATCAGACTCACTGAACATTCAACTGGCCAAAGATCAATAACACTTAGCATCCACCTCTCCCAACCCCTAACTAGCTTAATGCGACGGAGGAAGAGTGATGGGGAAAGAATCACACACACACACACACACACACACACACACACACACACACACATACACACACATACACACACATACACACACACACACATCTCAAAGAAGCTTAGGAAGTGTCAAACAAAAGGGCAGCATCTGCTTCTCTGCTCTACGAGTGAGAGGGAAAAAGAAAAACAAGACCCTCACACTGACATTTCACATCAATACACAGAAGTGTAAAAGAGGAGCGGCGAAGACCTCCTCCACTTGACAAACTGACATGCTCTGCAGGAAAATACTCCTGTCTGGCTCCGCTGCCAAGACTTCCCTCCAGCCAAACGCTGTCTGGTGCCAAAAGTCACTCAAGCATTTTTCTGCACGGGGCAAACACCACGCAGAGCGCCTCGTTCTGCTTCTGCCTCAGAAATACTACCCCGCCTGGACCAGTGACCCATTCACTGTTTCACCGGGTGATGATGGGATCCATATGGGCCCAATTATATTTCCTCTTGCTATTGTGGGCTATTTATGCAGGAAAAACTCGGCCTGAGCACACTCGTACCTTTCTAACAAAAAAAAAAAAAAAAAAAATCAGAAGTCATGCACTTACACAAATTTGCACCAGGAAGCTGCCAAACACAACCAGAGGCCTGGCTGAGTGGTGGGAGTTTAATGCCTTGCTCAAGGGGAACAAGATAATGTTCAGTAGAGAAATGCTGATTTACTCTTTACAAGCTGAAATTGAATCTTTAAAATGTCCATATCAACATGTTAAATACAATGTTAGCGAACATCTAAGGATGGTTTCCATCCAGCCTTAATAGTTTTTTTGGTGCTGCTGTTGAATGTATGTTATTTTTTTGATTGGACCCTTTTTTTCAAGATTTTAAGACTATTTTATTCAAGCAAAAATCTTGTACAGCTCCTTGTGTTTATACATCCATTAACATTTAAGAAGTTTGGCGACTTTGAGCCAATGAAAAAATGACTTTTTGGAGAACCATGTTTATGTAAATCAAGGAGAGTTACTAAAAAAATAAACTAGGAGGAGACACATAGATCAAGCAATCACATCAAACAGATGAAACTGGCTATGATTCACTACTTTGGCCTTTAATAGCACCTTGATGTCTACATCTGAATTTGGTGAATTCAACAATGTAGATCTTCATAACCCTCAACTTGATTTCTCTTATTTATTCAAGTTGAACCTGGACACATTCAGGCTCAATAAATCCCATAAAGGATAAGTCACAGATGTTGACATGAAAAGACTGTGAACTCACTGCATCCGTCCTCGTCGCTATGGTCCCCGCAGTCGTTGTCTCCGTCACACTGCCACTGGGCCGGGATACAGGTGCACTCCCCGAACGCGCTGACCGCACACGTGAAGTGGTTCCTCCCACACGAACACTCGGCGCTGCCCTGAACTCCTGCACAGAGAGAGGAAGAGCGGGTCAGAGCTAATCGGGCATCTTCAGCTTAACTGGCTTGTGTCTGGTATTGGCATTTACACAAGCAGATAATGATTGACGCCGTGTGTTTATCAATGAGGTGAAAGCGTCACATGTGCAGGTTAGAGGCATGAAAAACGACAACCTGCCTCTGAACCCTGATTCACACACACAACATTGAGCAGAGATCGTTTACTGTAACACACGACAGATCTGTAGTTCTGTGTGTTCTCCGGCCAAACCAACAAACTCAGCAGAATATTAAAACAAAGGCTTTTACCCAAGTGATTCCTCGCTTTGTTTTTTGTATTACGATATACTCGCCCTCTTCGCTCCTCAGACAAATGTTTCAGAAAACCACAGTCGAGTGCTGAAAAATCTGTTTGGGTACTTTAATGTGATTCTCTATTTGATTTATGCTGCAGCAGTAAAATCCACCTGTCTGGGACTCAATGCAGTGATTAAAACTAACTTGGTTCCAGTTCTCTGAATCGCTGCCCAAGTTGAAAAGTTAGCCAGGGGATTTAAAGGTGGCTGTTCCCCAGCTGGAGAAACAACCAGGGTACAAGGGACCAAGGTTGGGAACTTAACTGAACTCAACTCAGTTATGAGGCTGTTGTAAAAGCACTGACTGACCAGTTCTGAAATCAGAACATCACTGGTTACTGAGAGATGCTTTTGGTGCCTCAATATCTTGACTTTGAGGAACTTTTAAAGAATGGAAATTGCTGGTTTAATGCTTTCAATCTTTTCTCCTGAAAATACCTTAATGGTGGATAAAGTAAAATGTTTTTTCAAGTCAAGTCTAAGGTCTGAAGAGAAAAGTCCAAGTCAGGTCTCCAATCTTGTCAAAGCAGGTCTCGATTCAAGTCTCAAGTCAAGCAAATTGACTGCAAAGTGTTTATGCTGAATGTGAAAATGACAGAATGTTTTTCCTTTTCAAAGTTGTGCAATAGTGTTTTTCATAGCTGGGACCAGGCCTGTTTAAATACTCAAGCTGTGTGGGTATGCAAGTCCAACCTGATGAACCTGATACTGATCCTAATTCAGGGATTTCACTTGGTCAAACTAGAAACATAAGCGCTTTTGCTTTTAAGCCTCAGGCCGAGTCTTTAGGGAATAAAGTCAAGTACAAATTTTTGTGACTGAAATCCGATCCCAGTCCAAGTCTCAAGTTTTCAGCTCCACAGCACAACAGTGACAAAATACCCCCCTCTGCCACATGTTGCCTAATAAGCTGACGTAACACCGAGACACTGCAGCGCTAACAACGTTCATGTGCTGCTTCTCTTTGTTTTAGGAGGCTCAATACATCAGCGGCGTTCCTCTGGGCTGCTTCCTGCCATGCAGCTTCTCTGTCAGCGCTCCAGCGAGCTGTGTACTGTAAACTCCAGCCTAACACGCTCCACACAGCCACACACGACGAGGCTACGCGAAACCTCCTCGCCCGTGGCCAAACTGCAGTGTGTGCGTGATTAATGGCTTCCGCTGGACAATTTTTACCATTCAAAGAGAGCAATAAACATGGCTGATGCTAATATGAATGGCTTTCATTAAACGAGTCTCTTCATAAACATGTGTGTGAAACAGAGAGACAGTATTATGGCCATGAGTACACTGCGGCGCAGCCTCAGGCAGTTCTAGCTGCTCAGTGCCAGGATGTATGTGAGGATGTGAGGATGGATGAGCCTTTGTGATACAGCGAGCAGGGACAGGCGTCTTGTAGGAGCAGCACCGAGTGAGTTATTCAGAGGGTTTTTCTCCTGAAGTTTGAGTAGTGGATGAAGTTTCTCATCCTCAAAAAACTTGATACAACACTGTTGTGATTAATGAAATATATCCACATATCAGACATTTATTGTTCAGTCAATTTACCTGTCTGAGTAAAAACAATTCAAGCATCGCTCAAAATATGGATGTGCAATAAAAGTAAAGTAATAAAAGACTTGTATCAAGGCGAAATATTATCAGGCATTTTAACTGTTTGGCTTGGATTCACATCCTGTGTTCAGTGCTCAGAATCACGAACTTCCATTCTTGATCCAGGGGTTTCCAAAAGTTTGTGACCCCTTAAAACAAAGCAAATCTATTCACATCAGAAGTCCATGTGTTGTAAACACCAGAGAACAATTTTTACTTCTCTCCTTAGAGGCCTTAAGAAGTCAATCATGCAGGAAATCATGAGACAGAGCAAAGATTAAAATTTTAGCTGAAGAAATAAAATCTAATTTCTGCTTGTAGATTTCTGATGCATCGCCCAGATAACAGATCACATGCTGGGTGTTTTTGTAGAGATAATAGGTCACTTTGAAATGTAAGCACAAGTTTAGCAACACTACATTTCTGCTGCAAACCTAATGGAGGGCTTTGCTGCCCTGAGCTGAGACTTTCAGGTAGCACAGGAACCTTCAGCCAAAGAGGACAGTATGAATCTATGAGACATCTCTCTCCACTGCAGCTCGACCTTATTTTGATTAATGAGAAATAAACGGACGTGATCAAGACACACATGCTTATTCTTTTCTTCAGGCAACACGTTATTACTGGTCCTTTAATATGGCCTGTTTCGCTTCGCATGTGTACGCAGACAAACATGGCATCCCAAAATACATCATCAAACACACGCACATGCAGACACGGTCCATACGTTCACTCCGGCCTGATTTCCCACCGCAGCGGAGAAAAAACACAGAGTCACCACATTTTCAGACGCATCACAGCAAATCACATCCAGGAGAGGAAATAAATTAAGGTTCCCCCGTTTTGCTCCCACTTTGAAGCCCATTAATGACCATCTGTGTGTGTATGTGTGTCTATTTTGCTGAAACTGGCCTGCCGCAACAAACCCAGAGCTTCTTGGAACGCGCAAGTGTGTATGTGTATGTGTGTGTGTATGGATGTGTGTGTGTGTGTGTGGTTCCTGGCCTCCTCACAAAGGCATCAGTCAACCCAGGAGGGCCTGGCAGAGGGAGCTCAGTAACCTTCAGATCCCTCCTACAGCACTAAATTAATGGCCTCTTTCTTTTCATTTCCCTCCCTTTCTCCTCATTCTTGTCTTTCCACCATCCCCTCTTCACACTTCCCCCTTCAGCTGCCTCCCTTCTTTTCTCCTCTTCCCTGCTCTTTTCCTCCCCCCCGCCTCCCCTCGCTTCCAAAACTCTCCGCTAACCGGAGGAAAACGGGGATGATGGCGTCATCCGAGTCTTCCTGTCATTAAAGTCGCCTTTCAAGTCTTCTTGCCCGGTCTGTAGTTCCTGCAGCCGTCGGATCGCGAAAGGCAGACACAGACAGCGCAATCACAGACAGACAGGTACAGACTAAGGCCTGAAAATCCCCGACTAAGACTAAATCCTGATACTCCATAGTACAACACACGCAGCTTAAAGTGCAGTGTTGTGAAGCTGTGCTGGATTTGTAACTTTAATCATATGTGTTTTATTCAGATATATATGTGTGTGTGTGCACTAAGCTAAATTAGAGTCTGTGAGCTGGAGCACAAGTTGTGTCAACATGAAGCCACATCACAGGCCGAGCATTTGTCAAACATGCTTTAAAAAGCAGAAGCCGCTGGCTCCGAGCGCAGCCAAAGAAACTGAAGCGGAGTTTAGTGGGAAACCATCGTACACACTGTACTGCACATGCAAGCGTACGAAACAGGAGCGGAAATAGAGTTAGGCAATATGACAATGTGTACAGCCAGAGATCTGTCAGCGGGAAGAGATTTCAGTGTCCTGTTTCTTGCTGTATTCATCCCTTTAATATTTCTGGTTGCATTACACCATAGTGGGTTGGTCTGTTATTTTGTCTATTCAATGCTTTCTCAAACTATTTTGCAGAATCTTTTCACAAAATGCGGTATGAAAATGGTGGCAGATTTTATTGTCCACCCGAGCTGGGAATCACAGCATAACTAAACTAGACTCAGAAGACGACCAGGCCGATATATCAGCTGATAATAACTTGAGGATATGTCACATTGGTTCGTTGCTCGGCCGATAAGAAACAAAAACTTTCAATACATAAAATATAAAAACTTTGAAATGGTGTCGTCTTTACAGAATTTGTCCACCAGAGAGCACTAAGAAGCCGATTTCTCTCCTGTGCGATATGACCCAAATATCATATCCTGACATAAGAAGTTTCATATCCAAGTAACATTAGATGTAAAAAATACGGAACAACCACATGGAAAGACACAGTGTTCAGCATTTAGGGTCAACTCTTGCTTAAATGTGCTTTGTAAATAAACTGACTTGACCATTTTGCAAAGATCATTTTAAACAACTTACAGATGAAATCAAACTTCGTCTGAGCCTTTTCACACACAAAGTGACAGTGATCCCAATCTAGAAAAAAAGGCTGAGCTGCCAGACAAACACTTGTCCAACTGTCCATAAGAAGGAAGAAGGAAAAAGGAAGCATCTATTTCCCAGTAATGCAACACAAATAATTATTATACTGGCGCCAATATTGTGCAACAGAAAAGGTCTAAGACCATTTACATGAAGTATATGCACATCAGCCACAAATTAACAGTGTCTCATGGACTCCTTTAGAAAAATAACACTGTTAAATATTCATTGTTTTTATGAGCTACACCAAGCGCCAAGAAACAATGCAAACACTGGTTCATAGTCTTGTAACTGAGCCACTAAACATAATCACAACTTCAAAACTTGGATCAAGGAAGCAAAAAAGACCTGATGTTAACTGATGAAACTGATAATGACGAGAGAAGAAACAATCAACACACTGATACTGAATTCAAGAGAACTGAGTAAGAGTAAGAGTAAGATCTCCTGAATACTGAGAGCATGAAGCTACTTAAGAAGTAAAGAGACAACCATCGCCACTGACTAGATTATTATGTAAGGCTGCAGACACACACACACACACACACACACACACACACACACACACACACACACACACACACACACACACACACACACACACACACACACACACACACACACACCAGCAGCCAGGCATGGAGGCCCAATGCTTTCAGGAGCGCCTGCATGACACCACTCTGATGCATCACCCAGATAACAGATCACATGCTGGGCTGTTTTGTAGAGACAGTAGGTCACTTTGAACTTTAAGTGCAAGTTTAGCAGCACTACATCACTCAGTCTATTACAGGATGTTAAAGTGGAGCAGGTTCAGTGGAAGCACCTGAGCTGTTAATTGCAGCATTTCTTTTAACTGCCCTAAAAGCTGAGCTGGGAGAAAAGTGATGAATCACAGAGGCAAAGTGTCGTCGAAAGAACGAGAGAGAGAACTGCTCTGAAGTTTACTGATGTTATCGTGCTCTTTCTGACTGACTTTCTCAATAAAAGCATGAAAACAAAGAGAACTATAAAATGTGTGTATGGTTTGGATTGTGAAGGCAGAAGCTTAGCAAAGGTTTGTGTTACTGAAGTTAAGATGTTGGACTGAACGTACATGTGGATCAGTTTGACACAGTAAACTGGTCAAATGAGCAGCTTCATATTTAATGAAGGCAAAGTCTTTTCTACTGTGCTTCTGTTTTTAGTGGCTGTGCTGTTGCCGAGCTTTTATGACAGGTCTCAGTAAGCAACATCCAAACATAACAAGTTCGTCTGAAAAGTCAAATTTAGCAAACGTCAAACACATGTTTTGTCTTATTCCTACAACACAACAAACACACAACAGGCACGAGTCTGTGATGTGGCACAATTTTAGAAACGATGACAAAGTATGTTTTGATCCAGCTTGAGTTTAGATCTCTACTTGATTCATTTGAAAACAGTTGATTAAAGCAGACGTTCAGCACCTGCAGTGCAGTGAAACCCTGTCGAAACACTTGTTGAAACCAATAAAGTTGTTCAAAATCTACCTGTTGCTACAGCTTTCATTTCAAGTGTTGCCTTCCAAAGCTGTGCACCTTGCACCACTTTGCCTGAACCACAGCTTGACATAAAACAAGTCAGGCAACAGCCAATCATCTCACTTGCTACCGAACGGTGAAAATATACTTCCTGTTTTGTTTATAGATTTGATAGGTTGAAACTTTTTCCTGCACGCGAATCAATAAATGTCACCACATCAAAGACACAAGCAAGCCAGGTGATCAACAGGGTTCGTGCCCGCCGAGAAAGGAGGAAAGCTGCTCCTATCCAATAGCAGGTGATGCAGGCTGACGTGTTGAACCTGCTCTTCAGGCCAACAGGGAGACAGACAGACAACTTAACTGTGGCTTCACCTGCAGCTGCCAGAGGCCTGTGTGTGTGAGCTGTGAGTCAGAGCTGAACCTCCAGCAGAGAAAAAGAAAATAAAGACCACCAAAGATCCTCCACTGCTGGTGACTACGGCCTGAAACTGTCTAAACAGAGCCGGTGTGGAACAAGACAGGTGGTCCCCCCCAAAAGGCAAACAGAGATGATCCCACAAACCCACGCTGACACCACGCCTAAACCCGACCCACCTCCAGCAGCAGCCGGCCGCCAAAGGCATGCGTTCAGCGAGCAAACCGAGCCGGAAGCCGCCACATCATCGGACTCTCAGATCTAACCAGGTGGCATTCGGGCCTCTGTTACACCATCTCGCAATTTGCTGTTGTTAAATAGCTAAATGACGAGTGCGAAGAGTTGAGGAGAGAGCAGTGGGGCCAAAACACACAATGGTAACCCGGCCCGGAGAGCGGGTGGCCACACGCTTTGAACGATGTCAAAAGGCTGCCAGTTAATTAGGCGTGGACCTCCCTGGAGACTACCTGGAGGGTCGGAGCCGCGTCTTTCTTTCAGCGTGCCAGCGCTCCGCTATAAAAAGTGATAAGCGGGAAATTGAGGGGGGAAAAATGAACCATGTGACAATGCGAAGGGTAAGACGGGAGCGTGGAGGGAATGAGTCAAGCCTTTTGTCCGTCCTCTGTCTTTCCTGCCACCCTTCCGCTGCTGGTGTCGAGCTGTAAAGGCGTCGCTTCACAGAGACAGCTGCGTCTCAGCGTGTCAGCAACTGTTCAGGCCGAACTGTCCCAAACCAGCTGCATTCAGCTGCGCCGCACGGCGTCGCGCAGCTCTGCACAGCGAGAATGGGCACAACTGGCGTCCCACCTCGCTGTCGAGCAACAATGTTCATCCTCCGTCACTTCCCGCTGACAGACTGGGACGCCTGACTGACCGCAGATACAGGACGGCTGTTCACCTGGAATAGCTGTCATCCACCATTCAAACTGAGAGAGGACGGCAACAATGACTTGGCTTTCCTGAATCTGAATATAATGCTGAGTGGTGAAAATATAAGAACTCAATCATAAGATGCAACGTCGCATTTAAATAATAGAAGAATAATAATAAAAGAGTTCATCAGGGACTGAACAAAAAACTAATTCTAGTAAGGATTTGTCAGGCGGATGAAATGCTTTCACTTCAAATTCTACAGATGCATGTTTCAGCACATCCTGCCGTCTCCAGGATGAATTAAATGATTAACTGAGTTAATTATCTGCAAATTAAAGAGAGTAAACCTGGCAAACCATAACTGACTGATCTTTCTAAATCCAACTCACTGTCACAAAAGCATTAAACAGGGGGATTCAACCGACAGTTTTTAACAAATAACCACACGTTTCTAAGTCAATCTTTTAAGCCCTGGATCTTGTAATATAACATTTCACAACATCTTATTAGTTGGCAATTGACCTGATAATTCTGTCAGGTTCATTTCTCCATTTCCATTGTCTTGAAGTTATTTCCTTTGGGACAGCGAAACACAACAAAAAACCCTTGTAGATTAAACTGGGTTTATTGGACACTTCAGGGCTGATTAACTCCAGCAGAGGCACAAATTAAAACTCACTAGCATATGAGCAACACAAAATGCAGCACTCCCTCATGCTTTAACACAGAAGAGTCAGTCAAGATGATGCATTTAACATCTATTTTTGTCCTTTTATGTCCTACATTTGCACCAAATGAAGATTGAAAGAGTTATATTGAGATGGACGCTTTCCTCTAAGGCTTCCACATCCTTTAAACTCACCTGCTTTCTGCGACACCTACATGTGTTTAATAGAACAAATGAAGCCCAGAAATGATAGTTTTGAAGTGGATTGACTCAGTGATTACACAGGATTAAAGGTAATGCAGGAATACAGATAATAGAAACTGGAGAAATCAACACAAAGTGAGATGGATGAGACAAAAATCATCTTCCATACAAGCAAATCAAGCAATCTCTGGTTTATTATGAAGGAAAAACAAACCTGTCAAATTGTAATCTGACCTTCATTTACACAGCAGATGGTGTGTCATCTTCTATCTATCTATCACAATCACATTGGCTTGACATTGCAATTGGGACAAACCACTGTGGTCTCAATCGATTTCCTATTTTGGTAAGAAAAAATAAAAACAGGACTTTTTAAATTATCAATATTTGTAACAATGTTTAAAAATGGAAATAGTGGAATTTGCCATTTATTTGTGTCTTCAGAATAGAACTTTGTTTTGTTTCCTTATTAGAGGCATTTAAATAGCGAATCAAATTCCAACTCCATCAAAATCAAGCTTTACTACAAAATTATCAAAAGGTGAACTGGAAGCATTCACATCATAGTCATTAAGTCAAGACAATCAAGTGAAGATTGTCCATTAGTGTTAACAATGAATGCACACTCTCTGGATACAACAAAGAAATAACAAGCTTCAGGGTTGTGGACTGACGGTATAGATCTGCAGTGCTTTCAGCTTCACTAAGAGCGGATGGTGGTTCATTTCTTCTTAGACCTTTTGTCTTCCAGACTTTTATGAGAAAGACGAGTCTCATGCGTTATGAGGTGCTGGAAGCTGTAATAAACTACATTCTGTTCCTTCCTGCTCCGACACAGCGGAAGCAGGTTGCTGTGTGAAAGCACCTAAACGTGTCGGACATGAAACATCGTCATTCATTTGAAGTTGTGTTTCTGTCCACATACAGAAGTCCACACTGAAATCCAATATTTAGTTTCCTTTTAAGCTGCTAGATGCTCCAGTTTCATCTCTGCCCAGTCCCCAGCTGTGAGCCGTTCGCTCCTGGGCAGGTACACAGTGAGTCTCTCAGACCTTTTTTTTGCTAACAACAGCTGCTGCTGGAAATGAGGTTGATGAAAGCAGTGAAAGTGAACAATACAGCAAACGTTCCATAAACCAAAACAATGCGCTTCAAGAGGCTAAAAAGCTCCATAAAGAGTGATTCTCAATGGGTTCATCATCTTTTACTGTACACACTGATTGTTCTATAAAATATTGATTGCCAGAGCTTTAATGATCGTATGCACCATTTCCCAGGCTCCCGCTTCTTTTCATCTCCACATTTCTCTCCATCACAACATATGGAAGCTCTAAAGCTCACTCAAAGATCACCGTCGCTGAATTCCCTGCGGTCATGATGGCTCGGGGTTACGCTGACTTGGCTTCAACATGCAGAACAGCTCATCCTCCCTGCTCCTTCCCCCTCTCTCCGTCGGCTCATCTCCACCTACTAATTTGCCCACCGTAGGTCAGGCCGCCCTGATGTGGCGAGCCGGAGACCACAGCAGCACATGTTGAGCCGTTCTGGGGAAAAAAAAAAAGGACAAGCGAGGAGGAACAACATGCATGAGCAGATGCACACATGCACCACTTCTCAACGGGAGGGAAATTCTTAATTCGCTTAAAATATCCGGTTTGTGCGCTCGAGCGTGTAAACAAAGCACCAGACAAACAAGTGATGCCAAAATCTTCAAAGCATTGCTAAAAAATCTTCCTGGACAGGCCCATCATCACGAGCTCATCCTTTTAGTTTGCTCACACACACACACACACACACAGGAGTGTTTGAAATGTGCAGCAGTTGGTTGGCAGCGGGGTTCTTTTCGCGCCTGCTCATCTCAGACTTTCATTAAAACTCCAGTCTTATCACACTGCAGCGCTCAATCACTTTCTTGTGACGTAACCCAGCAGGATGGTGTGTGTGTGTGTGTGTGTGTTGTTGGCTTGCCTTTAAGGCCAAACCATGTTAACACTCCCCCCAACCCGACCCAAGTCTTCACTCCAGACCCTCATTTCTGCATGTTCATCGTGTTCAGTACTTCATTCAAACAGACAGCGCCAGGCACACACACACACACAAACACACACTCAAAGACACACTCAGCCAATTCATTGCCTATTAACTAAGTGCGACCCAGAAGCATGTGGGAGGATACTGTCCTTTATTCCCTTGAAATGAGCGAAAACAACATAATTACACGCTTAGTGATATATCATCGTCCTGCTGCTGAGGGTTAAAAATAAAGGCCTGTGAGATCAAACAAGGGGGAGAAATGAAAGGATGGTGCTGCTATGGAGCTGTATACAGTACACACACACACACACACACACACACACACTCACATACACATACACACACAGTGCCATCATCCGTGGCCGGCCAGCAGTCTCTCTGAAGTCAGTTCAAAGATAACACTGACTTGGCCAGGGATGAGTGGATGGCTGCTGGACGGGCATGTGGGCTGGCACTTGGTGGACAGGGTGGGGGTGGTGTGTGTGTGTGGGGGGGAGATACGTGTGAGTTTAAAAGAAACAAAAAAACAGAGAGTAAGTGGGTAGAAATATCCACACAGGGAAACAAAATCTAAGTGTTTTAGTGTATTTTTCATGTCATTTTACTTCAAACAAGTGAAAATATCTGTCAGCATCTTGAGATAATCCAATATAATCCCTCACAAATCTCATTCTCTCTGGGCAAAGTGTCAAGATCTCAACGCACAACATAACTAGGATGCTCTGAGTTGAGTGAAAACCTCCACCAGTACTGAATAACCCTCCAGAGATGTTTACAGTTCATTTAGCTTTCATGTTGGATTTTCTGATGAACAGTATTTGAATGCAACACGGTCCCTATCAGAACACTAAACACATCATACATGTAGTTATTTAGGATTTTCTATTCATGTCGCTGAGCATTGAAAGTCCACCAAAAGTGCTGTATTTTCCAGATACACCACACAGATGTTTGTGGGCTTAATGAGCAAATTAATAAAAAAAAATGAAAAAAGTAATAGGTGTGAATGAAAAATAATAAATAAGGTCTAATGATTCTTAATTACAAAAGATCTGATGAGTCAGGAAAAGGCGTTTTAAATTACAGATTGTGTTGGCTAAAACACACAAGAAGATAAAATTCTCTTTTACAGTAATTTACTATGTGTTTAAATTCTGGCTGGCAACATCATTAAACAAGCGATAGTTAAGATTTTCCTGGAACGCAACAACTGTTGACTAATGACTAATAACTAATTTTAACCAGCCAAAGTCTAATCATTTCATCTTTCAATCAAAGGAAGTCAACATGTTTGTACTAAGTAAACTGGTTTATACTGGAAAAGTAACATCTCTGTAGATGAAGACGAAGTCATTGTGTGGACGGACGCGTCATGCTGTTATGCTGTGTGGTCGCTCTGGTCACAGGGCCATGAAGGGGTTAAGGAGGGAGAGGGGCGAGCGTGTCGTACTACGTTTCACTTTCCACTACTGTCAGCCCTTTGTGATGACTCTGGCCTCCACACACTGTACTTATGTGGCTTTGGGACTCAATACATGTGTGTGTGTGTGTGTGTGTGTGAGTCCATGTGTGTGCACTGTATACTGTATGTGAATGAGGGAAGGACCATGATCAAAGAGAAAGCACATAAAACATCCATCACAACCTCTTCCATTTACCCAGTTTTCTGTGTTGGACAGGAGTTTTAAGGGTTTAATGACCTAATGGGAAACTGGACGATTAGCTGACTTTTCCAAAGAGATGACACACATATTAAAAGGGGACAAACTCAAGGCGCGCAAGATGTGGATGCCGGTGATGAAGCTGTTGAACAGGATGAAGGCGGACAGTGGAGCGGGTGCGAGGCAGATGAACAGCTGCAGGTCTGATGGTCATAAGGTTGTGTGGGAGGACTCCTGTGGTGTTTTTATGAAGTGTGGTCGAGGAAGCAATTGTTCTGCACGGAGTCAGAGAGGAGGGGCGAGGAGGGCAAAGAGACACAGAGAGAGTCAAAGTTCGGTCTATTTGTTCAACGGCTGCTAAGGCAGCAGTGCCAACGCCATGCCGCTGAGATGAAAGGGATCATGGGAGAGAAAGACAATTTTGACCTCCATTGTTTTTCAGTCCTAAATGAAATGTTTCAACAGCACAGATTATCAAAAAATGCCTTGTCGAGTTCATAACCTCGTTCGCTAAATGTCAGATCAATAAAATCTTCAAAACTTACAATCTGGCCAATTTGAGGGTGTATTCTATTTAGGCAACCTTCTGGTAAAGCTTCTTGGGTTTGAACAACTTTTAAGATCTGAAAATTTCAGTGTCTTTTCTTAGATCTTAGAATAAAACATTCAGTGATGAGTCCAGTGCCTCAACAGTTCAAAGAGCTTCACTGTGGATTTACAGGACAGTGTGAGATTTTTAGCGTTTCAGTGTAAATGCATATTGGGTTTTGTATGAATAGAGTTGTGTGCATGTGCGTGTGTGTGTGTGCGTGTGTGTCAGGCCTGGCAGTGTAAACACAGAGGAGCTCTGAGCTCTGCCTCTGGCTGTGAACACTAGACTTGCTGGGTAATGTGCTGAGTGAGCACTTGGTGTCCAAGCTTGCTCTAATCCACAAATTGTCTCTTTGGCCAGCCAACCACCCCCCTGACACACACACATGCGCACACACACACACCTCACCACCAGACCCACTTTAACCCACGAAATCCCCCAACAGGGGCCTCCATCAGGGACACACGGGTCAGAGCTTCAGCTCAATGCTCCTTCCTGGGAGGAGCCCATTTTCCAGTTGGGGTCAAATTTTCAACTGGATTATGCTGCATCACCTAAACTCCATCTTTGAATCTGTACTTCTTATATCAAGTAATTGTTTAAGTCAGTAGCTCCAATTCTGGATCTTGGGTACCTACAGTCCTGCTTATTCTCCAGCCTCTCTGGTCTGCTCACATCACACTACATAAAATAGAGGTTTTCACTCAATCAGGCAGTCAGTACGAAACTTGTTTTTGGTTTAAGCTTGTCAAATGTGAGTATTTTCCGTCTTTTATATTTTTGCGGTCTCTGTAAACTGAGTATCTTCAAGTTTTGAAGACACCACCTTTCCGTGCCAAGATGCGGTCCTGACAGGGACACCCATGAGCCTGGTGTTCATTGTTCATACATTACCATTCTAAACCGAGCACTAAAAAGTGGAAAAATGAAAGAATCCTGCGTCCACGCTATGGGATGCAAACCTCAAAAATGTCCGATAGACCCAAACTAAATGACCCATTTCCACTGCAAACATCTATTGTTCTGTGGAGGCAAATGAAAACCATGTTTCTGGGTTGTAAAAGCGGTGGACCTCACTCACTCAGCTCAAATTAAAGTAGCTGAACCAATGGGAATGTTAACATCGCTGTGCTTGAAACAGAGTCCTGGTAGAATAAAATCGCAGAATAACCAAAACAGAGTGGGGACGGAAAGTGAATTTGCTGTCGAGTGGAGTCAGAAATCTCTGTGTGTGGGACAGTTTTACTATTTCCAGCAGGACGCCTCTGTAGCACAAGAGGACTGCCGGTAAAGTTTTAGATCCTCGCTCTCTATGTGTGTGAGTAGTGTCTGGATCAAGTCCAGTCCAGTGGAGTCAGTCTCTAAGTGCTACACGAGCCGCATGTCTGAGCCAAAACTTCCAGCCCGGACCCTCCCTGCAACAGAACCCCCTCCCCCAGAGAGATCAGCACCTCTCGCTGGGATTTATCGATCAGCTGCTCCGGGGCTGCACGCTGACAGACTGGAATCCAAATCAAATCAAATCGTCCAAATCAAACTGAGACCTTGGTGGCCTGCGGGAGAAAGTACAGCAAACCAGGATTGATGGCAGAATAAGTTTTACAAAAACAGGCATTAAACCTTCCTCGCTAACAGCGTGAGTGCTGTCTGGAGTTATTTGAGGAGCTGTTTTTTTTTTTTTTTTTTTTAACAACATTTCAAGTCAGTTTGAGGCTGCATGATTCTGCTATAAATGATGATCTTTCATCAGTGTCAATGACAAAAATTACATAGGTTTTTGCATTGGAGCTTCGTTGACTGGTGACAAAAACTACTGCCATTCAACAGTCTAATCAGCTACAATACAGAGCATTACTTCCTGGTTAAAAGATCTGTTTAACAAGGTCTGTATTGGCACTAATACTGATCATATTGGAGCATGAGTAACTATGAATGGAAGCACTGAATTGAACTGATTGAAGCTGTCAGCAACATAAACTGCAGATTTAACAACTTTGATTGTGAATTTTAGTCTGTAGGCGACAAAACATTTGAATTCCCTGTCCAAAAATGTATTTACTATCAACTTCACTGTCATCAAATACAGATATGAAGTCGTACCCGACATCTACATTTGACTGTGTCATTGTATACATTTTCATCTGTTCATTCATTCAAACTCTGAAGGCACCAAAACCAAAACGATCAAATTCTGAACACGAGCAAAGACAGCGTTCCTGAAAGGCCTCACTGCAGCACCGGACGCCAGATCAGTATTAGCAGCCCCATTTGGTCCATGTCTGTGAATGTGAACTCACGGTGAAGGGATAAGTGTAATAAGAGGAGATTATTCCATGCGGGCAAGCTGTAACTCACTTTATGGGCTTTGACTGGATGAGGAGAGCAGGCACTGAGGTCCAGCTCTGTAATATCCAGTTATAAACTGACGCAGCATGAAGGGCTCCGCTCCGCAGCTCCAACCTCCTCCATGTTGGCACCAGACGCTCTATGATGTTAACATTTGGGATTTGGGGCAAAAACTGGGCTTGTAAATTTCAGATCTCCATGTGAGCCTTTGCCAGTTTCTGTATATTGAACTCTGTTTTCTGCATCAGTCCAACAGTCAGTCATTAAAATGAGCTGCTAACTACGAGGAGAACGCACACACACACGCGCACACACACACACTCATGTACAGATGTGCACGCTCTGTCTGGCAGTCAAAGGCTTTAAAGTCTTCCCAATAATCAGCCAAACGGGTCAAGAAACATCAGAACAGATGTTGACATTGACATCTGAACAATAATAATGTGATTACAAATGTTGGCCAAAGAACTGATCCCTCAAGTCAGCGAGGGATTGATTTGAACAGATACTTCAAGGTTATCATTAAATCTTTATTTTCAAAGACAGCAGCAACAGTGTGCTTCTTATTTAAATCCAAATAGAGACATTTTGACTTTTAGAGTAAAATACCATCTGTAAAACATCTGTGAGCACTTTTGTTGTTGCTAATCTAACATCATCATAGACACTAATATTTCTGTGGTCAGTCAGTATCAAGCAATAATATCGTCACAGGGATATTTATCGGTCAGGCTTTAACTGGAAAAATGCGTGAAATCCATGTTCATATTTGCATTCAGTCTGGTCACAAAACAGTCTGACCCAATCCTCTAACAACCATGTAAAGTATCATGATGGATGATGAGGATACTTGAGTATGTCTGAAAATCAGCATACTTGTCGATATCAAAGCTTCTTACTCTCATTTAGAGAACCGCCTGTACGTCTGCTTTTGTGACAACAGCTCCAGCAAGTTTCTATATTAGTGTTAAATTATATCCTTGTCAATCAAAGTCTTCCTTGGCAAAGAATCCCTTCAAAACAAGTTATCTAATATCACTGTCGCTCCTCTCATTTAGGCCATCTTTATTAGCTGCAACATCAACTACTTTAATGCCGTGTATGATGTTATAAAATTCATAATTATGAAATAAGTATAAACTAGACTGAAGTCATACAATTATTAATATGTTAAAAAAAGAATGTGTGTGAACTAATGTCTTTGAAAGTAATCTAAATTGTGGATTAATTTTGTTTCCCTTTACCCCATTAAGAGCACAAGCACATGTTGAAGTTATGGATCCTCATAAGACACACACACACACACACACACACACACACACACACACACACCCTGGTCCCCGCAGGACAACAAAACCCCGGAGCATTCCAGAGGAGGTGGGAGTGGAGAGTTTGGACGGCGGTGGGGGTGGAGGGATGTTAAATTGGTGACTTGGAAGGCAGAGCCTTTCCAGAAGCGAAGCGGACAACCTGTGGTTGGGGTTGAATTCTTTCCCTCTCTGGCTCCTTTTAGAAAAAGAGGAGAAAACGGCAAACACAGACCCCTCCATTCAGAGTAATTTATCCCTATGGCCAGGCCTTCTTTACCGGCTGCAATAGCCCCCTTCCGGGGCTGCCCAGCAGGAAGCCTGCGAGTGGCGTGTGAAACTCTCCTGTCTCCTTCAGCTCAAAAGGGAAGGATGAACAATGGCCCTCGCCAGGCGCTGGCTCTGAACAATCCCTCTCTCCGCTTCGCTCTCTGCCTTACTTTCTCCGTCTCTAAAAGCAACCACAAGCTATTCCCGCAAAACCCACATTCTTTTATCCATCCAATATCGTCCGTCAGCAGCCATTTCCTTCAACATAAACTGTTTTCTCTCATCCGTTCCTCTTTGCTTCTCCCTTCTCTTCTTACCTCAAAATCTTTGCTCGGTTTCCATCCGTCGCTCTTTGCCTCAACTCTTCTCCATTTCCTTTTTGGTGACGGCAAGACAAACACTCTGAATCGAGGCGAAGGGGAGTACGAAGCACCCCGCATTTTTCTGGGTTCTCAGGACCCCATTTGACCCTCCCATTGCTCCAATCATCAACTGGTGGGTGAGCCATCTTCCATCACTATGCCTCGCCCAAACCATCTTTCCATCTTTGAAAAAGCCCTGCTGGATCTTTACTGCCTGAAGGGACTTGGACCGAACTCAGAGAGAGGGCGAACAAAGCAATTATTAGTCTGATTAATAGCATATTTGTCAAGGACAAATTTACAACTGACTGATTTCCACAACACATGCAACGCAACAGTGGAAACAATGGAAACGAGTGTGGACAGCGAGACAGCTTTGTGTCATTACAATAAACTCCATGGCACGTCTCTTTCCCCAGGCGGAGGATGTTGGAGAGCGAGCCGGGCTTCAGCGGAACATGTGGCTCATCAGTTCGCATGGCGACTCTCCAACTCGTTCGGGCTGAGAAACAGGCAAAGCACATGTCAGCCTGATCGATCAATAACAAAAACCACTGTTTCTGAACTCCTCTGTGGGAGTCAGTAGTTTGAGGGGGGAAAGAAATGTGGACAGTTTCCCCCACAGAAGGAGCCTCAGCAACAATCTGCACAGCTCTTGCGGGAAGCCATTTTCCCCCCAGCGCTCAACCATTCACCAGCGGCTCCTACAGAGCTATTGAGCATTCACCAGGCACCTCCACATCCCCGACAAGCGCAACAAAAAGCATTTTAAAGCAACACTCCCCGCAGTTCCCACACTATTTCACCTGTCAAATGCTTACAAAACAGTCGAGGAAGGCCAAACGCTCCTCGGGGGCGCCGCAGCACACCTCTTGCCAGCCTCGGCCACACTAAAGACGTTGTTATTCCTCTTAAAGAAAGAATACGCTATAAATCTTTCCCACCTACTACCACGAGCCTCTGAGCCTCGAGGCCCAGACGGGACCTTCCACCTTGACGAGCATCACCTAAAGCAGAGCAGGAAACCCGAAGAAAGCGTTTCCTTGCTGAGCCAGACTCCCAAAGCGGGCGGATGAGTCATCTGGGAATGATGCGCAGGAAATCAATACAAACCAATTGTCTGTTTGAGGAAGGAGACAACAGAAAAAGGCAAAGAAAGGCCAGCACCGGAGATCCGCTGCGCTGTCGGAAATTAGAGGCGTCTGCAGAGTCAGAACCTTGTCCGGCTGATTGATCATTGGAGTAAACTAGAAAGATGCAAGGGTCTATAGCTTCGTGGAGGTCTGACGAGGAGAGTGGGCGCGTTCGTTCATTTACTCACGTCTTCATTCTGAACTCGGAGGAACATACAGTCGCTCTGCAGACTTGGGGTTGAAGTCAGCTTAAAGTTTGAATCATGGCATTTCTAGTGGAAAACAGTCTCCAAACAACACAAGTTGTTTGCAGCTATTCGCTTAGCATGACATTTAATTGCACCATCTTTCTTTCACCAAAAAATGCTGCAGTTTCGGAGTCATAACTGATGCAATTCACATTAAGGCCATTTTCTTAGCTCCTCACTGCATTAACTCATATATACACACTGCATTCCTCCCACTTAAACTCTGAGAAAGGAAGGTACACATTTCATAACTGGTGCTTGACAATGAGGTGACAAAAAGAACCAGCCCTCAACCTCGTTTAATGCCAGGTTTTTATCTCCCTCCCCATTGAATTAGAGACAACTGCTCAGTAAATTTGCAGCTCTCCAACTCGTTTTTAAGAGGCAAAGCAAAACTCCCACTAAACATACTTTTTTTTCAATTTTCCGCGGTGTGTGTAGGATGGAGAGGTACAGCTTTACTTAGGCTAATTATAGGCCGTCTCTAACTGGTTTTGTTGCTATGGTGCACATAATCCATTATCTGCGTACCAGGGATGTCAAAATCTAAAACTGACTGTGAGTACATTTTCTGTGTATGGACTAGAAATGCAGCAAAAAAAACACAATCTGTTAATGGAAATAAAAACTGAAACAGGTTTTGAGGTTTTGGTTAATGCAGCTCTGAAAGGAGGCAGTCACTTGAGCTTCTTTCCTAACTCTCGCTGCCAGAGCGATCTACAGCACCACAGCTCGGGTTTTACTCCGGAGGAGAAGTTAAACATGACAGAAAGCTATTCACACGTCTGCGAGTAGAAATGACAGCAGCCCACTGTGCTGCCCTAATAAACCTCCCGTTTAAATAGACGGCACAAATATTTGCTCTGTCAGTCTGAGGTGCTTAACGCAGCCGCAGCCTTCAGATCGCGTTGGACTGAAGATGCAGTTATGTATCCCCTCCGGCTGCAGAATAATTACGGCCCAGCGTTATGACAACTGTTAATGGATCATCAAGAGCCATCAGGAGGTGGGAGCGCAAGCCTCATCAAAATTTCATTTGTAGACGCTGCAATCATCGAAATAACAACGTAATCCTGTTCTTCCAGTTAAGCTCCCCACCTTGGTCAACAATAAAAAGCTAAAACAATCAAGAGCGCGTGTGTGTTATTTCAGTCCCAAGCCATCGTCTATTTTTTAATATCTGCCTTGGATGGTGCGACGGGTATCCTGTTTTAGACCCTCATAAAAGGAAAATCAGGATATAACTCAATAAACGTTAATTTGGCCCGAGGCGTTTCGGAATATGAAGACATCAATCTTAATGTGCCCCCCCCCACCACCACCGTTGCTGCCGCCTCCCGTCATCTTGTGACAGCAGATCAAGTCATCACCCAAAACAGCACTCGTGTAATGTAGGAGAAGAAGGAGAGAGGATGGTAGAAAGGAAGAGATTTCAAGTCTGGCGGCCTCGTTTTCATAGTCAGAAATAATCACGCTTTACTCATAGAGATAATTGCTGAGATCTGGCAACATGGCAATACCAATAAAAATCCTTCCAATAAGGCAAAAAACACACAGATTCTCAACAAACCTCCAGTTCAAACAAACTTATGTGGATCTTATTTTGGATCTAAACCATTGCTTTGGTACAGTTTTATCATAATTCAGAGACATGATGGGACGAAAATAAGACCCAAGTTATAATAAACTGAAATTCTCATCTAACCTGAGATCACAGCTTCATTGGTTTGTAAGTTTTGCCGTGTTCACGCATACCAAAATATTTTTCTACAAATAACTCCAGTTCCCCCATGAGCTCCAGGTGCAAAATCACATCCTGTCCTGTTTTCATCCAGGAGAGAAGATGAAGGTCATTCTTCAGCACATTATTGTTGACAATGCATCAACATTGTGAGCACGACGTGTCCGTCTTGGAGTCATCACATCTTTCATTCAGATAAATTTGCTTCGGTCTGTGGCATAACAAACGGCGCCTGAGAGACCATCTGCCTTCGGACAAATGGAATGACAGCGTAATATTTTACTGTTAGGACGGAGTAAATCGCTCCCCTGACGCACACACGCCTCAATTATCTGCTCTGCTCTGTCCTCTCCACACCTCCATCATGCTGTCCTAAAATCTCCAGCTTTCTTTACCGACACCTCACATCCCTCCTTCACTTCCTCTTTTTCCTTCCTCCCTCCTTTGTTGTCCTTCCCTTCCTGAAGCTGACTGACAGCTCTTCCCCCGGTGAGCGTGGCGCTAAGATCACTCCAGTCTGTTTTCAGCCAGCCTTGATTAAAAGAATGGACCTGTCTGGGCCACTGCGACACGCACGCACACACACGCACATGCACACGCACACACACACACACAGAGGAAGAATGATATGACCTACACTGAGAGAGGAGGTGCTGCCTGAGGTCTGATCTTAGCGTCGGACCTGCTCGGGCCTGCCTGTCGGTTCAGGTGTCTGCAGGCTGCACGCCGACAACTAAGAACACACACACTCACAAACACACACCGGTTCCTTGCTTCCATCAGTCAGGTGAACACGGAAAAAAGATTCATTTAACAAATATAACTGTAATGACTGACTGTTATTGTTGGATGAGGTAGCGCGTAGGGTGGCGAAGTTCATGGAAAAATGATAATTGCATGGCGTTATGCTGCAAATTACTGTGATCAGGGTCATAAATTATGATCGTGTCACTTTCTGGAATCAAACATGTTTGAATGCACTTTTGCACCTTCACATGTTTTCACTTGCACTTCTTTGAGCCGGCGCTGCGTGTTCTGCATTTGCAACCGATCCAAATTTCAAAGGGTCTGGCATCTGTTTTACTTCTTAGCAGATCTTGAAGACAAAGTTGGGACCTGCTGAGCTGTCATATATGCAGAATAGGAGAAAGACATCTGAAGCATTTCTAATGATCTTACAGCCAACATTCGCCCGTCATTCGTTCTTCTTGATCTCGGAAACAGCAGTTAAGAATAGGATTATACTGCAATTCCCAACTGGTAGCTGTTCTAAGCTTTCCATTAAATCATATGATCTTCATCTGTTTATCAGATCATCACATAGGACAAATTGTACTTTACATTACTTGGAAAAACTTCATCCATACGTCTTACATGACAACTGAGTAAGCTCCATCTGCTGATGAAGATCATGTGAGATCCTCCAGAAAAGTAACTAAATGGAGTGTTTTCTCAAGAGCCAAAATTTACATCACTTTGAGACAGTTTATTTTACTTTATCAGGATGTGATGAGTAAACTCAGAATCAAAATATTAATCAAACTCTCAATGCAGTGTCTCACAAAGCAGCGGCAGCGAATATGTCTCCCATTCTCCTTCATTCTTATTATACGTCATTTGGTTTTCATAGATTTCCACCAACAAAGAGAAATATTAATTTGTCCTCACAGCAAACTTTTATATAACAATCACTGAAGTAGGAAATTATGGATGATGCAAATGCGACATATCTATGATTAATCGCACAGGCCAGAGAGAAGATTCAATATAAAGTACAACAGGGAAGGACTGAAAGTGGAACACGAGCCGTGCTCATGCAGAGAAATCAGAGTTGGCGCAGTGAAAGATAATTTAATATTCTCAGTTTTCTCTATTTCAGTCTTCACTTTCATTCGCCGCCTGCCCCCCACCTCCCCCCCCATCCTCCCGACTGGCTGTCACAGATTGTTCTGTGAAGTTTCTCCCTCGTTCTGCAGCATCTTAAGATCTTTACCTTCACACAGAACAGATGCAACCCACTTTAGAGATAAAGTAAAAGGAGGGGAGGAAAAAAAAACAAAAAGAAAAGTACAGAACGAGTTACAAACCACAGCGCTTTGGAAGAGAGGAGCGAGGAGGAGGAACGCTGGCAACAACAGAGGAACACAAGGCCATTGATGGAATATTCTAGACTTTGATTAAAGACGGATCAGAGAACAAGCGACGTCTCCCTCTCCTTGTTCTCCCTCTGTTCTCGCAGCCGCCCGACCTCCTCATCCCGCAGCCCAGTTTTTTTTTTCTACTTTTAAATAGAGTGGAAGAAGCGAATGAAGCTGGAGGAAGCGTTTCACGACTTGACGACGAGCTGGGAAGATCAGATGCGTGTGATGTAAGCAGGCGTCGCGTTTTCACTGTAACAGCATCTGGAGGAGCTGAACAGAGGAGCGGGAGGATGGTGGGGAAGGAGAGAGGAGAGGAGGAGGACGCAAACAAAACTTGCTTTCTTTCTTTCAAAGCCGATGCTGCTTCCTCTCTGACGAGGTTTTTCAGAGATATTTTAGTCAAGGCGGCTTTGAGGCAGAGGGGGTTTCAGCAGGATGCCAGCTTCGACGCTGTTTTGCCACGGAGCATTTTTTTTCTTCCTTCTTGGCATCTCATACACTTTGCCCCCCCCCTCCTCCTTCCCGTTCCTCAGTGACAGAACAACATCTGCGTCTCCACATTCTGCAGGACAACAAAGCAGCTGAGACTTGATGTTTAATGAACAACCTGCTGATCCTCATCAGACCTGCAGGACGATAAGCTGAAACGTCTCGAGCCTCCTCCCTCTCTCTGCTGTCAACAACCCGACGACAAACAGAGCTCCTTTTGTGCAGCAAAGAGACGATTACTGACCTCCAGACAGGCCGGGGGAATAAAACCTGCAATGATTAAAGGACCTTTTAGTAAATCATTGGCTGCTTTGCATGGCAGAACCCTCTGAAGTCGCCTGAAAGACTGGAAGTGGAGGTGGAGGAACTGAAGAGGAGAGGGGAGGGGTGGGGGGGCTATTTTTCTTTTCTTAGTGCAACAGCCAGTGAAATGAGATGTGCTTGAGGCTCATTAAGAGGAGAGGGGCTGAATTCATTTAACCTTCCCCTAACCACCAAAAAAAAAAAAAAAAACACACACACTTCAGACCTGATCAGCTGTGGCCATCGTGAACCTGATGGCCAACACACACTCAGTCCAACACACACACAGCTCCCATTAGCTTAACAAAACTGTCGTGTCTGCTGTTCCCCTTAAGGGAAAGACAGCCGGTCGTGTGATGAGCGGCACATTTCAGCTCTAAGATGAGGATTTAGATACACTCCCTCGTTTCATTTTCCTGCCTGACATCATGCTCCTGCGCTTCTGATCCGATTAGGACGTTTGGAGGTGCACGGCGTCGCCGCAATGAGATTTGGATTAGTACCAGCTGAGGATTCAGGTTGGGAAATATACATCAAGCTGTGACATGAACAAAGTAGTTACAGGGAAGGGGGAACAGTAGTTTGGCTTCATCGAGGAAGCAGGTGTGTGCCAGGTACAAACACATAAAACAGGACTTGGCACTGTCGAATTGTTGAGATCTGAGGATGCAATGGCATCAAAAAAAGGAACACGAGTGGCCAAAAGATCAGGTTTACAAGGTTGTTAACAGAGCAGAAGTTCTACCAAACCTTTTGGAAAATGAAGGGAAACAGCTGCCCTGTGGGACTCCCCACATCTAAGCAATTAAAGTGGTGAGTAAAACCTCCTAATAACTGACGGGACTGATGGCCAAACCTGCAAAAACAAGACCTTTAATAGAAAGCCAGGGGGCGATTCCAGTTGGAATCATTGGTTTACTATCTCATAAAAGCTAAAATGGCAAAAAATAAAATCTTAAAAAATGGAGAATCAGAGTAACCCTACACACAAACACACACACACACACACACAAGGTGCTCAGGTGTTAAAGAGGTATCCCAGTATAATCTGGTTCAGATACCAAACCCGTGGATTAAGTAAATGAAGCTGAGGCCTCTTTGTCCGTCTGCACACTTCACCACTGAGCTGGGAGCAATTAGCCACTTACTGCACTTGTGGTGGGACACACTCACACGTGCACACACACACACACAACTGACCAAGAAACACATGTTCTCTCTCTCTCATATCTCATATTCACACACACCATCTCTCTCTGTCCGACACACACACACACATACACCTCATGTCTATCCCATTACAGGAGCCCCCAGGCCCAGCTTGCAGGCTGAAAAGCCCAATTTGTTTATTCCTGTGGGGATTATGGGGAGGGGGAGGGGGGTGAAATGCATCTAACAGAGTGCAGGGGCCCCTCTCTCAAAGCTCTTTAATTACTGCTCCTCCTCGCTCCCCCCCCCAGCACCCTCCAACACCACCGCCTCCCGGAACTCAGCCACAATGAACTTGAGCTAGAGTTAACCGCACGGCCACTCTCAGGGTGTGTGTGTGTGTGAATGTGTGACCATGTGTGTGTGAGAGAGATATAGACAGAAAGAGAGGAAGAAAGAGATCACTCGCCAAACTCCCATCCCCCATAATACTCCATTCCTCCTCCTCCTCCTGTCAAGGCATTCCAACCTCACAGGGGGCCAACACGGGGCAGCGAACTGGGACTAAAGCAACAACATCCCATCTCATCCTAACCAGCATCACCTGCACACACACCTGTGTTAAGAGTGATAAGAACGCTTTGCTGCATTTAGGATGACATTGGTGCTGTTTCAAAAGATGTAGCTCCTTCATTCATTTCATGAGGCCACCGTTGGCACAGCTGGGGTCGCGGCAAAGAATCTCCAGCAAGGTCGTCTGCAAAAAAGTTCAACCTGGCTAAACTTTTGCAGAAACAGAATATCATCCCTCACTGACTTGTGTTGGCCAAATGTGTGGCAAATAAACTTCTAAAAGCAACATTTATGCACAATCAATAGCTACAAAAGAAATGACAATACACAGTTTTATCCACCCGTAGGATCTACACAAATTCTCGCCCAGAGGAAAGCGGCTCATCTTTAATGCTCCACTGTCGCTGTTGAACACATCAGGACGAGCAGTGCTCATGTAGCTGAAGCACCACATTCACTCTGCACTTAATACGCCAACTGTTCCCCGTTAATGTGGTGACAGCGACTGAAATCGTCTTCTGAAATGCGCTTGATTTTCTGCACAAAGAGAGGAGCATGAAATCGTAAAAAACCCCAAAGTCGGAGTTAAAACGTTTTCACAGAGTAAAGAGCTGTGGATGATGGCGACGGTGGTGGAGCTCGGTTCCATATTCCATCTCAGTTGTTGATCCCTGTAACTGGTTCCATAGATTTTCCCACAATCTCTTGCGGCCTGGAGCTGCTCCCACAATGCCCGGCGGGGATCTGTGGGTTCCAAACAAAAGCCCCCAGGCAGCCTGGACCACAGTTAAACATGTTAAAGAAACACTGGAGGAACTCTTTCTCGTCTTTCTCTCCGTATTTCACTCTCTCCCTCTTTCTTTCTCTCTGTGACTCACCCCCTCATCACCACCACCTTCCTCCTCTCACTTCATAAGAGGGGCAGGGGGTGAGGGGGGGTTCTTATCCCACAGAAAAGAGAGGAGGAAGAAAAATAGTGCGGGCAGGGAGGGAGAGGGTCTCGGTGATTGATTAGAGGCAGAGAGGGAAAAATGGTTGAGTCTCACATGAAACACAGAAGCAGCCAGAGATGACTCTATTCACACTTGTTAAAGAGCACTTTCCAAAGGCTTCCTCTCCACACACACACGTTTACAGAAAAAGACTTGTCTGCTCCTAAAGGCACTCTGTCAGGGTGAAAGCAGTTTTCCTCTATAAAGACTCTCAGACCCAAACATCTCTCTGAGTCCAGGCATTAAAAAAAGAGAGGCTGAATCCAGCTGACTTTCCACTCGCAGGCAAACTCTAAATATAGATTTTGACTTAAATATCCAAGTTTAGTATCTGATAGAAATACTTATAATGCAGGACGGAAAATGACACCACATGCGAACAAGAAAGGAGTTGTACTTGTCCCCTCATACCTGACCTGTGCTATCAAGAGAAACCTCGAGTTCCTTGAGGCAGCAGGATGCTTCAAAGTGCTTGTCAGATCATGTAAGAGCTTCTGACAAACCTTTCTGATCTCACAATTTGGGAGCTGTGTCAAACTATTTTTTGCAAGCAAGCATGTTACGCAGCAATTGGCCATTTGTGCAGAGGTAAGAAAATATGCTGAATTTTAACTTCTCCCTCAAGCTACTACTACATCTGTTATTTTTCAAGTGTATGTCAAGGCGCAACACTGTGAATGAGGATAAAGGGCAAAAGTATGCGCCATTATCCACAATTTATCATGTCTCATCTGCATTTCCCCACAATTAAGTGAGGCCATTAAAAACAGGTATGAACACTTTCCCCTTTAGATGTGGTTGGAAGAAACTGGCTCTTTTGAGCTCACCTTTAAAACTTCTCCAAACGTTTGTCTCCTCTAGACTCGATTAATGTAACTTAGAGCAGAGGAGAAATAATTGTCATTGCCCAAAGTACAATGAAACCGAGTACACTGGTCTTGACGATAAAGCCATCTCCTGGATCACAGATCTCTCCTGGCCTGAACTCATCACACTTGCTGGTAATGAGAATTAGAAAAGAGTTTTAGTCGTCTCATTTAAAGCTTTACATGCCCGTGCCCTGGTTACACCACTGATGCGTAAGCTTCAAAAAAGTCTTTGGTGCCTTCTCTTAAAAGAAGCCTACAGGTAGCTCCTTCATCCTCAACTCAGCTCCCAAGTTCTGCATTCAGGGCTTTCTGTGATACCATCTAGTACGTTTTCTCATTTCACTAACTGATGTTGTACTGAATTAAATATTAAACACATTTTAAGCACTTCCTAATTCTCTTATTACTCTAATTTTAATGCAAAAAAAAAACTGCAGCACTCTGGTTATTGCTGTGTTGTGTACTATATAAAAGTGCTGTAAAATTAATGTTAATGTGATTATATTTGGCTGCAGAGTTTGTTCATAAGGCTGCAGGACTGTAAAATCCAAAACAGCGGCGACCTCTTGTCCCCATCTACCCCATGTCAGGCTCCCTGCCTGTTTCTGAGGATGAAGGATTGAGAACAGGTGGGCCAGTGGCTCCAGACGCACGGACACGCGTGTAATCGTCATGACAGGGGGATTTGGACCCAGAGCAAACAGCTTCTCACCCCAGGACATACGATACCTCCTGACATCATGCTGGACAATCGTCTCTCTCTGTGTACAACACGTGCATGTACATAAATGTCTGGTTTTCCACGCATAATCCCTCACTGCAAACCTATATGTGGTTTGACTTTCTAACCCCTGATCAGGTCAGGGACATTTTTGCTTCTGTAAACATCCTGTGAAAGAGACAGTATTTTGTACAGAAAACAATGAGTGTTATGTTTCTGATTTGTTCAGAAGAAACATAAACTCCTTGGTCATCTTTGTTTTTGACTTCTGGCGGCCACAGTGGTTTACCAGAAAATATCACACATCCTGTCTGACAAAGGTGATTCTGGGAAGTTCAAAAATGCTGATAAAGTTGAGGACAGAGTGGGAAATAAACAGGACTCATAGCAGGAAAAGAAATGCTACAAACATATTGCTGAGTCATTACGTCTGTCTTGACTTTATCATCCAGCCCCAGGGATGAATATCCAGAGAGTCATCATGTTCTTCAACTGGCTAACTATAAGCTCCTCTTCATCCAGCTGAGGGCTCAGGCATCTTTAAGCACAGTTAACTGAGCTGCCAGTGATATTGTGTAATCCGGTTTGTTGCTAAATCTCAGCTTTCTCTCACCTAATCCACTGGTAATGGGTTGAATGGCTTGATAACCTATTTCCTTCCTCTCTTTGCAGCCCATTGCTCATTCCACTCTTTTGGTCTCCTACTGTCGGCATCCATTGGTCCTTTAACTTTAGTCTATTCAATCTTCAAGTTCCTCCTTTCTCACTTTTGCTTATTTCTTCTTTCCCGGTCTGTCGTCAAAGAGAGGAGACCAGAGTTTAACAGTAGTGACCGTATATTTCCTCATCGTTCATGTGGTGGCCTCCAGCTCTCGGATGCCTCATCCAGACGCCGGGACAGGAGACTATCTCTTTTTTTATTTGCCTCTTAAGTTACAAGACAGACGATTGTTTAAGCAGAGCTCCGCTCCAGCCAAGCCCGGCTATAAATCTGGGCTGATTTGGACAGCTACGACAGCTTCCTGGACACAGCAGAGGCTGCAGGGATACACTGAGATTTGATGGGCTTGATGTCCTGGCCAGGGCTTGAGCAGAAAGAAAGTGGTGTCGATAAGAGAAGAAAGACGAATGAGTCTGAGTCAGAAGGGCATCACTGTCACAGATTGCATAAACTATCAAGACTATCAAGGGAACGTCCAGTCAGGTATCTAATTGAGTGAATTAAATATCATCATCATCATCATCATCATCATCATCATCACCACCACATTAATGTAGAAATCTCACCCTACTATTGAGCACTCACTTTGTCCAGAGCTATCTTTGTGTAGAAAAAGACAGAAACAAAATTCTATTATTTCAAAGTATATCCCGTCATATCATCCATCCTGACTGAATATGTGTTTGAGCAACCGGCTACAATTGTGTGCATCTGTAAGCTCCATGTAGTCGGCCAGGCATCAGGGCATTTGCAGGGCTGGTCAACATTCTGGGAGGAGCTTTGTGATCGATAGGCCTGCCAAGCGGCATTAGTCCTCCTAGCCCACAGGGCCCGTCTCTGGACACAAGAGCACAGGGACTTTAACTCTGATCTTATTTATGAGCGCACAAAGGGCAGCACAAGGGGTCTTTTGGTGGGGCCTGTTCAAACAGAAGGCCGATGCGGATGGGTCTTTGAGGGGGCCGGGCCGCATTGACTCTGGGGAAGAGAGAGCGGCTGACAGGTCAGTCTTAAAGCCTTAAAAAATGGGGCCGGGATCAGGGGGTACTAAGGGAGGGGAGAGCGAGGGAGCCTCAGCCTTTTCCCTCAGCTCCCCAGAGACGAGCAGGGGCTTAGAGACAATGAGTCTGCGCTGTGGAGCTAAGGAGAGCCGAGAGTGAGCGCCGGCTAGGGGGAAGTGAAGGGAAGGGAGGCAGGTGGGTGGGGCGCAGGGGGCGGCCGGTCTAGAGAAAGGGCCTCTACCTTGTCCCAGCTGTCACACAGCCTCGCACAAGTATGTATCATACCTCTCCAACACTCCTCAGGCCTCCGTCCCCACGGGCATGAGCACCGGTGCTAAATCACGGAGCGACCCAGCCCCCTCTCCGGGCTGGCAGGGCAGGCGCTGATTTGGGGGATGAAGGGCAAAGGATCAAAGCCCTCAGGAGAGGAACACAACAGCTCCATCCAGCTGGACGCTTCCCTCCTGTCACCTCAGTGAGGGGGTGCTGACCAGGGAGCCATTTTGAGGGGGGGGGTTGAGTATCATAAACTGCAAACCAGCAGGGCACTTGGTAGCATAGCATGTGTGTTTATGTGGGAGGGGGTTGGCTAAAGTCAGATGTGACACTGTGTGAGCCAAAGCGCAGATCTGTCACGGCTGTCATTGTTGCTTAGCAATGAGGCGAATAGAAGGAGAGAGAGTGAAGAAAGAAGTGAGCAGGAGAAAAGCTAGGACAGTGGGAAGAGAGCGGAGGATAGTCGAGGAGAGAAAACCAAGAAAGAGATCAGCAAAGAACAGCAGCGGAGAGCCGGGTGCACGTGTTCTCTCATCTCTGCATGCTCACAAACCCACGTTCAGGGGTATTTTCATGCACGTGCCACACACAGCTGCCGGTGTGTTTTTGTGCGAGCCGACTATGAGAGGTTTCCAAACTCATCAGGCAGCACAAAAAAGTTGCCCGGTCATCCAATTTATGGCTGCCTCAACCCAACCGTGACCCCTCACCCCAAGTCCACTGACCTGGAAGTTACGTCCATTCGGGGCAGCCATTTCCTGACTCTATAAAGGAGGCAGCGGAACTGAAGGAGACTGAGGGTGAAAATGGAGGGGCAGAATCATTAACTACCAGCACAATGACCACAACTGTGTCCAAGTCCGGCCCAGCGTTTTGGAGAGGTCAACTTCTAAAGATCTGAGAGCCCCACATCCAGCAGCACACAGGACCTTCACAGCTGAGGGAAAAAACAGGCCTCTGACAGGACGACAGGCAGAGGCAGAGAACGTCTATAAACAGCTGGCCGCGCTCACAAACAACAAAGGAAGAAACTGCCAGGGGCACTCTTTGGTTTTCCAACTTGTAAAAAAAAAAAAAAGGAGCCAAATTGGACGAGGCGCTGCTGTGAGCAGTGTGTATGATCATTCTGGCGCATCGGATCAAATCTGAACAACAAACACGACATGCTGGATGTATATCAAGATCTGGATCCATCAGCAGAATGTTCCCCCCCGCCTCCTGCCCTCCATTCACTGCGCATCAGCTATTAGTCCTCACAGCTCCACGGATCCAGAGGCTCTCGTCTAGGCATGACAATCTGGCGCACTGGTGTTGGCTTAACGCAGATCTGGAACTCGATGTCCGTTTATGCAACGATCTCCAGCGCAGTCAAGGTTACGACAAGGATCAGACAGCCAGACAGAGGAGGGGAGAGTCTGGCAAATCTCCAGTCGTCTTCCTTCCAGTGCCAATTGCTCCTAAAATCTGAGCCGCCTTCAATCCAAAGTCCAGCATGGCAGATAACATTCATGCTACTCTATCAATAGCGCTGTCCCAGTGTCCCTGCAAGGGTTATTCACAAAGAGCTGGTGTTTGGCAATAGTTCAGATAAGCCTTTGGCAAAGTCAACAGCGTGATATAGAGATGGGTGTGTTTGATGGATAAGGAAGTAATGAAGTGGCTGGACGGGAGACAGGCAAAGGGGAGAGAAATATAGTGAGTGAATGAGTGTTTGGATTCATGGGTGAGGTGAAATTACTCTTCTCCTTACTTCACCTTTCATTTTTCTCTTCCCTGTTGGGGTTTGATGTCCATCGTCTCTCCACTACTTAACAGTCCGGTCATCGCTGAGATGAGGCCATAAAGCTGGACTCAGACTTGCGAGTTAGAGGATGTGTATATACTGACACGCCACTCCTTAAAAGCTGCATAGCCTGAGTTATCTTTAATCTTTTCAGTAACGCTAATCACTATAGCTACAGCTATAGTAGCAATATTAATCCTAATCTTGTAATTTTCCATTTTTTTGTTTTGCACATTTTAATACTTCATTTTTAGGATTACAAACAAAACCCTTACTTCTCAAATAGTAAATGTCTAAAACTAAGTAATCATGCAAAAACTAAATTCATCTTGAAACACACTTGAAGTTAAAAATATTGAGATTTAACACCTATCGCTAAATTGCTTTATATTTCAAAGTGAATAAAAGACTTTAAGCACGACTACTTTGGTTATATCTAACACACGACATGGCCTGATAATGTGCAACATATCCACCTTATATCGCAGTTATCAGCAGGTGGAATCCGGCACTGAATCATAAATCAACTCTTACGGTGATGTCGTCTCACGATGGGAACGTCTCTATGTCGAGAACCTCTCAGCAGAGCGACTCAGTTACACGCTGACGGTTGAGCTTCCTCTCGTGAAGCCCACACAGCGAGATATAGATGCACATGTTGAGCCGAAAATGGGAAGAGTATATTTAGCATCTCTTCCTTTTGATGTTCTCTCCCCCTCGCTCTCCTCCCCCAGCATGCTTCTCTCTCTCTCTCTTTCCCATTCTAGCGCCATCGCCGTGCAGATAAGAAGCGCTTCTCCCTCCCAGAGGAAAGGAAATATCTGCAAGGACATTGTAAACACAGTAAACAGGGCACAGCACCATTAAGTCGTCCATGACTCAGCGCTGGCACGGAGATCCTGAGCTGCTGCTTTCAACAGGAAAAGCAATTTCAATACAGAATATAAAGCATATTTGATGATATTGTGGCTTTCATGTTTAAATAAGCCCACTCAACATCAGCTACAGGAAACACTTTCTCTTAGTTGTTCTCCATGATCCACGCAGCGCTGTTTGATTTCAGGCCATCTCCTGAAAAATTAATAGCTCAAAAAGGTCAAATGAAGGCACTCAAATCACCAAAGCATTGATTTGTGTGATGGGGCTTGAAAACTGCAGCTTCTCCAAAATTAGAACCGTTTCACATTGGTTTGGCTTTATTCTCCGTCTTCAAGTCAAAAAACACTTGAGCACTTGATCAGCAATGTGACCTTCTGTGACTCTATTCTGCCGCTTTCTAGAGTATTTTTAGAGCCCGTTCACCAGCGTTTAAATAGAACAGACGACAACACAACAACAAGACACGCTGCATTTTGAATAAGGGGTGGGACCGTGAGGTTTTTGTCTTCTCGACTGGAAAAAAAGTCCATGTCCTGCTTTTGCTATGTCATCATCGCAATCGCTATTAGTATTGTTTTCTCTGTAAAGACATGAAAAGCACTGCTGAACGCAACATGTTCAGGCTCCGTCTCTTTCTGAAAAATGCTTCAGGGAGAGACAGCCACACTGTCAAGTAACAGGAGAGGCAGAGCGAAGGAAAAAAAGTGGGTACACAAAAAGAAAGAAATTACAGCACTTTGAAGACGAATAAGCAGTTCAACATGAAGTTATATAATCACAAGAGCATATCAGAGGATGGAAATTAAATTTTCCTTTAATGCTTCACAAGAACCGATGCAGCCATTTAGGCTCTTTCTACAAATTACATTGTCTTCATATTAGTGTGTTTTTGTGTTTTCCAATTTGAGAGGCTCTTTTATTCAACCACATGAATCAATTGGCAGAGGGCTGATAGTTGGTTAAACCATCACAGTGAAGATTTCATTTATTCGTAAACGCTGCAGTTGAATTAACGCAGTTGTAAGCACATACTAATTGGTAAATCTGCACAGGATGAGCAAGAATACAGTTCAAAACTTTTGGGATTAACTGAGTTCATGGCCTTTGTGTGATGGCACACGTTTTAAGTGGATCTGAACGAATTAGTGGTTCAGAAGCGCATCATGTGTTTGTCTTAGAGCTGTGGCAGCAGTTGTGCCCGGACTGGCTGGGTGAGCCTCGCTGTCGCTGCAGTGAATGGTGGCTCTGTTGCAGAACACCGAGCCCTGAGCCGTCTGACTGATCAGGAACACGAGGTCAGCACTTGATGTTCCCTTGACATTGTCTCAGTCTTATCTGAAAGCTTCCTCTCGTCATATGACTCACCGATGGCGGCGGCTCAGTGTTCCTGTCGGGGTTGACATCTTTTGAGGGGGTCACCGCTGTAAACACTAATTAAGCAAATGGGAAAACTCCAGTTAATGTGCATGTTGTCATGTGACCTGCCACTGGGAATCTCTCCAGCTTCTTTTCAGGGACTCGCATCCTTATGGGCCACAGATGTAAAAACTAATTAAGTGAATGAAAAAATAAAGTTTACGTACATGTCAGCAAGTCAAATGCAATTGGAAGGGGGGGGGGGCTGTTGGAGGCTGCTGTCAACAGTCTTTGTTCTCAGTGAAAGACAAAACTCACTGCAGTCAACTTTTAATCTACATTTATAACAAACCAAAATATAAAACTTTGGGTGTAGCATCAGTCGCAGTGTAGTTACGATGTGTCAAAATATCATGTGGCCAGTCCAGGATATTTCACATGCATATCAAGTGAGAGTCACCAAAAAGCCACAGCTTATTTCTTCACGCTCCAAACACCCTCCCTAATTCCAGCCAGTCCCATCTGACCACACTTTTATATATAGTATATACATATGTGAGTGTTTCAGCGTCGGACTAACAGCTGTGAAGCAAGCGGATGCTACAGGATAGACTCTCTTTCAAAGTGGACCAAATGAAGGGCATTTCACACCCGACTTGCTCGACGGAGAAACTGCTCCAGAAGGTGGATGACAGGTACAGCGTCCACCCATTATCCCAACCGTCACTCCCTTCCTGCACACAAACCGAGGTCAGAGGCAGTTCAAGGGTAATGGGAGCATCTGTTTGCATTCCAAGGCTGCTTCTCCGTTGCCTAAGTGGTCAGACAGTCAGTGTTTGTGAGTCCTGGAGGCACGTAACCTCCGCGTCCTCCTCTGAAGGGCAACAGGTCATCTGGTGAGGGGGAGAGGGTTATCGTGGGGAAGGGGTGAGGGGGGGGTGCGTTGGTGAAAGAGCACACTCCTCCGCCAAGAATAGCTATCGCCCAAAAGCCCCGAGGCGGGAGGAGGAGGAGGAGGAAGCAGGCGCTGACACCCTACACTTGAGAAAGACTTAGTGCAAGGGGGGGGTGGGGGGGTACAGTAACAGGAGGAGCACAAGTGAGACCCTCTGTGGCATCCAGGGCTCAAGTCTGACAGCCAACATGTAATATATCTGGGAAAATAGTATTAGAACATGTGGAGAATTTGCGTTTCTCTTTCGAAACTTTTGCTCCTTTAAAGTTGTTGAAACCTAAAAAGATTTGTTACGGGATTTGAAAAGATTCCGATAAGCAGGTTTGATACTGGATTAAAAATCGATCAAACGCTATTAGCTGTATTGATGAGACCGAGCTACAAAGACAGAGTCATCCTGCAAATCCCAGCCCGGTGCTACGGCCAGTCAGAAAAACAATAACAGCAGACCAACTGTGTTTGACTTTTAATCAGCTTAGCAGATAAGGAGAAGTAATAAAATGATATCACACGCACCAATCTAAATTAGTAGTAAGTGTATATCCAGATATTCACTCAGCTCAGTGACAGAGGAGAAGCTAACAGCAGGAACAAAGCCTTCAGTTCGGCGTGATGCTTGTCGGACTCGGTCACATACAGTCTCCCAGGCCTCCCTCATAAATCAATGCTATCCGGCTAGGGGGGGGGATGGAAGAGTGCCAACACTAAATCCAATTATAAAACGGGCTGGCACCACTCAGCCTGATGACGGCGTCTACCTGAGCCCCCGGGGGTGACAGCAGAACTAGGGTGCCAGCTTCAACTGTGGCAGCGGAGAGGAGGAGAATCAGCAGAGGACGATGTGTGTGTGTGTGTGATTGTTGAGAAGTAAACGTGTGTATTTGTTACAATCAACAGGGTTAGTCGAGTGGTTCCTGGTAGGAGTGTGTGTTTTCGTGGCACGCTGCCAGAGGCACATATCTGAGCGGAGCACTATGGGCGCCAGGCGCCAGCTGAACCTTTTTTATTTCAGCCCGCTGCTGCAACTGCCGGTCAACTCGACTGCACCCTGGCACCTGTCTCACATACATACACCCACCCACAACGTGAAAATGCACACAACAGAGGCAAATGCATGTACGCATGGATGAAGAGGCTCACATTAATCTGCAGCACCTGTCGAGGATTTACCATGAATGCCTGTGCTAAAGTATAGGAGGGAGACACCTCTAATATCCTGACGCCACAAGTCGTGACCTTTCCTTCTCTGCTCAAAGACTGAGGCTCATCTCTCTACTTGGACGGCAGCGGGGAAGTACAGTACAGACAACTGAGCTGCAGAGCAATTCTCTCAAACCACATATTCACTGTGCTAAAAATCCAACCGCTGTTTGAGCCTTACCATGACCCTAAAGGCTAGTCTAAACGTGGACATAAAATTAATGCTTCACCGCCGAGTGGGAGAGCAAGAGGAAGAGTGAAAAACCTTGAAATGTGCTTTTAGAGCCTCGTGCGCTGCTCTCTTAAGCGAGCGAGAGCCCACACAGCATCCCTATTAAATGAGCAATTTCAGGAGCGACTGTGTTTTATGAACGCTGCTGCTAAAGTGTGTCCCTGCCTCCCTGCCGGCTGCCAAGGTTACAGCAATCAATTGAGGATCTAAAGTAGCCTGCAGGAGGACAGGTAGTCAGAGGGGCCACTGACTCACATTGTCGGGGAGGTATCTGTGAGTGTGCCGTAACTGCCGGTCTACGTGTACTGTGTGTATAGTACGCACAGGACGGTGGCTGTTGTCCTTAGACCTGTAGGCTGAACCTTAAAGAAGGCCACAGAATAACAGGCAACTACCAATCCAACAGAAAAAAGACTAATACAAGACGAGGTCACATCCTGAGACTGCAAAATATCTGACAAGGCTCTGACCTATTTTACACCTTTCACGGATCTCATATACAAATTGTGCCGACATCTGATGTTGCTGGATTGTATCTGCAGCAGGCATTCAAATACCTTTTTAATATGCACCCTGAAATCTGACCCTCTCTCCAAAGCATATGCCGTCTCTCTCTCCCACACACACACACACAACACTCTGACTCCTATTTTATAAACGCCCATCAAAATTGACAAGATGCTTTCGCCACATCAATTCTGACAACCCCAACTCACGTTTGACAACAGTGCTCTGCAACTGCCAGTCCAATTTGCTTTTTTCTTGTTGCATTCATGAATAAAATGGTGTGTTCATTTGCATATTCCTTTATATGTTTTCTGCATATTCCACTGGATTATCAGGTGTTCAATGGATTTTCACCTACTTTCTAAAACATATAAGAAAGAAAGCAGCTGGAAAGTGAGCTGTTTATTTCTACTGCTGCAAACAGTTTGGCTCTTATGAAAGTTATGTTGTTTATGAATAAAACTGAAGCCACCAAACTACCAAGGATGGTGACAGAGTGAAAATCAACAGGCCAGTTTGGACACTGACCAGAGTTTTTTAATAGCCCTGTCCAAGCCCAGCATGCGACTCCAGCCTACAGGGCTGGGTCCAGGCCTGGCTCTGATTTAACTGTGCCCCAGATTTCCTCTCCCTCCCAGGCTAACACCTGGACAGGATCTGGAAGCAGCAGCAGTCTTCCAGGTCCGGACAAAAACATCCCTGCGCGCTCTATCCGCAGTCACCTCATAACTTGGGAGCACTCTGCATCTGCCACCAATGCAAAGCTATGTAAGAAATTTCTGTCTTGGGGAAAAAAGCATTAATTAAAATTTTGTGTGACGAGACAGGAGAGTTGTTGTTGCTGCCAAAGTGAAGTGTCTGACGTGTTCCACATGACTCAGGTCAAAGCTTTGCTACTAAACTTTGTCTCCTCTCCTTTAATCACAGATATAAATGCAGACATACTGTGTTGATTAGCTTTAGGAAAACCACAGAGCCTCTTGCCTGTTACCGACCGGCCCACAATCCCAGAGCTTGTGGGATCCCTAGCATTTGTGACAACGACAGAAAGCAGACACTCAAGGCCAAAGCCTCGCAGTTAAATGTCATTTACACACGAAAATCACACAAGAAGTGGAACAAGCCTTTGAGAGAACCCATTTTGGGCCGTGGCTGCGATTTGGAGCAAGCTCTCTAAAATAAATGTGGGCTAAATGAAAACGAGGACGACGTGACATGATGGACTTTGCCCAACATAGATGGATTTGTCTCTTGATGGCCGATACAATAACTTAAGTAGGCGCTTCTCAGAATAGAAGCCCCATAGATCAACCACCTAGCAACAAAAGTGGAAAATCATGCTGACCCAATTAGTGCCGACTCTCAGCAGAGTATCGTTACGGCCCGTGTAAGTTCACTCCCGTCCAGGAAAATGGTTCCCCTGGTTCTGATGGAGAGTCTTGTTGTTGTTGTTATTATTACCTTCCCCTGGTTTTGCTCCAAGGCGTAAAGACTAACCCTGGCCCCTGGGAGCCGCTACTACAATCTTCAGGCAAAGTCATTCTCAACACTGTTTCACTCATTATTCATCCTCTTTTCCTATCCCTTCTCTTTTCTCCCTTTCGGCAAGTGTGCTGCTTCTTCATCATTTTTTAAAGACTTTTAAGAAAACGCCCTCACTTGCATGACAACATCCAACTATTCAAAAGCAAAAAGCACCAGAAGATTATAAAGCCTTTTTTTGCAGAAAGAGAAGAGATAGAATAATTATATAACAATAATATAAAACTATATTTTTATTCTTATGTTCTTATTTTATATTCTTATAACACAGCACATTTTGCAGTAGTGTTTAGCAGCTGTGTCTACTGTATATTTCCTTGTGCACAGCTTCACAGCCGTCG
Source organism: Centropyge bicolor (assembly GCA_037975185.1). Classification (NCBI taxonomy): domain Eukaryota; kingdom Metazoa; phylum Chordata; class Actinopteri; family Pomacanthidae; genus Centropyge; species Centropyge bicolor. The sequence continues at coordinate 1,088,417 of JBBMOC010000001.1, forward strand.
CACAAAAACATAATCATAAAATCTAAATTTTACATCAACATAAAATCTATTCAATCAATTCTGCAACCGAGAGTTATCTTTCCAACAAACATCAGCCAGATCAGTTTCAAACTTTTTTTGAAGTTGCAGCAAACGCACTCAGGAGGACTCTGAGGAGATCAAAAGTTCAAGAGTCCCATTCTTGAAAACATCCCTTATGTTTACACTGAGATTCCAAATGGCCCCTTGTTGTAATCACGGCCCTGCATTTAAGATCATTTGTGCATGTGATGATGACAGGGAAGTCCGAAGTAAATGAAACATCTAAGTACAACTTTGCAGATAAACAACACCAAACAATACAGCTTTTGTTTGTAACACAGAGCTCGAGTGCCGAGGCTGATGTGGTGGTTTGGCGAGAGAGGACGGGCGTACGTTTCACACTTAGCGCAGCAAACACAAACATGACGACAGCGCGTGTTGGAGACGCTTACAGCATCCTGGCCCATCCAGTGTACGGCTACGAAACTTTGCTTTAGATTAATCTACCTTTTTTTTCCCAATTCCTCAATTATTCATTTAGCATAAAAAATGATGCCACAGTCCACTCCTAGCAATGACTTAAACTGGACTAGTTTGTCAAGCCAGTCAAAAAAAAAGTATGCAATTTATAAAGTCATGAAATGGAAAAAAATGAAGCTCATATTTCAAAAGTGACTGATTGAGGCACTAGTCGAGTCATCGATCTCCAACTGTTTTCATTCTCTGCAGTTTTTAGTTCTCTAGTATGTTTGTCAAGTTAATACACAGGAAAAAAATTAACAACACTGTCTGCTCTGCTTATTATAAACTCTGGCCATAAAACAATCGTGGCCTCTTTCATGGCACCAACTCAATCACTGCACCGTAAACAGAGGACTCAGCCAGCCATGGGCCCTTATCAGGCGCTGCTGAGCTCAGTTCTATTCTGAAGGTGCTGTTATGAAACACTGAGTGGGAGTTGTAGTATTATACATAGCTGCCTGTGTAGGCCAACTCTTTAATCAGTCACTGTAATTGCCGGGATGGACTTTGAACCACAGACATATTTGTCTCCGCTTTTCATCCATGGCTAAACAACTAAGGGGAGGGAGGCAGCGAGCGCTCGGGCCCCGGCCGTGCACGGCTCCTGGCTCGGCCCCGCGAGCAGCCAAGCATGGAGGAGCGACGAAGGGGTCACAAACCGAAGAAAGAGTTTTGGCCCAGGGTGGGACGGAGAGGGAGAGGCAAGGAATGGAGGGGGTGGAGTGGCTCAGAAAGAGGGAAGAAGGGAGTGTAGAGGCGGCGAACGGAGGGGACATGATGGTACACAAGTCCCCGGTGGCAGATTGAGTGCTTTTAGGAGCCCAAACAGGGCTCTCCTCTGAATACTAAGACCTTTCATAGAGGCAACACTGCTACAGAGACGCAACTCCAAAGCCTCTCCTTTGAGGCCCCTGCGATATACGGGGCTTTCAACCGCTTGTGCAAGAGTAGGTCTAATTGGAAGTCGAGGCTATACAAGGAGGGGGTTAGGGAGGCGGGAGCGGAGGAGCTAAGGAGAAGAAGAGAGGCAAGGAGGGGTGCTTGATTTAAGAGGCCATTGTTTTAACAAGTACATTCTGCCTCCCCCTCCTTTCTCCTCATGGCCTCCCCTTCAGATGCCCACACTCCACAGAGTCAAAAGGCGGCGTTTAGCCCCTGTGAACGAAGAGGGGCTGGGCTTGTTTTGACACTTTGTCCTCCTTGGCTTCTGTGAAAAGGCCCCGCTTCTATGGGCCACTCGAGTTCATTAGGGAGTGCAGCGCTTTCAGTCGCGTCCCCATTCCGGCTCCAGACCTCAATGGGGCCTCCAAAGCCCTTCACTGTTTGTATAATAAAGACCCTCACCACCTCCACAACTACCACCTCCATTCCCTTCATCACAAGCTTGGCTGAGTTAGTGTCTGTAGGGTGAGGGTGCATTGAAAGAAAATGGTGAAGAAGAAAGACGGTGTGGGAGGGGGATGGAAAGAAGGAGCATAAGCATGAAGACAGATGGCAGAGAAGAAGATGTGGGAGAAACATGTCTTTGAAGTATGAATTACACAGGTACACAGCGCTTCACCTGCGTCTAGCTGTGAGGTGTGCGCGCTCGAGCAGGTCCAGCTTTGTGTGTTTGTTTGTGTGTGTGTGTGTGCAGAATCAGGTTTCAGCTCTCACACTTTCGAATGACATCACTGTGCGTCAGTATCGAGGGGACAAAAGTGAGAGATGTCACTCTAGAAGGGCAAAGGCACTCTGAGATCATACGAGCCCTGAGGAAGTCTGAGCGGCCTGTGTGTGTGTGTGTGTGTGTCTGTGTGTGTGTGGAGCCACATTTGGAGATAGTTACTGTAAAAGTCGGGTGATCGTAAACCTCTGTTTTATGCCAGCTAGCAGTTAGTTAGCTATAGTATGGTATGTCCCAGTTTACATTAAAATCTAGACTGTACCAAAGTCACATGAGCCTCTGTTGTTATCGTGAACTTGGGCCGACTGCGGAAACTGGTTATATTAAACAAGCTTCAGTTTCATGAACAGGATCTTAATTATGTTATTTTCATTGTCAACATTGTCCAAAAGTCTAAAATGAGACTTCACAGCGATCCTCTTTAATCTTCATAGCCAAACATTGGACAGACTCCGGAGCCTATTGAAGTTGGAGTCAGGTTTTTTGTTTGAGTGCGTCTGAGATTTCTCTGGACGCGTTTTTAATTCCACAGGTGCTGTGGCGTGCCTCCTACTGTTTCAACAGCTCGAGGGACATCAGATATGCAGCAGGTGCTTCCCTGCAGTTGTAGCGTCTCTGAGAGATGTGGGAGGGAAAGGCGACACTGATACACCATGTGCTCATACTGTACGCAGTGCGATCAGAAGTCATCCAAGTCCATTCAGCTGTTTTTCTGCCGAGCTGAGTGACATATCAATGTCAGCTGGTGCGTGGACAGCAGCTCACATCAGATCTGGACCCTAATGAACCTAATCACAGTCGTCAGTCATTAACAACTGATCAGACATCTGGGCCTCCTGCTAAAACAATCAGCGTGATTCGATTCGCGCACAGTTCAGCCGATTAGATGCAAAATGGAAGAGAAGTTGATTAGCTCCACTCAAAGCTTCTCATTTCTCTGTGAATTTATGCCACTAATGTTTTGAACGACAGGATTCACTTACATTTCTCTACAGACACATCAGACCTTCACCTTAAGTCCATTAGGTTGCTCACAGTGTGAATGGGACAGACAGGGCCTGTTGATGTGCTACAGGATTTAACACTCGCCGGTGTGTTGGGGAGAAAGTGTGTGGGGGGTCTCAGTTAAATCATATCACACTCTAATCTTATCTGAAGCGGGAGCTGGAAGCTGTGAGTGTTTGTGTGTGTTCCTGAACATATGGCTGAACAGGCTCCTGCCTGCATACAGGCGTGTTGAAGGAGGTGAGGAGCCTTCATTCAGGCACCTTTTGGAGGTGATCTACGAGACAGCTGCATGCCCCCATCTGCAGGACCCCCAGTGGTGAACAGAGAGGGTGGGCAGGACGGTTAAAGATGGTGACCATTAAGGAACCTGGAAGAGTTTAAGATGTTGAGCGTGAGAGGAGCAGAGATATGATCAGGAAAACAGAAAAGGGAGGAAAACAACCCTGTGTGAGAATAAAGGCAGCTCAGTTTCAAACACTGAAAAATACCTGGAAAGCACGTACCAGAAGAAGAGAAACGGTCATGCGGCTGAGTATCAAATACTCACCTCCTGTAACCTTGAAATATGGCTCTGCAAAGCTTACACAGTAGTCTTAGTCAGCTTGGAATCACAGTGGATTCCGATGGTGACCCAGAGCCACAGCACAACCCTGACAAATGTTTCAAAATATGCTACAAGACACAAAAGCTCCACCTAAAGAAGCACATTTCACGGTTTTCTGGTGAGGCAACTGGTGTTTGGAACTTATGGATCCACAAAGAAGGAGTTCATCGATTTCGCTGCTGGAGTGTTTTTGATGCCTTTTTTTCTGCCGTGATTGGACCCGTTGTGAATCAGGCTGAAGGAGGAAGGAACAAGCTGCAAACATTTTGAACCCTACAGGCAGCAAGCGTTTAATACTCGAAACATAGATTTTCGCAGAGAAAGACTTGCCAAATACTAATGGAAAGGAAGCGAGTGTGTGTCTGTGTGTGTGTGTCCAACCAGTAAGTTGGCGGAAGATGAATATTGTAGAGAAACAAAAAACAAAGTCACAGCTCTGACATCAATTAACAGAAAAAGCCTCATCTGCCCCCTTCGACGAGGCCGCACAGAGGGATGGCTGTTTGTGAGCCGTAGTAGAAAGCATGTATGCACGTGCACACACACACGCACGCACGCACACACACTTAGTCCATGACCTCAACACAGCGAATGAGGCCATGTCCAGTTAGCAAGGAAGCCTCTGTGTCTCTGTCTGTCTGGTTATTTATATCCATAAGCAGTTGGGTACTGTAGTTTTTAGCAAACATTACTCAAACATGGAAACACTGAGCACTTGTTGGGGACTATTTTCGGCAGCAGATTAACATACATTCAATGCCCCACTGAGTATCTAGTGTCAAAGGTGTGTGTGAGATCGAGATAATGGAGGAACATGTCAACTATAATGGAGCTCTTTGGCACAGAGGAAAAAGTTATATCAGGCTTCGGGGACACAGGCGACACTTTAAATGGATTGATTTGTTGTTGTTATTGACCATATTTCAAACTTTTCCAAAAGTTTGCTCACAATCTTGCAAATCAAAAACATCCTGGACAAATACAGATCATGAAGTTCATGATGTAACAGCTCATAAAGATAAAACAGAGCTTCATCAGTTGTTGAACATCCAACAAAGACATACTAATGTTTGATTGTTGCCTATAAAAAAAAAATTATAAAAAAAAAATCCAACTTTCTAAACTGGCCCAAGATTGATTAGTCACCCCCTCCCCCCCGAGAAATGACAAAGGGACGACTGTCTTGCTTTGAAAAAAATGCTCAGATGTCTCTATTGCTCACAGACTAAAGTCATCTCCAAACCATATGTTTCTGTGTGTGGCCCACTGTGCAGCCTCAGCTATTAGACACGCTGAAAATATGGCTGCACAAATGTCGCCACTCTGTAAAGGCTGAACCCATACAGACACTGGCATCAGACAAATGTCTTCTTTTCGTCTGCAAAGAGGAGCCCATGATGTCTTGGTTACCGAGACAATACACAAGAATAAGTGGCTTATTTTTAATGCATGGCTGAAACCACATTCAGGGACGGGAAGAGGCCTTTCGTCGCAAAAAATCCGTCAAAGCCACGATCAATTCACACTGATGTCTTTTTCCAAATTTTCCAGAATTTCATTAACGTTCCTGCAGATGCATCCCCCCCCGCGAGTCACAGCGAGAGAGGAGTGAAGCCTCTGAAGAATTGAGTTACTATGGATCTGTAAGAGCGTGCGTCCTTCAAAATGTCTTTGTGTCCCTGCCCCCCTCCCCTGGTTGTGCTCAGACAGCGAGTCTCCAGCCCTGCTTATCTTTCTGTCCTCTACAGCAGACCCCCGCTGAGACAGAGAACCAGAGTTTATTACAGTCTCCAATAATCTGCAACCCCTGAGGAACTCGGATTCATACTACATGGCCTAAAAAATGACAAACGTCTCTTTCGATACCAAACCTCTGCGGCGACGTGTGGCCTGAATTTCATATTGCAAAAATTTGTACAATATCACAGCACACAACTTGTTGTGCTGGTGATTTCATTTGACAAACGTCTATCCTGTGGGCAAATCTCTTGTGTTATTTGAAGTATCTGATTCAGATTCTGTGGAACTTTATTGTCAAAATTGATCAAAATCTGTCTGTAGAACTTTTTTGCTCTTACAAAAATTTTCAAAAAACTTTAAGGAACTACTGTTACGTATGTTTTAAAGACAATCTGGTTGCTGATATTACCAGTTAAAGATGAGAATAGGTCACATTTATGTAACACGTTGTCTTTTGTTCACCTTCACACTCCACAACTGCTCCGCAATTCGGAGCAACTCGGGGGTTTAGTGTGTTGCTACAGGACACTTCGCCAAGTGGACAGGAGGAGGTAGGGATCAAACCATCAAGCTTGCAATTATGTGCAACCTGTATAACATGAAGCACAGCTGAGCCAACACTGACTGATCATCAGAAAAACTGTAAATGGGCCAGAATTAGGCTAATTTTCATCAGTTGCCTCTGGCTAGGTGTTAAAATAGATGCATACTAATTATCTGGCTTTCTTTTGGTCGAAGAACAAGAGGCTTAACAGCACTTTAACTTCCCACAAACATCAGGTCATTTAAATGAACAAACACACACAGGTGGCAGTGAAAACACTATAACAGAATTAAAACCCCACAGATTTGGATCATTTGTGTTGCTTCTGCTCCAGCCGCTGCTCTCCACGCTGACGGCTGCCAGTGGTGGACTTTGTTTGTTTGCTTGCCCGTGTGCTCTCGAGGCAGACATCTGTGACATATATTAGCGCCGTGAACATAATTGAAACGGGCCCCGGGGCCGTGGCATCATGTTCTGAAATCAGACACGACCCCAAAGACGAGAGCCCGCCCGGGGGTCTCACGCAAAGGGGGCCGTCCTCGCAGGGAGAGAGCCAGGTGATTTATAGGAAGGTGGAGGAACATGAGGAGAGGAGTGGCGGGGGATGGGGTCCGAGGTCTGACATTTATCCATATGGGAATGTTGGAGAGGGGGCTTCAAATCAAGTAATCATAGGTTACCTCCACTGCTACCTTGGAGGTGCAATTCCATCCCCACAGCAGAGACACACAAAGCACAGTGGGGGTATCAGGTGGCCCAGTCTGCTTTCCCCTGGTGAAAGCAAAAGCCTGGCTGACACCAACCTAACCAGCTCGACTAGCGGAGGGCACACACACATTCATTCAGGCTACACAGCTCGCATGCACTCATCCAACACAGCAGCTCCGGTCTCAAGATCCATTAATGAAACTTTCACCCTCGTCCTCGCCCTGAAGGCCCTGAATGTCTCAACAGGAGAGTGGCCGCAGTGGAAGGTTAACGTGCATATATGCCAAAACAATCAAACCCTGCCGGCAACGCCGACAAAGGGGTCTCGTTTCATAGACGTCGAGCCACGGCCACATCCTCCAAAACAACCTTCCTCTGGTGAAGAAAAGTCTTGTCGCCTGCAGAGTGGAATCTGTACCAAAAACAACTTGTGACAAGCAATAAATCTGTCTGCAGGCTGAGTTATTCGCTAATATCAACATTGCAACACTATTAATACCAACACAATTACGGCAAGGACAGTTAATCAAATGTAGTCTTGGAGTCACTTTCCAAGACAAAGTCGTAGATTTACATTCTAATGCAGGCAGGCACACAAAGGCTTAGAGGTTCTGTCAGACTGGAGAGACTGTGTTAGCTGAAAATGAGGAGGGCAATGCCATGGGACTAATCAATCCAAGGAGGATACAGAGGCGGCAGGGAAGGACACAAAGGCCGGCAGCCACCTGAACCACAGAGCCAACACAAGGCCAAACTCCCCACCTCAATCCTACTGTCTTACATCTGTCACGTTCTGCTTTTAACTGCTTCTGTTCTCCGTCTAATTTGTCTGGAGATCCAATACATCCTCATGCATCTTATCTCCAGGAGCTTTTACGATTAATTAGGTTAGAGGTTAAATAAACAAAGCCTTGTCAACTGTTCTGTGGTTCAATTTTCTGAAAAGAATTAGAGCAAAATTAAGATTTAAATCCCAAACTGTCAGATCAAAGCGTAATAGAGTTTGATTCTGACCAGATATTCAATATGAAGTTTGCATATTTGATCTTCAGTATATCGGATGGTTTCATACCCATCCCCATGTGCCTCCTGTGATCAACTGACAGTCATTTCTAAATGGCAACCTCAACAACACAGGAAGTCAACAAAATTTTCTATGCTATTCTTCTCCAAAGGTTAATGTTTCATATCAAAAGTGTCCAAATTTTTGATGTTGGACAGTCTTTATTTTGGTTGTTCATCAAATTAAAATTGCTAACATTCACCACTTTCAGCATCTAAAATGTGATGACGTGCTGCCTTTCTGTTTAATATCACGTTAAATGGAATACCTTTGGGTTTTGGAGCAATTTGAAGACGCAGCCTTGAGTTCTTGGAAACTGCAATGGACATGTTTTATGATGTAAGTAAGTTGCAGCCCACCTCTTTTCCTTGTATTTTACTGTCATCATCCTCATTCTTCTCTTCTTCTTTGTTTGGCTGCAGCAGCTAAAACCAACCAACCCCACTCATAGAAAGGAGGGTTTTTGGACAGTTGCCCAGCTGTCAGATTCATACAGCAGCGCCGTCTCCGTTCAGTCCTGCTCAGCTCTGCAGGAGCAGGATCATCGGGCAACATGAAAATTTCATCCCATCCCCAGTGGATTATAGATTTATCTGCCAATTGTGCTTTACTGTAAGTACAAAGGTGATTGAATATGTAGTGGCGCCTCCAGCGGGACAACACCAGAGAGTTAACCTGGGAGTCCAATCGATAGTTGATTAGTAAATGAGGAGGGCTCAGAGGGGATCACAGGGGCGGGTGAGGGGTCGTCCTGTCCCAGACGACATCATTAAACTGTATAGCACGCTCTCCAACACGCCATTAGTCCGCCTCAGCCCATTACTGCAAGGCCACTAGACTTGGCTGAGGAGGCATTTTGACCTCACACACATGTTGGAGACTCCCTCTCTCTCACACACACACACACAGAGGCAGAGTAATAAATCGTAGCCCCGGGTCATCTCCTGTCAGCCGGACTGGCGGCCAGCCTTTATAATGCCGTTCACTGTACTCAGCTTAGAAATTATAGCCTTTACCAGCCTTTATTCATCTTCTCATGAATACAAAAGTCAAGAAAATATCTGTTACGTTCACGGTTAGATCCATAGATCATTTTTTGCTTTGAACGTTTCATTTAGTTAATCAATTCTTCAAAGATGTATTTATCTAGATTGGTATTCTGGAGTTTCCCAACCACTGGATAACTGTGGGACGAGACCCCGTCTTTACAAGTAACTAAAATAATGTCATTATAGCCTGACTGTCAATGTCACATGACGTTTTAAATGCTATTTCAGAGGATTTTGCAGAACGAAAAAAAATAAAAATCTGACAGGAAAAAGAAATTCGGAACTCAAACCTGAAAGATCTTGATTAGAAAACTGGAATGAAACATCATCTATCAGCGCTGAAAAAGGCATTGGTCTCACAAAACCAGCATCAGTTGATCTACATGTCGTGAGCCACAATGGAAAATGCCATCAGCAGCAGCTCACACTCAGGCACAACAGACAACGACGCGTTTAAGACATGATACAGACCCGGCAGACTTAATTGCTTTATGACAGAACAAGTCCATAATCAAACAAGCACGGCCCCCCCGCCCCAGATAAAGAGGGGAGGCGGAGGAAAGCGCTGATAACTACATCTGAAAGGATGAAAGACCAAAACTATAAATAGGATGTGGATCATCCAGAGGGGCTTTTGTTTTCAATTGGATATCGAATCTTATCCGGCTGACATTTTGGAGACAGTCTCCTGGTGACATTTAGGAGTTATCACAACTACAGCAACCTCCTTTTGAGGTCCAACCAGCCAATTTACAGATAAAAATTTTCTCTATCCTGTCGGGGGAAATCTTTTCATATCATGGCAGAGGGCACGCCACCCGTGTGTACGACTGTGTGTGTATGCATGGCACTTAGCCCAGTGTGTGTGTGCGTGTGTGTGTGTGTGTGTGTGTGTGTGTGTGTGTGTTTAGAAATAGCTTCCGTAGGGTCCTTGCATTCCAGCGGCTGTTCTAACATGTTGTAAATACAAGGTGTTAGAGAAAACATAGGAAGGGGGAGGTGGAAATCACTCAAGTGCTGCTGGGGTCCCGAGGACTGGAGAGGGGGGGCAGGATGTAGGTTATCATAGATAAACAACCCAGTTCACCTGCAATCACAGCCAAGAGCAGCGTGCTTGGTTTTCTTTTTTAAAAAACTGGAAAAATACATACTGCATCCACCAACACCTCTGTCATACCCCCAAGGACTCGGTTTTGTTCTGAGCCAATTTGCATAACAGAGACAAGTGAAGAGTGATTTTTTAAGTAAACAAACAGAACTTTCTATCAGCTCACAACACATGAAGGACCACAAAATCCATCACACATGCTCTTTCATACACTCACACTCAGTTTCAAGGCATCTAACACAAGCTACAGTTTAAAAAAAAAAGCAATCTGACTGATTTAAGATTTTTATTGCCAGGACTGATAAGTGCGACTGATTGCAATCTGCCTCATGCATGTGCACACACACCTCATACTGTGTCAGAAAAAAATAATTGCTAAATACTGCATAAATCCATATAACCACAGTTCAATGCGTGACAAAAATCAATGCTCATATACTATACTACTAAATAGCGCGCATAGTGCAAATAGAGCTTCAAGGCTGCAAAACAGAAGAGTGAAAATGTGCAATTAAAAGCAACATTTGCACAAGTTAAAACCATGTAAAGGGGATGAGGAGCTGCAGAAGTGAGAGCTCAGGCCAACACAAGCATGTTGTCAAACAAGATTTAAAGACACAAATGGACACTCACACACACATTTTAAACACCTTAGCTGCACTTTCTGAGAACTTGAATGAATGCGAGTCAAATTCATGGAGCTGATTAAAAACAAACACTTTCCAAAAAAAGAAAAAACCTCAAAAATAAGCCTCACGTGCAGATTCACGTCCACTTTGCAGCTTTTTCTTAAAACCACATTTTCTTACCTGGAGTCTGGCTGAGCAGCAAAGTTATGAAGGAGCCCCAGAGCACCGCGGCCGGCTGCATCTTGCTCCCCGCTTTTCCTCTCTCTTCCCCGGGCTTCTCTTCTTCTCCTCCCCCGCCTCCTCCTCCTCCTTCCTCGCGGTTAAATATCAACGGGCTTTTTTAGTTGCAAGCTCCGGCTTTCAACATGACTGACTTGTTTAGCCCCCGTTTGTTTTCTTCCTGTCTGTCCCCCGGCCTCCTCCTCCTCCTCCTGGGCTGTGTGATAAGGCGACAAAACCGGGATTAAAAAGTTAAAAGTCTGCTGGGTTCAGATCGGATCCGGCTTCCAACATGTTGTGCTCCGGTTTTTTACGCTGGAGCCACCAAAAGGAGCTGCGGGCTGTACCAAGTGCGAGCAGCGGGGGTGCTAGCTCGAGCTAACGCGCTATTTGCGCCACAACTTCCGGATACATGAACAATAACAACAAATAATTATCATCACAATTCTTTAAAAATACAGACCAAACATCTCATATTCAAATTTGTTGTGTTTTATTGTTGTGTCTTTTTCACCCGTGTCCCCGCTCCCCCCATCCCGCAACAAATGGTCGCGTCCAGAATCTCTGCTTTCCTTGTGTCATTTCTTAAATTACCCCGTTTTTTGCACGGAGTCTGGTGGTCAAGCAAATCAAAGGATAAATTCAGACAACATCTGGAGGCCTGGGTAAACTGTTTGTGCCGCTCCTCACCACGTGGAAAAACTTCTCCCCCCACCTCCCTCCTCCTCTCATTCTGCCTTTATTTCTAACACAATGTGGGTTAAAAGAAGAGGATGATGAGGATGAAGAGGGGGGAGAAGAAAAAAAAAACCTCTGTTGTCACTTAAGTCAGTGGAGGCAAATGACAGAGCAGTGGTT